>CAMZMU010000061.1:52273935-52693336 GCA_947311845.1 Poa pratensis
AAGCTTCTCATGCGGGAAGTCGGAAAGTCGGAAATGTTCGACGAAAAAATTCGGCATGACTTCCCCTAAAAGTAGGACATATGTGGTGCAAAAATTTACCGAAATGGAAATGAATCAACATTTCGGCAAACATCCATGCACCACGCCGGCGCAAGCAACAACATGCAAAGATTCATGCAAACCACACACACAAGTTTCATGCATAGATCCGTTCAACAAATAGTTTGCTTCATGCAAACCACACACACAATCGCCCGCCGACAAGTTTCTCATGCCTTTAACAAACACCCATCCAACAATACCCACCTAGTAGATCTAGATCCGTTGCCGAGACGTGACCGTGATCGATGAGAGAGAGTGTGTGGTGATGGAGGAAAATAGTGGACAAAAAGAGAGGAGGAGAATATATATGGAGGCTTTCCCAAGCCCTCACCAATTCTATGTCAAACAAAGTAGGTTTAACAACAAATAATGGATAATAGGATGGTCAAAATGCCATGGGAGAGAGGAGGAGCTCGAGCTAGATGCATGGGGGGGAGAATGAAGAAGGTCACATGGGGAAAGTGGGTGTTGCCACCTTTTTGTGGATCTGGGCCAACATTCTGTGGCGCACTCAGCTCGGTGCGCCACAGAAAGCTAACATTCTGTGGCGCATGGTGACTGGTGCGCCACAGAATGTGAACTTTCTGTGGCGCACCAGCGGCGGTGCGCCACAGAAATTGCCCAGATGGACCTAGGCCCAATGATTGCACGTGGGACCCACAGGATTTCTGTGGCGCATGGACACGCATGCGCCACGGAAGTCTGACTTTCTGTGGCGCATGGATGTCCATGCGCCACAGAAAACCTACTTTCTATGGCGCATGGACACCAGATGCGCCACAGAAAGGTAAATATTTCTGTGGTGCACCTCCTCCCATGCGCCACAGAAATATTTCTGTGGCGCACCAATTAAGGGTGCGCCACAAAGTGTCCACCCACCTATATAGGGTTTCCCTACTAGTGGTAATAGTTTTAAAACGCCTATTCACCCCCCTCTAGGCGACATCCGTGTCCTTTCAAGAGTTTTCCTGCGGCATGCCTCTGACTCCATATTCAAATTTCTTGCTTTTCTATAGCAGTGGCACCCGCTTTCTAGACAGCGGGACAGAGAGCATTTGGACGGCATTCTTCAGGCATTACTGGTGGCGACACGCCAGTACTCTTCGCCGCCGGTCCGCTGAGCTTCCTCTTTGGGAGTTTGTATCTTGCCGTGCCCGTTATTTCGCTTTTCTCCTTCTTTGGGCTCTGTTGTGTTGTTGCCCCAGCAGACGTTTATTAGGTTTTTCTTTGGTTTGGAACTTGTAACACACTTGAATGGTTGTGCTTCATTTATAAAGCGGGGCGAAAGCCTGTTTTGAGGAAACAAACAAAGAATTCCATCATTCATTCAGTCATTCCTAATCTCAGATGAATTGAGAATCAATCCTGAGCTCTGATGGATTTAGTAGGCGATGAACAATTGACGTACTTATCGAGCTTCTACACGGAGCATTGGTCGCTCTATCACTGAAGGCACCACTGTCAGGCTTAGCGACTGAAGACTCCAGGGACCAAACCCCATGGAGATGGGGATATAAGCGCAGCACCACGAGACCTTGTCCATTATGTATTTAGTAGCAATAATAATATTACAACTTCAATTTTTGTCGTGGTTCGACCATGTTCATTAATATTGTTGAGTCTTTTTTACTTCTGCGAATAAGCACCTATATTTTCTCAATAATCCATTTTGCACATGTATAGGTGAATCAAAGAGTACATTTTAAGAATTGTACTAGTAGAACAAGCCCTCAAGGCAATACAGGTGGATGAAACATATTAGTCGAGACCATATTGAACGTATAACATGATTAGTAGCCACATAAGTTAATCAATAATACTTTCTAGAATAATAAAGAGTTCTACCCTCTAAGAAAAGTTAAACTTCGCAACTAAACTCATCAGCAATGGCGACAAAGAAAGAAGCGATGACACCATGTCACAATTGGCACTCATCTCAACCAGTGCCCAAGATATCTCAAATAAAAGATCTGTCTGAGTTCTAATCTTTGCATTATCGAAGATCGATGAAGCTCTTGCACCCCGCTCGGCGCTCGGGCATAAGAGTTTGTGACTTTATGGAAAAAATAGTGCGCTTTGTTTTTCTTTCATTGTTTACTATGTTTCTTTTGAGATTTTGTTTGATTTCGGCTTGTATATGAAAGATTATCCCCATCTCAAGTTCTAAAAAAGACTCAACAAGTCGACATATATAGCGTAAGTTACTGGATACATTCATGCATACGACCCAACTTGGCAATTAATTTGTTTTTCAGATTTGCATAGCATGAAATTAAGGCAACAACAACATGAGTTTAGTTTAGTTTAGTTTAGGCGAAACTTACATTATCGTTTCATCAATCTAGCTAGGAGCCATACATGCGGAATCAGAACCTAAAACATAGTAGCATTCTACACAAGGAAAAATCTTGAAGAAGTTGTGGATTTTTTCGTCATGTTCCACAACCTCGTCCAACTGCTTTAGGGTCACACTTTTAAGCATAGGCGCGCATCTTAATATATGTTCCAGGAAATCAAACTCGTGGTCTTCTCCTTGAAAGCCGTCGATTTCCACTTCTTCGAGCTCCGGTAAGTAGATAGTTTGGCTAGCTTGTCCAGTTTTTACATGCCCGCCACTACAGTATCTTTTGCGTTCCGCTTTGCCCTAAGAATTAATAGAAAAAAAATAAAAACCAATAATGAATTACTATAAATATGCATTGAGAAAATAATTCTTTTGAGCAAGTAACTAATGTGTAGTATAATATAGCACATCGAGTAGAGGAGAATAAATAAATTAAATATTTAAACTGATTATCGATTATCGTACCGTGTGTGTCGTCTCGGGTTTGCGCAGGGTCACCTTGAGCCTTTGTATGGCCGTACGAATCTGATGCATCTTGAGAAAAAAGAACACTAATGCTTCATGAAATAGGCATGGCTGAAAGCTGCAAGGTACAGCTCCAAGTCCAGGACAGACAAATAGGCAGCGAGATGAAGCCGGAGATGTTTCTGTACCTCCCGCATCGCGTGATCTTGTGTCCTGGACATATCCTCCGGAAAATGGCACCTACGACCCTGCAGATTCGAACAAACAACCCGATCATGCATGAACTCTACCGCAAGCATCTGAGCAGCCGTAGGAGGAGCTTACGTAGTAATCACTTGACGCATTCACGCGCAGCAGCAACGAAGGACGTCGTCTCTCCGCCGCTGACGCTATCGCTATCGTCGTCGGCCTCGATAACAAGGCCACCCTGTCGATTGTCCAACAGCCAAATCCAATGGACATACGGCCATAGCCGCACCGCCACGAGACCTTCTCCGCCTTGGGCGCTTGGACGAAGACGCGGAGGTCATCGTGGGAGTTGATGGACACGGCTAGCTGCTCGAGCATGGGGGCTGCGATGTCGATGTGGCCCACCGGTGTGCTCTCCTCAAGCACGAGCTCGCGCAGCGACGCTGAGTGGACTGTGATCTCGACCGGGACCTGGGGTGGGTAGGAGCCAGTGCCGGCAAACCTAAGCACACGCGCGGGCAGCGAGGGACCAGGGCGGCGAGGCAGCCGACGACGCAACCAGAGAGGACGAGTGTCGTGAGCGCGGGGAACTCAGCAGCGGCACAGGGTGGCGCGCGGAGGACCATGTGGGAGGCCGCGGAGATCGAGATGGAGGTGGCGCGGGTGAAGCACGACAGATCGACGCCGAAGTATAGTGTGGTCGCCGCCCACGGGAGGGCGACGACGAGCTGCTCCGGCGAGAGCCGCGCAGCGAAGCGCAACAGCGAGGAGAGTCTAATACGGGGTGCCACCCCGCAGCTGTCGCCGGGGCCGGTGGGGAAGCCTCGCTCGGGGAGAATGTCGAGGAGGGACACCGCGTTTGCGGAGTCGCTCACGCGGGCGAGGGCCAGCTCGAGTGAGCGGAGAGGGTCGACGCCCTCGAAGACGAGCGAGGGGAGGCGGGTCCAGTGGCCGCGCCACCGGCGGGAGAGAAGGCCTGCTCGCGCGACAGTGGCGGCACAGCCAGCGCGGACGAGGATCAGGACCAGCACATCGTCGCTGAGGGCGCTGATGCGGTCCGCTCTTCCGCCGCCTGGACTGCCGGCCGATCGCGGCGGCCCCGTCGTGTCGAGGCGACGCCGCTTCATCGATTCTGTTCGTATGTATCGGTCGAATTGATCTCGATCTGCTCGTTCAATCGTACGCAAAGTATGGCAAAAAAAATAGAATCGTACGCAAAGGTTGTCGAAAGTACGTACACGGCCGGTACACCTGATATAAAGGAAGTTGGATCAGTGTACGTTAAATGCAAATCAAGGGCAATCAATCTACCGTTTTGGAAAGAGCAACCAAACCGGTCTTGGTACCCATGACAGATTGGCTCCGTTTGTTGGAATAAAAATTAGGCGAACTTTTATATGGTTAGGATTCAAAATTGCAGATGAAATTGGTGCACAACCAAAAGGACCTATGGCTAGCAAGCACTAGAAGGGCTCGTTCGTCCGTTGCAGCCCTCACCTCAAAAAACAGCACACGGACACTAGAGGAGCACTTAATTTCACGCGGAAAAAAATTAAAAAGTCATAACTCCTAAGCCATGGGTGGGAATTGCGATCCATTTTCACTGATGGGCCTCTCACGATAAGATCTTCAAAACTAGATCTCATTTGTATATGCTTCATTTTTTTTAAAAAATCAAATCAACACATATCGTCATCAAATCCATCGCATAGTCGAAACGACATGATAGATATATGTCACAAAGCACGAGAAGTTCACATGTAATCAATGCATTCTGGAAGCATCCTCATCAAAATCATGCCATAAAACAAGGGATATATAGCATATACTAATAACTTATCCATCTCATAATAATTCCCTCTTACAGTCGATAATATAATCGAAGTAGACACATAATCATAACTCTTACATCACACAATCACATCAAACAATTGTTCCATGCCTTTTCCATTCTACTAGAGAAATTGGAATTTCGAAACTTATTTGTACAAGCTTTAATTTGCACGTGGCAGTTCTTGCTAGCAAGTGATGAACATATGTACAATCATCCGATGACCTAGAAAACCAAGGGTAGACAATGGGATGACTTAAGGAGTTGGGCTGTCTGGCCCTGGTAGAAAAGGGCCTAGTGAACGCATGAGGAGGAGTACATGCGTGATGAACTCCCCACCTGTGGCCAGATGCTGGTAATGGAAAGCACCCCCGCAACGAGGCGCGGTGCAGTAAAGCATTTCCAACCACACCGCAGCGGTGAGATCCCAACGATCTGCTTCATCCTCGATACCCATGAGCTCCTGGGCCACCTTAGATGCTTGAGGCAGTACCGGAGAATAAATAGCTTCAAGAGTGTTGTTCAACAGTTTCTTCAAACTGGCGGTAGCATTATCCGTGTCAACCGGCTGTTCTTGCTCCTCATTCTTCATCGAGGGTGGTTGTTTAGCTTTTATGCCTTCAAACACCTTCTTGACAACTTCCTTTTCTCCCAGATTAGCCATTTGTGGTAGTTGATCTTTAAGAATTCCCTTCATTTCATCATGAACTTTGTTGTAAACAAGCTGGGAGTTGCTGGTAAGCATCACGCCACACTTGAAGACAAGGTACACTATATAATTTGACAGCTCTCTGCTCATCTGCTTCTTCTTCATCGATTTTTCAGAATCGGTGTTGGCCATATCACTATTTCCATAGTGGTAGCAAATGTCTGTTGCGATGTGCCAGATGAGAACCCTCCTCGGGAAATCCTTTACACCATTGATGCTGTGATATAGAGCCGTCGTTCCGGGACCCTTGGGCTTCCAGTTTTGAAGTGCTAGCAAGCCCCAGAAATTAGCAATATTGTACTTTTTGTTTTTTCCGAACTGTACCAAACTGTTGAGGACAAACCCCTTGAGATCTTCGGTGACCGGTGTGTGCGTCAGGGTTGGGTCCAATAGTTCGACGCCACAAGCTGTCAGACGCTCGATGATCCAATGCCACGGTGATGACATGCCTCTTGTATCTTCCTGGCTGTACTTCTTGACCATACTATATTGCGCTAGCTTTTCAGACCACTGCTTTTTGCTCTGACCTTCAAAGCGGCCGGACCTCGCAGACGAAAGAATAGACATGGAGACAGAGCACACATCTAGGATTATGGCTCCTATGAGCAATATGTAGGTCACGACGACATCAACTCTACTGTGCACTTGGTGCTCCTTCTCAGCAAGGATGAAGAGCACCAGGGCTATTGGGATTGAAAGATACTGGAACATGGCATGTATCAGCGGCAAAATAACAATGCCCCAACAATATTTAGGAATGCCACAGCTAATACAATCGACAGCTGGCTTGTAGGAATGAAAAATTGGTGCTTTTGTGTAGAATTCCTCATAACTGTTTAGTAGCCTTTGTCCCACATACTCATAGGGCCAGCGGAGGGATGAAGTATCAAAGATCACTAGCAGGCTTGGCAGATCTTCTGCAGCGAAAAGAATCAATGTATAATTGGTAGGAGTATCTGCTGACATGATTTGGGCGTCTTGGTTCCAATAATGCACCTTACCAGCCTTATTACCAACCATCAATTCAAAGTCTTCACTGAGAATTTCTAAGGCACGCCGCCTTAACGCTTGAATATCTAACCGATCCAATGCAGGTCGATCTTCTGCGGTGGCTTCCTCCATCCCGCCTACCTGACGTGACAAAAGACTCAGGGCTCGAGCCCTGACATTTGCTGGCCTGGCAGAGTAAAGGCAGTAGGTGCGGCCAGCGTACTTGAAGCTCCCAGAGAGGAAGACGATCACGGTGGCTGCCAACAGCCGTTTGTCTTGCCATGACGACTTGGACACGACGTAGCCAGCCACCGCCACCTGTGAGACGAAGCCCAAGAGGTGGCGCATCCACAGCTCGTTGTCCTGCACGGAGAGTGCGGTGATGGTGTCCTGCCCGCCCAGGTGGACGAGCAGGAACGGCGCCCAGAAGAGGATGAGCTCGTGCTCCGGCCCGCTCGCGCCGCGGACGGCAAGATGGCCGAGGACGAAGATGGCCACGGAGTCGGCAGAGAGGTAGGCAAGCCAGAGGACAATGGTGAGGACGGGCGACGTGCTGCGCCGCCGCCTTCCTCCTGTGAAGAAGAGGAGGACTTGCAACGCCAGGCTCGCGAGTAGCAGGCAGTGGATCTCCCATTCGTTCCACAAATTTGTCACAGGCGCCAAGCTATGGACCAAGTTCCCATGAAGCAAAGCGGAGGGAAGAACAATTAATACTTGATTCAGTTATCACTCGTTGTGCAAATATTGTGCGGTTGCTAGCTAGCACTTCTGGATGCAGACTAGAACCCATCAAAGTCACCTCTCCATCAATACATTACCAAAAAAAAAATCAAAATGGGGAGTATGACCCCGGCCTCTACGTGCACATAGCTATGTATATATAACTCCATAATACCATATATATACAATACAAATAGTTTAATTAGGTCTCTTGGCACTAAATTCAACAATTCAACAATTATAATAACCAGCCGTTTTGTAAGCATGTGTTGGAATTATACCGAAATCGCAATGTTTGAGTAAGAGCCTTGTGCTAATTAGTGATGCATTGTGGGCGGCCCAAACCTATTTTTTAAGCTATGTTTTTTTTTTTTTTGATGGTGAATGGCAGGAGCTCTGCCCTTATGCATTATAGAAAGAGGCAAAATTCACAAAATAATTACAAAATGGCGAGCCCAAAAACAGGGGGCCAAGGGGTTTTAAAAAAGCAGAACAAAAAAGAGAGCGATGGGGTTTTAAAGCTATGTTAAGAAGCATGGCAATTAACGCATAAGTTTATAACATATCTCGCGTGTGCAATAAGTAGAATGGATGCGCACCAACTTTACAATAATCTAGAGTGTACATATAATTAAACAATATGGATGTGAAAATTTCTGTCGTGTTACCTTGATTTTCCCATCAGATTTTCCCCGCCATCTTCAACACTTCTCAGCATCCTCATTATAGTAAGGTGGCTAAGAAACTGCACCACATGGAACGTATGTGGCATTGCCCTGTTGAACCCATATATAAATATGCATGTGATTCTAGTGTAAATCCCAAGATTTGAGAGCAAATATGCGTTGCTTCCATGGAGAGCAAGTGTGCATGTGAACCAATAAAGCTGCATTGGACGTCTTTAGAGAGGGATGACACACGACCAATGACGCTAGAAAGCCAACTATTAAATTAGGATATATCAAGGTTTTTGGCTCCAAAGCTCAAGATCATCGCCAGGTTGGACCATTGAAGGCAAGTAATTACAGTCTGATCATGTTATATATAGGGAAGTGTGGTTAGGGAGGCCATGCCGGCCGCACGTTAATGCTCCAATGTTGTGTTGCTGCTAGGGTTGCAGAGGCGGCCCGCAAAAGACATTTCTAGCTTTCAAGTATTCCCATTTTTTTGTTAATGGAGATGGTTGCCTCTAGTACATTTAGTACTAATCCATCACCTTTTGCGGGCCTAGCGGGACCCACATTTGCAACTCTAGTTGCTGCATGCATGCATGCATGCAAATATGTTAGTTACCCAGTCCATTTTACGATGATCGAGAATTAACATAAAACACGTTGCACTTCTTTTCCTTTCCACAAAAGATCTTCTCCTCCCTTTCCTTGTCTTAGAGTATGGCATTGATGATTGATCTTCTTTAAAAAAAAAACTTGCTAGCTGTGGTCCTAAACCAGCTAGATGTTCAAATTCTTTGCCCTTGATGCAAGGATGTGACCACTGGGAATCACTTCTTTGCTCCGCGGTGCGGTTGCTTCCGTTGTTTTGTTTCTTGAGAAAGAGAGAATCAGTTCTTGCGTTGGTTGGTTGTCCTCGTGTGTGTGGCTGGGCCTGGACCATGGCCCACTTGTGGCCCGCCGATTCGTGTGGACTAAAGTGTGGTCGATGGACAACAACCGACCGCAGATGGGCTTAGAGATGCAGAAGTGGAGACTAATTGAGACAAATGAGATAAGTGGGAAAAGTGTCATGTCACTTATCCCAATTGTTCCACTTATAGTTTTGATTTTTTCCATTCCTTCTGAACGATTCATTTCAGCCATCTGTTTCTCTATCACCATAAAAAAAAAATCTGTTTCTCTATCGAATTTGAGTTTTTTTAAAACAAAATATTCTACTGAGTCTTAACACTGGTGTAAACAAATGTACACACGATTGTTCATTCCAGTTTTGAAGGATTTTCTATCGACTATCTATCTACTACTATATAGTACACGAGTTTTGAATTTGGATTAGCCATCCCGATGATGCAGAACCAAATATTAGCCATTGATCTGTTCCATTGGGTGAGCATCTGCCGTCCATCAGTACCCAAGCCAAGTGATCGGACGGCAGAAACTTCAGGGATTCGCTCCGTACGGACACGCACCAAAACAAAAGCCGGTAGGACGTTCTAGAATTCTCGCGGCTCCATGCGCCCTCACGTTTGACTTCGTGGGAAAGTTTAGCTATAAAATATCTCTACAACATACAATCCAGCTAGAATTCCTACTTTGTGGAGCGTCCCACGTGTTGAGTGTTTAATGGTAGGCTTTGTCAACACGTACACGAGTGAGCTGTGGGTCCTTTCGTGGGTCGGTTCGTTCTGCTGCCGTCTTCCTTGCCGATCCGTTTTTCGCCGGTCCGCCGATGCGGAGGAGAGGAAGCCGACGCTGTCTGTTCCCAATCCTGCCGCCCCGCATCACCACGACTGCGCCGCCGCGACGCCACCACTCGGTCAGCGCCGAGCCACTGCCGCCCTGGGAGCACCGCCGCCTAGAGGGAGGGATCCCCGACTCCGCCTCCAAAAATCGTGGAGAAGAAGTCCGCCGCCGCTGGCGCCACCCGGGCTTCGCCCGACGGATATTGCCGGCGGCAGCGACGGGGGAGGTGGGTGGCGGCGCTCCGTCGCCTTGTACAGGGGCTTCTTTGTCAGCTTAGCCTTGGAGGATGCATACCATGCCCAGCTCACAGGGCCTCAAGGCCAATCCAGGTTGGTCTCGCCTTCGCCGCCTCCCCGGACTCCCCATCCTGCCTCGCCTTCCATTCAACCTCCGGGAGTTCGACCCGCGCGTGCATCGCCTCGGTTACCCTCCTCGCTGACCACGGCCTCGCGGCGCACCGCTCCCACGGCCTCGACGCGCGCCTGTTCGTGGCCCTGCTCATGTCGACCGGCCTCGTTCCTTCCAATCACGGATCTCCCTAGAAATAGGAAGCGATCCTTCATCTACCTATTATGCGTTGTCTTGATGCCTAGGGTCGCTTTTTTGCTCTCACAGGTGTGGCGGCGGGTGGGTGTTGCTGGTAGAGGGATTTGACGCTTGCGCCGACGTCGCATCATCAGTTCGGTGGGCAGATTCAATTTCCCTCGCTTGTTCGACCTCGATTTTGTCTTTGATTTGTTTGCCACATCGGTTTGGTGGTAGATGTGTTGCTGAAGATCCCGTGTAAGGTCATGAACATCGAGCTAAAGGTATCCCGTTCTTCGAATGCTTCAACCCTTCAATTTTTTCATACTAGGTGCAGAACCGTAGCTATATGCATTTCCTAATAACTTATACTCCTTTCTCCAATCAGTGGAATATAATGGTTGTAGATCAGCGGCTCTTTTCTTGCAAAACTCAGTGCTGGACCAATTTAGTCATATCAACTAGACACGAGCAGATAACTAATGTATCTAAATGTGTGCTCAATTTCGAATCGTATCTTCTGAACTTCAATTAAATGATTTCTGCAAATGGTGCAGACGAGGTGGGTAGGCCAAATAATAGATGTTGCAGGTGCTTATCCCTGTCAGTTCGCCTTAATTTCTGTGAAGAACAACAACCAAATTAGTTAATTTCGAGTGTATGTTGAGCAAAGCGTTTACTTAATGGTGCAATATTGCTGATATTTATGTTTGTAGGCGATAAGATTTGTGAGGTTCGGTGAATAAGATGTGACCTACATTATCCACTATATAGCAAGTTGGGTCCATATTGTATCATTGATCAAGTGAGGTTTCATATCTCCATCTGAAATTTGGTAATGCCCGATCTCATTTCTTCATGACAGCCTATAAAAATTTAGGAGTTACATTTCTCGGGAAGGCAAATATTACCTTCTACAGTTCTGTTTCATCCTTAGTTCTAGGTGTAAAATGTGCTATTATCTACCCTGAAGTGTTTTTGTTCTTATAGCTAGGTAATATCTTATTTTGTCTAATGATATGCTTGCACCTGTGAACTTTCCCATGGCGTGCAGTTCCATGGATGATCATGTTATGCTAAGACACAGCCTGCCAATCATGACTATCTAATACCTCACGCATTCATTTATTACTATCTCCCCATCGATAATATTGTTCTTAAATTTTTTCTATGCCAAGTTGATGTCATAAATTTTCTCCAGATCCGCTATTCTTTGGTGAGTAGATGGCTATTCATGGTCATAACAAGAGATGCAAGATTTTTCTCTTATCTAACTTACTACGCCATGAAGAATTGTTTAGTAAAATAAACTCTCGATCTGAATGTTTGCTGTCAACTGATTTTTACCTGGTTATTTTATGTGAAAAAATCCAACCTAATTCCAATCTAAGTTGAATCCTGGTTCGGTTTTGATAGTTGGAGAAAATAGACTGGTGGTATCACTTGTTTTATTTATGGTTTGTCTCAGAATTTTTTGGGTAGTTAATACTATGTGTGCTAACCATTTCCACAGAAGCTGTGTACTTGGGAGTCTTTCGGGTTTTGTTTCAAATTAATGGATGTTATTTCTGTTTTGAAGTATTGTTCCACTTAAACACTTGATAACATGATACAACATACTGCTGCTTAACCTGAAATTTCTCAACCGATTCTTTTTTTTGTTTTGTTTTATCTTTGGTTCAGTTTGTGAGAATCTTTCCTTATTTCCTAATGAACTTATGTAGGCAATGTCTGTATTCGTTTTCTTGAAGTTAAAACTATTTGTCTCCTCACTTGGTTTTTCAACTTATTTGACAATCTTTTTTCTAGATTTCTTACATTTGAAGTAGCTTTTTTGCCTCAGTGAAGTGGTTGAAAGCTTTTCCCGTCACAAAGAATCCCACCTTGGAGAAAGCCTCCATGACATTCTTCATTCATGCATACTTGATACACTCTTCACGGTATATATATCGGATGCATGTGGTTATACGGGTACTCAGACATTATTTGCCATGCTTTGGGATCATGCTTGATGATATGATCGTGTTCGTGAAATATAGGTCTTTTGTGATTGTTTTCCCTTCCACGGAATAACGGATTCATGGTTGTTTATATTGCTTCCAGGTTATCCGGCAGTAGCAAAAAATGATTGCATATGATATAATCACAGAACTAAGGTGAGCTGTTCATTTACCTCTTCTCCTGTTGGTGGCTCGGTGCTGCTGTGGATCCAATCAGATAGCACATATATTTGTTTGTTTAAATTTTTATCTGTGTAGAGAATTTCTGAAAACATAGTGTACAGTAATGCATCATGTGCAATGTTTTTTACACGATCTGCTTCTTTTCATGGTATAACAATAAATACACTATAGCAAGAAACATTTTTCTTGTATAGCTTACATATTGCCATATTTGAACCAAGATTGAACGTATATCATATATGCTTCACACTATAGTATTAGTTTGTTTATAGATACATATATTTGCCAAACTTCTATGTACAGTGTTTCATTTTGTTCCTGATGTACAAAGTTTCAACAAACGATTGAGCTGATCCTGTTTATGGAGGAGGCATTTTGATTCATATTTTTACCAAACTTCTAGGACTATTTGCTCTTTTTCCCCTATTATGGGGACTAATCTACATATATAACTTATTGCCTTCGTGCTATTAGGTTTGGATGTAACACAAGTAGATCACCTCCAGAAAGCTTTTACTATAACCATGGTGTTTTTTATGAAGCATGTGAGATTAACTTGTGCATAATAGGTAAGTTTATCTGTTTATGTTAAAATCATGCGCCAAGCTCTAACATCAGTAGCTAATATCTAGAACCTTCCATGTTTTTAGGCCACCTAATTGCCTTCTACTCTATTGGTTTTTTCTTACATAATGTTTGGATCACTATTTAGAGCTAATTCAAGAAGTAATTTTTTTTTCTCATGGTCTGGCTGCCATTTCACTCTATTGAGAATAAATAACCAATCATGATATTTACTGATCTGATCCATCCGGATTTTTGAACCGATTTTTTCAGGCACACCATATATTTCGTTACTGCTTTTTCTTTCTTAAATCCTCATGTTTAGCTCTTTTCATGATTGGTGTGCCTGAAAAAATCAGTTCTCGGAAAGCATTGATTGTTGGGTAAAGTTTCTCCAAGTACTCCTGCAGTAGCTCTATTTCTTTCTCTCTTCAGCATTTCATTTGTATTGCAGATTGGATGGTTTAGAGAACAGCGATTTGGTTGTTGTGACTGGAGTGGTGCGATGATCTACGAGCACGAGTTTCTCTCTTCTCCATCTGCGGGATTGTTTTTGTTTAAATAGTAGGTGCGTCTTTTCTTCACTAAATATATGTGTAGTACCAACCGCTGATTTGCATGGTTTTTTATTGTCAAGAGACATGATTCCACTTTACTCAATCCATGAATTTCCGGCAGTGTCATTCCCCCATAGTTTGCTGATGCTACCTTCCCTGTACGGTGTATTGTACTATGATCATTAAATAATCACATCAAATCATATTATTGTAATATATTTTTATTTGTGGGAAATTTTCTATGGTTCCACATATTTTCAGGCTCTTAGATACACAGTTTTGTATGCAATTTAGATATGCTTCAATTTTAATAACATAGTTTTTTCTAATGTTCTGTTGTAAGCAGAATTTCTTTAGGAACTTGTAAGCAGAATTCAGCAAATGATGTTGGTTGCTTGAGTTAATTGATCAGTTATAATGACATGCCGACTCTTATTAGTGTTCTTCTTTTCTAGAGAGCTGGTGCTGACCTAGCTATATTTCCTGGAGTGGATACGCCACAAAAAGCAAAGGGAGATCCAATTTTTTTTCAGGATCCTCTGACTATGAATTGTGGAAGACGCTTCTTGCTTTTCAGTGGGATCTTACTTTTTTGCCGACTCTATTGCCTATACATTGCATTCATTGTTCAGTTTGCAATTTGAGTGATCCATTCCTACAACATGCCTGACAGCTTGCAGCGGAGATAACATGGTTGCTCTGCCATTTTATAATCTGCCTGATGCTGTTTCTGTGCCAGGCTCAGCTAATAGTAAATGACATCGTGATCTTCACCTGCATTGACGACTCGGCCATGAAGTGTCTATCTTTGGCCGTGACGGATGCAAGAAGACAGCGGAATACATCCAGTAAGCCGCCTCCTCAGAGCGATGAGCTCCAAGAACTGAATCTATATATGTGTTTAGGCCGCTGACAGGGTGACTGTGTTTATTTTCATACGTTGTGCTTAACTCCTGTTGTCAAGCCAAGTTGAACTATAGCGATACCTGCCTATATTAGTAGTGCACCAGTGTTTTCTCCGTTTTCCATGTTAACGACGTCTATCCAGTCGAACACTATATTTACCACCTGTAATGAAACAGTTTGTCGTCGTTCCCTGGCTGTTTGCGCCTACCACAATCTTTGCTCTTTTGTGCCTGTCTGCCTGAGTCTCTTCGGGGCGATCGTGGATGCTAAGTTTTCCAGCCATCTTTTTAAGGTCCTCATGTTGCAATATTGTTTTGATTATTCATTGTTGTATATGCGGTTTAGGCGTTTCTAGCTACCTAACTAACTGACATCTGTTTACTACATGGCCTGTTCGTGCATCCGGAGAAAAAGAGAGGTGTACAAGGGAGCTAGCTAGCAGCTGTTTGCTAGGTGTTCTGTTGGAATACGTTATCTAGACAGGATAATAACTAGAGTAGCAGACCCTGCTCGGCTACGTCCAACGCTGCCAGGCCGTGCGGCAACGTGGTTCAGGCGGCGCGGCGAAGCGCGCCTATCCTTCATAACCCTATGTTTTTCCTTTCTTTTTATTTTTCCGCTCGCCTCCGGACGTAATTTCGCCCGGGACGACACTGGTGTACATTGTTGTGTACGAGTTTCCCCTGCTAATATACACGAGAGCCAGCAATTGCTGGACCTTTCGAAAAAAAAAAAGCTGGAATGCTACTCTACTCCGTAAACGCAACTTGCAAGAGCTTATGGTTGGATGTTGGAACATCCATCATAGAACTCTTAATTTGAGTTTGTCATATCCAGCCTTTGTCTTGTACTTCTCGAATAGTTCTTCAAGTGCAACAACAAATTGTTCATGGACCTCGTTTATCTGTCAACCAAGTCATAGTGCATTTTAGAATCTTAAATAATGCATGATTTCAAAATTGTCTTCACAGTTACAAGAAACAGAAACTCCGATGATAATGTCAGTAAGACTTTGGTTTAGAGAGCAGACTGTAGAAGTCCAGAATGAGAAAACAGAAGTAAATACCGGTGAGGGGATTGAACAGTTTCATTGTTTTATTGTGTATTAAGAGTGAGTATAACCTACAGACTGCACAGATGCCCAGATGGGTTATGACTCCGGTACGTATTCCCTCTCAATTTCCAGTTATGTTTGATAGCAAAATCACATTCAACATTGCTTAAAATATTTGTTTGGCCAAATGCTAGATAAAAAAACAATCATTGATAGAATTCCCAGAATGATTCTCACCTCATCATAGGTAGGCTGAGGAATTTTCTTAACCTCAATTGGTTTTCCAACAACCAGATGCAATGGTGTCCGAAAAGGGATGGGGTCCTGTGTTACAATGCGCAAGTTAGGCATGCAAACTCTTGAATGCCAATAAGAATACTCAATTGAAATTATTTCCCACAAATCAAATCAGTGGAAATGTACAAAAAATAAGATATGTATGATGAATTTCGTTACCCAAATTTCCCCAGAAGATAATCGGAGTAAATTTAATTGCTCTAGCAATCTTGACGATTAACTTGCCACCTGGCCTCCACCACTTATACATAAAGCTCTAAAAAAAGAGCACAAAGAATAAGCAGAATGAATATCATGAATAAATTTACTTATGGAACATCAAATTCAAAAGTATGATGAGCTTGTGGGGACAAGATTTGCTAAACAATTTCGTTGTCATCTAGAGCGCGTCCATTTTTAAAAATTAGGTAGCTTCTTCAAGTTTGCAACCATCCAACCTCCATCAGTATTTATTAGGCACCCACGAAATTAATGATACTGCAGTATTGCGTATCATGTGGCAAAAGTGGGGTTACCTGTCCGAAGCAGAATACAGGGACTAAAGGAGAACCTGTCTCCATAGCTATCTTAACAAAACCTTTTCTTGATTTAAGAAAAACGACCTGTCAAATTGCAAAAAACGTTTATCATTATCACATTCACTGAAAATAATATGTAGTGTGACAGATGATAAAATGATTCTCATTGACTATGCAAGAAGAAGAAACCTCTGAATCATGATCCATGTGAAGCATCTCCTGTACACCCCCTGGCACTATGATGCAAGAGTAACCAGCACCAAGGTAGGAGTAGAAACTCTTCCTTGACGCAGGGACCAAACCCAACCACGTCCATGTTTGCCTCAAGAACGGGGTGTAAAACACCTAACACCAACCAGACACAAACCAGTTATGAGCACAACTACTAACAGCTTACTTGAAGACTGAATTCAGTGCAATGTACTTGTAGGAAGGAAATCAGGTGTCCTCACCGCACTGCTTGCAAGAACCTTGATCTTGGGCAGTGGCATGAATCCAACAAGGTCCAGAAGGCCCCCCAAGCCGATGGGCAAAACAGAGTGAGGTTCATAACCGAACACTGCAAAAAACAGATCACTGAAACCACAAGTCCAAGGGAGGCTACCATCTTTACTTGACTTTTTGAGCAGACCGAAAAAGGGTAGGTACTCCCTCCGTTCTGAATTAATTGACTCAGATTTAGTACAAATTGTACTAAATCTAAGTCAATTAATTTAGAACGGAGGGAGTATGATGATTCAAGCATCCGGAGACGGAAGCTCACCGTAGGCTCTTTTAGGGTCAAAGGCTTTGTAGTCCACCACATGTAGAGTGATGGGGAAATACCCAATGATGTACTCCCTCCGTTTGGAAAAGGATGTCACAAAAATGAACTATAGATAGATCATTTTTGTGACATCCTTTTCCGAACGGAGGGAGTACTTGCTTACGAACCTGCAGATGCGTCCTCCAGCCGTGAGATCCAAGCCAGCAATGCAGGGAATGACGACAGAACCAGAACAGGGAAGAAGAAGGGGAGGGAGGAAGTAAACCTGGCAATCTTGCGGCCGATCCTGCTCTTGTCGCTGACGGGCACGAGCATGAAGAAGAGCTGCGTGCCGAGCACCCTGCACCGTGGAAAGGAAGCACACGAGGATGAGTGAAGAGGGCTTGGTTACGAACTTACGATTAACCGGCGACAGTAGCATCAGACAGGGAGATAGAGAAGGGGAAAGGGGAAGCGGGTGAGTGGACGGACATGGCGGCGACGCGGCGCGGGAGGAGGAAGATGGAGGCGAGGAGGAGGAGGACGTTGAAGTGGATGGCCCCCAGCCAGAGCGCCAGCGCGACGGTGGTGCGTAGCGGCGAGTAGGCCGTGGCCCTGAACACCGTCGTCCCGTCGGCCGCCTCCTCGCGCACCGCGCCGTTGCTCGGGCCGTTCCCCTCGCCCATCCTGCAGCTGGTCCGCCGGGGAGAGAAAGAGAGTGTTCTCCTGCGGAGTCCGCTTTTCCCGCGCGCTCTCTCTGGACTCTTCTCCGGTAGATTTTGTCCGTGCGCGAGGGGCGGAGGGGGGCGGAGTCGTCGACTTGTGGTGGTTGACTTTTTTTTTTTTCTCTCCGTTTAGTCAGCCGGTTGGTTTTCCTTTCTCCTGATGGAAGGATTCTAATTTTCTCCCTTGGTTGCCTATTTTCGACCTCTCGTTTGTTGACACGTATGCACGCTTGTGTTACGTGTCTTCGTTCGATTGGATAGAGCATTCTGACCTGTGGTGGTTGACTTCTTCTTCTTTTTTCTTTTTTCTCTCCTGTTTAGTCAGCCCGGTTGGTTTTCCTTTCCCCTGCTGTTCTGACCTGCTAGACAATGAGTCATGCACAATTTTTTCTTTGTTTGCAGCCGGTCATGATTGGCTTTCTATTACTTTTATTATTTTCCTTTTATTTTGTAGCCGGTCATGAGTGAGTCTTCCGGTGGTTTTCTTTCTATTTTATTAGGTGTATGCACCATTCTTTCGGTCTTATCCCTTTCTTTGCTAGACTTGGCCTCTACGTTTTTTGTTTTGTGTATACCTTTTTTATTGGAGCCGGTCATAAGTTGGTCTTCTGGTATTGTCTTATTTTATTAGGGTGCATGCACCATCTTTTTTATTTATTCTTATCTTCCCTTGGTGTTGTATGTTCCCTCTCTTCTATTTGTTTATTGTTTTCCTTCAGTTAGGTGCTTGGTCTTCGGTTGGGCATTTCCTTCTAGCCGGTATCTTTTTCCTTCCCGGTACCATTTTGTTTATTCCTAACGGATGTGCATGCACATTTAATTTCTTAGGCTAGGCAAGCTTGGCCCTCAAGTTTGGCATGTTTGTTTGTATACGGCTGACTTTTCCCCTCCACTTTGCTTACGTGGAACCTGGTCCATGCATATCTCTTTTGTTTGTTTTTATTTTCATCTCTACTGGCTTCACAAGTCTTTGGCAACGGTATTTTTTTCCCTTTGAAGCCGGTCATTGGGTGTCTTCCCGGTGGTCTTTTTTGTTCTTTTAAAAAAAACATGTGCACGCATCTTGACTTGGGCAAACTTGGTTCTCAAGTTTGTAGCTTATACGGCTGGGCTATTTGTCTCTTCTTTATGAGCTGAAACTTGGCCTTGCGTTATCTGTTTCCTTGTCCGCCAAGTTGTTTGTTTAATTATTCTACTTGTATATATACTAGAAGGAAAAGGCGCGCGTTGCTGCGCCCGTGGTTCCTTATATTTGAGAGAATCCAAATTTGATTGTAATGGAAAAAATCAGAAACATATCTACGGATGAGTCCTATCAACACAAAACACTTCACGACATAGAACAGAAAGTTAACCTCACAAGTATGTTGAAATAAATATTTGATAAATTCAAACAATTTTTTTGTTTAAGACCAAGTACAGTTCATGTCAAGATACAAAACAAGAAGGGGACATCCAAATTAGGGAAGATATAATTACCCCCCAAACATTCAGACCCAACATATGCCATCAAGAATCAATAACCAATCACTATCCTCCTAATGACATCACCGTGTGCGCCTGCTCTGGCATCAACGTACCTAGAATCATACAACATACACAAAAATGAATTCATTCCCGTTGGCACGATGTAAATATGGGATGCTGAGTTTAATCAAAGCAAAGAAATTTGCAACATTTAGTCGCCAAGATCAGATAGACCTATACTGGAAGTAAGGTGCCATAGTGCGAGGCGAACACTGTAGTTATTAAGCAAAGAACCATGATATGGCACATACGAATAAACTTCTAAACCAAACAGTTTCATAGTTTTCTTTGTTGAGAAAATTGTTTCATAGTTAATATGAGCTACTTTGTAGTATTTAAGATAATGACTTGGAATAGTATAACGATTCTAAAACAAATACACCTGAAAAAACTAAACTGCTATACACAATTAGTACATCATGTGGTGCAATACGCTTGTATCAGCCTGTCAAAATACCTGAAGTAAGAATTTTTTTTATATGTATTGACTATAACCAGACAACCTAGATATTCAAGAACTAACTATAAGTTGTTGTGGCTAGAGGTCGCATACCTAGGAGCACTCCACTCTAATGCAATACATTTGAAAAAAAAACAGGTTGGCTAAAAATATAACATCATAACAATCTCTATATAAAAAAGTTTCCTTCCTCCTACTACTATGGCTTCTTATTCTAATCTTCAATTACTTCAGTTCATCTTAATTCTGCTGATATGAATCATTGAGCTGATTTCCTGCCAAGCAATACCGTATTATTGAACTGGTAAGATGTTGTAGGTACGAATCATTTCAATACCCTATCAGTTAGCGACCCAATAGATTTCAGTGCAGCAACCCAACAAAGTTCAGAACTAAAGAGAAGTGATATGCTCTTGTCTTTTGGCGATACTAAAAGTTACCAACTGAAGTCCACGCATAACTAATAAGTCTAAAGTGTCTTTTTTTTTTGTAATCAACGATATTTATCTTAGATACCAAGTGAAGACCACAGGCCATGGCTCCATGCATACTCCTTGGTATATCATATATTCAGATACCATGCTATAAAACATCAGATAACCAATCAAAGTTCAGCAATTTGCGGCTGCACTACAGAAGATTGGAACCACCATGTACATGAACTAATCAACATATCTTTGAATGCTTGCGTGTTGTACAAAAAAAGACTCTTGCTACATGAAAAGTAACATGATTGGTACACAAAAACGACGGCCGCTTCATGATGCGCAAAACATTACTTCTTGTCAACATACTAACCCACAGATTAGTCTCATGGAAAAATACAGGAGCATAACTCAAGATTATATGAAGAATATCCTCAACAAAAATAATAACATGGGAGTCGATCTTGTCATTCAAGGGCGACATGTAGCAGCTATGCCTAAGGAGAGATTGTGACAACAATGGCTTGCTTGGGCATATGGGGCAAGAGCAGAGGATGGGAATCACAGAGTACATTAGAGAGAAGCAGAGCCGGTCACACCGCCTCCAGCGTTGCAAGCACCAGGCCATCGCTGGGCTTCGGCCATGATTTCTCCGCGAGTGAGCTCCCAATATCTCTTTGTCGTGGCATCCATCACATTTGGGTTCGAACATGATAGCATGATCCTCGACTTTCTTTTCTTTTTCAAGCCTTCTCTCGTCGAGTGCAATCCTACGCTCCTCCGCCTTCACCTTCATCTCTTCGACCACCAACATGGACCTCCACATCTCGTCCTCCAAGGACTTGAGCTCATTCCACCGTGTTGTCTTGTCTTTTTTGTGTTCGGCTGCCAATGCTTTGCTGGTATCAATCATAGCACAAGCTCTTCCTTGTAAGCGCAGACTCCTCCTCTCTTCATCCTCTCTTCTGCAATCGACATGCCGACACTATGGTCACTGCGGGCTTGCCTCTGTCCTTGCCAGCCTTGCTTGGTGGTGTGCCAACGGCCCACTCCAAGGATTTTGTCCCAACCTTTTTCTTGGTGCCGGCGTGCCCGCGTGGGTCGATTCCGGCGGTGTCGCACCGGCGAGAGTGTCCAGCGGGGTCTCGAGGAGTTCCGGTTCCACTCCGGACAGAATCGGGAAAATTGGCGCTGACGACAAAGTGATTGGGCGGCGAGACGAGAAGTGGTGTGGCTCGGGCGGAAAACGGAGTGACCGAAATTTTTTAGTCTGGAGAGGTGTCGGTCGAGTATATTTGGGAGAGTTGGGTGAAACGAGATGGCTCGTGGAGTAAGGGTCTCTTTGATTCGTATGATTTTATACGAAAATAGAGTAGTGGGACCACGCCAACAGACTTACTACCCGTAGCAACCTTCACTTCAAATGTTGTGCCCCCTCCCCCTTTGCGTCTCTTGTGGTAAGGTTGAGACCACGCGCCACCTACTATTCGATTGTGCTACAGCTGCCGAGACGTGGTAGCGGATCGGCTGCAACCCGCAGCCCGGATGTTCTATTTGGGACATCACCTCGCCTATGGCCGCGCCTTCGGATGCATGGAGGTTTAGTGTGGCCGCTATCTTATGGCAGCTTTGGAAGTCAAGGAACGACTGTGTCTTCAACGCCAAACCACCCTCAGCCTCCGCGGTTCTCACAAAAGCGGCGGATGATATTAGCATTTGGTCCTGTCGTGTTAATTCCTTGCTTCGCCCCCTGATCAGATGCAGATATAGGGGGGTTTGTCGTTCTCTCCACAGGGATCAAATTATTAGTGCTCTTTGTTTCCAGAAGCTAAGCCAAATTCAAAAGGTTGGTTTTTTACTGAAGAAAAGCAGGGTTTTAGCAAGGTTTAAACAGATCAAGCATTCAAACATGAAAAGGACAGGATCTTGCTTGTCAAGCAAGAGAACTAGCAAAGTTGGGGCTAAGGAAGATTGTTTCAACACACAGGCATGAAGAGATCAACTCAACATGTTACAGATCAAACAACACATGTATATAACAGGCAGGATTCAGAAAGAACACTGAACTGTGTCACTCAATTCACTGTCACAACCAAATCCAACAAGCTGTACAATGAAAGCAAAAACAATAGTTGTCGCATCCGTTTGTACAATTAAAGCAAAAAATAGTAGTTTCAACAGTCTTGACACTTCTTGCAGAAGACTGCATGAATACCTGACACTCGAGAAGAGTATCAAGAACAAAGCAATCTGTAAATGTAAGGAATTCCATGAGCCTTTTACAATCCATTGAACCAAAACTATTTTACTGTCATTTTAATGCTGATCCGTTCACAGCTCATGCATATATACAAGAGATTACATAGGGTTTTCTCCTCTCCTTTTTCAGTTTGAAATTTCCAAGTGCTACATGTGTAATAGTGGCATCCGGTGGGGACTTTTTTCAGTTTGAAATGTCCAAGTGCTATATGTGTAATAATGGAATATAGTGGGTCCTTTAGTTCAGTCAGAATATATGGCCCAAAAAAGAGTTAGATGTCCTTCTTCTCAAGAAGAAGGTTGTGCCACCATATAGGATTACCAAGCTCCATGCTGCAATTATATAGCACCAGAAGAGAGGCACAAAATGATTAACATATAGCTGCTAAAATTAATGGATATGAAAATACATCGTTCCCTTGTGTAAAGTTATAACGATGGATATAACATGCTAGGTATTTTCTAGGTCATCAATACATAATTGTAAATGCTTCAACAACATGGAGAAACTTACTCTATCTTATTGCATGGACCAAGCTGATATTCTTGATTGTCACTTCTTAACATCAGCATTCTGGTTGCAAACAGTGAAAAACACCGAATAAACTGAGGCTAACAAGTTAGAGAAGCAAAATTCAGACGATACTTTCTAACAGATGGCTGCAAAAACAAGGAGAGTAGGACCAACAACATCAAGGTTCAATTTTTAGTACCAAAGACGGTTAAGAGTTAATACTTACTTTGTGTTAATAGGCTCAGTTTACAAACAAATATGAAATTGTCTGATGGTCTGACCACACCATCTCAAAATATCTTCAACCGAATAATCAAAAGTTGTTACATTTCTCGTGAACACCACATGAGTAACTAATAATATTTTCGAATAACCTGTTTATTTTGATTTGGCACCGAGAGCAACGATCTCAAGTATCATTGTATTAGCACATTCTTCTTTAGAACAGATCATCTCCTAAAGCTGTCAAGAACTGCTTCATAGAGGGACTTGGCTATTCTCTAAGTTCACTTCGACAACCTCCGTTATTTGTAACCTTAAAATGAGCATGACATGCCATCATACTGGATTGGCATAAGTCAATTAACTTATCGTTTGCCTTGCCTATTGTCAAATTCTTATGAGTAAGTTAAACGAGCCGGGGAGGACCATCTAAAGGATCATCCAAGCTATAAATAAAGTTTAAATCTGTCCATCAAGAATTCACCAAAGGAGGAGAGAGGAAAATACAAATTAATGCTACAAAAACATAGACATGGTTGGTCCCTTTATATTCATCATAGGTTAACACCTTAAATAACTGTCCAGAACACCTATGCGATATGCTTGATACCGGAGTGAAATTGTGAGTGGTAAAACTGTTGGAGTATGCCAAGATTTCAGAGCTTCTCAATTTACATTAAGGTTAATAGGGGAAGCAATAGCTAGCCTGTTAATAGCAGGGTACATAACCAAGTTTCGGCATGATCATTCTGAAATACACTAAAAGAGTCATATCTGAAAGCAATCTCTGTTGACTAAAAAACACAATGCATGTTCAGTCTAGGTGCAGGTGAGAGATATTGAGCTAGTTGCAGAATTTATGTGTGACAGTGGTACCTAGGTATTATAAACATTCAGGTAGTCCGCAATCCATATTAATTACGAAGGTGCAGTTACAATACAGAAGCAAGGTGCTAAAAACATTAATAATCAAGATGGTAATTTATATGGTTCAGCTATCATTCTAGTGTTGCACCTACCAATCACTGAAAAATTCACCAAAACTTGGCATACCAACACTATCAGTTTATAAATGACTTGCAGATGGATTTTGTGGCTGCAAAATCAAAGTTGATCAGCATGAAGAAACTTAGAGAAACAAAATCCAATTGCCCGGACTATTTTTTACGGTAGTAGCCGCCCTAGATTAAAGTAAATGTTGGACACGACAGAACAAATTCTAGGTTTCAGAGAATTGCAACCCAAAACAAAACAAGTGATGAAAGGCTTATATAGAAAGTTCAGTAGGAACTAAGCAAGTAGGAATTAGGAAATGATCACCTATACACAAATCACCTCCACTGTCAGTTCCGATTAGGTATATTGTGCAAACAGCTTGGTTTGGTCTATTTCTATACATCGCAACACTTTCATCTGGATATAAATAGATGCTTCCAATAGATAAATGACACAAAAGGCCAATTTTCTTGGCTGTAACTTTAGTAATACCAGACAATTGGGGACATGTGGAGAGATTAAGCAATAAAGCACATGCATGGGAAAGGACAACTTGCGTACCGTGTCTCAGCTAGGCCATAGCACTCACAAACCTAGCTTCCTATGTATACTTCTCTGTAATTACATAGAACACTATCTGACAAAAAAAGCCGCACAACACTCTGCCAAATCTCTCTATAACAATCACCACTATCTCTCTCTCTCCCTTGTGTCTCATTGATAGCAACAAACAACATGTCTCTGGATCTCTCACACTTCCTCTCTCTCCAACAAGCAGCACCAAGCAAGCAGCAGCCGCCTCTCAACAGTTCGTCGCAGACAGCAGAAGCCCAGTCACTCAAATCATCTACGAGGAAGTTGTGGCAAGAAGTCAGTGGCCAAAATGGGACGATCCCCTTTTCCCTTTTATACTGCCCCGCCCAAGCGCCAGCGGCCCAGCTCTGTCCGTCCCCTCCCCTTATGCCATCTCCTCCACATCGCAACAATAGGGCCGCCCCAAGGCTCCACACGCTGCATTGTGGCTAAGATGCAGCCGCCCGAGTTCCGTCTGTCCCCGGTGCGCTCTATCTCTCCCAAATTGCCATATCTCGATCTCGATTTGATAGTAAAACGAAGCATGGGGACAAACTTATTCGAGATTGAGGTGGTTGCGTACCTCGTTCGCTTGGAATTGAGTTGTGGCGGAGGTCATCGGGATGGAGGAGACGTTATTTCTACCATAGCGGTGCCGCCCCTCCTCCGCTGCGGCGTGGCCGTCATGCCTTTCGGCGTCGGCGGTTCTCCAGGCTCCACCCTCTTGGCCGAGGTCGTGGTATGCGACCCAGCCCTGGGTAGCGCCACAGCGGACGTCTCCTCCAGCGCCGACACAGACCCGCAGCGCGTCCTCGTCTGCGGAGTGGCGGCCTCCTGTAGAACCCGTGCCGCTTGCTCCTCAGGCTCGGGTGCATCGCCGTTGCCGGCCATTGCCTCACTGCGGGAGAGGGTGAGAGGGGTGGAGAGTTGGGTTGGGCGGCGTGGCTATGGGCTGGTGACGGTGTGGTACTGCGTTTCGATAGCGTCGTGTTGCAATTGTGGAGACGAATCGAGAGTGGGTCGCGTTGCGTTGACCAGTGCGTCTAAACCTGGGAAATCTGTGTAAATGCTCAACGAGAAGAGATGCATAAGAGATCGACAATGAAGTTTTACGACCAAATCATTCGATGTGACCCAGACACCGGTGGCACGGACTTCTTTTTCCTCTCTCGCTCTCCGCTCCTCGTTTTGAGAGTCCGCCGTCTATCTCTTCTGCCGCCCCTCTCCGTCTTCCTTTCCGGCGGGCCTGCTGGCCGGCGAGGGGATGGATCAGGAGGTAGGCCTCTCCTATATATAGCTCTTGTAGGTTTAGCTGTAGATCTTGCCTATATGGCGTCTGGCGGTATGCCGTCTTCCCCTTCCCCGCGCCTGCTGTGGTGGCCCCCGAGCGGCGACCACGGCGTGGCAAAGCTTCCTTCCGGCGAAGTTCGATGGTGGATCGAGCGGGTTGGTGGTGGAGCTAAAGGCGGCTGCTTGAATAAGCTCGGCTCCAATCGGGTGCGGATCTTGTAGCTTCTTCTATCCTTTTCTTGCTGCCATGGTGGGAGGAGAAGGGAATTGAAGGATCTGTTGGATTTGGCTTTTGTGCTCGGCTGGAATCCGGCGACTCTCGGCAGCGCTGGATCTGGGCCTATCCTCTACTGCAGATTAGGTCCGAGGTGGATTCTTTGCAGGGATGGTGACGGCCGAGGCCGTTTCATCAATCTCGTCGAGCTCTTTCGGATTCGAAGCTGCTACATCTCCTTTTGCCTGTCTCCTCTGGTCCGTGGCAGGAACCAGAGTTCTGATGGCGGGTGGTTCTTCAAAGGGCGGCGACGAATCTGGGCTGCCTCGATCTTCTGTTGTGCTGTGCTCCTTTGCATCTCTCTGGACACCATGGTGGTGGATGGATGGTGCGGTGCTGCAGCAGGCAGTGGCTCGCGGTGGTGCTGGAGGATTGAAGCCGTTTGCTTCTCGAGCTCTTCTTTCATGGTCCATGGCGACCTGAAAATCTTGCTGGTGTGCTCCAGCTCCTGTGCAACCTCCGATGTGAGGCCCTATCGAGGTCAGTTGTTGCTGAGGTTCCTGTCTGCATCAACGCAAGTGGTGATGTCCCCGCGGCGGTGTACGGCAACGGCAAGCTCGACCTCTTGCTCGACGGTGGGGAAAGAGAAGGACTCGTTTGTAATTTTCATTATTCTAGCAAGGTCCTTTCTGCAAATGATAGGGATCTATGTTTTATTTCTTGTTTTTATGGGGTCCTCTGTAAATTTCTTTGTACACCCACTGTATGGAATGAAAAGAGGCTTCTAGCCCCTTTGGGGGCCCTCCGTGTTAAAAAAAAATTCGATGTGGCTGTATTAGTCTCATTCCTGCACAACTAACTTTTAAAATCCGGCCACAAAATATTGTATTCCCTCTGATCCGATTATTGTCACAAGTTTAGGCAATTTTTTGTCTAAATCTTGTCTAAACCTGCGACAATTAAATTAAATTGGAGGGAGTAGATCTTTAGCAAGAAACGGCCAAAATGGCACGGGCAATGTGTCAAATAGTGCTCACCATCTACCGCTTGCTGGGCGACTACCCGAGCAGCCGCGCGCGCTTCTGCGTGGTCTGTAAGTCCTGGCGCGCCGCCGAGCCGCGAGTGCCCGTCCTGCCGTGGCTGCTCCTCTCGCCGCGCCAAGTTGGCGGCGACAGGACGAGGCGTGCGCACTGCTTGGAGGATGACGCCGTGATGCGCATCTCGTCCCGGTTCGGCGCCCTCGGGAGGCGCCTCGTGGGTGGCTACGACGGCTGTTGGGTCATCTCCTGTCACCCGCCGCCGATCAGGATTATCAACCTCTTCTCGGGCGCCGAGGTGGCGCTTTCCGACAAGCAGGGGAAGATCGCCTGCCCCCACCGCAATCATGGCCGCGGTGATATACGTGGTCCCATAGTCGTCACGAAAATTGTCTTCTCTGAGTCGCCCACCTCGGACGGCTGTATCATGGCCGCCATCACCGAGAACTGCGGCATCGCGCTATGCAGGGTTGGTTGCCCACTTGGCGGGTGGACGATACACGGATGTCACGTCGAGACGTTCATCGACATTGCCTTTTGCAACGGTGACCTCTATGGCCTCACGCACAATGGTGAGGAACTCGCAAGTTTGAAATCAGCGAGAACAAACATGGTGCTCCAATGGTCATCGCACTCAGCCGAGTGGCGTCGTTGCGAATGGTTAGCCGTGAACAATCGAGAAACTACTGCAAAGAGGTCTGGTGGCCATGGGCGATGCAGTCCACAACGGCGGTACCCCACAGAACGACGCTACCGCTTCCTCTGGCCCGGGATCATCGAGGTGAACAATCGAGAAAGATCATAGGGCCAGCGGAGGGATGAAGTATCAAAGATCACTAGCATGCTTGGCAGATCTTCTGCAGCGAGAAGAATCAATGTCTCATTGGTAGGAGCATCTGCTGACATGATTTCGACGTCCTGGTTCCAATAATGCACCTTACCAGACTTAGGGCATCTCTAACCGATCCCCTAAATTTTAGAGGAGTAAACCGACTCCTAAAACTTAGAGGAGTAAAAATACTCCTCTAAACACAAGCGGCGCAGAACCGATCCCCAATACTTAGAGGAGTAAAACTCCAATTCAACGGAATTTGACTCACACATTTTGTCGAACACTTGCGATGCATCTTTGAACTGAGCTATGCATATCAGTACATATAGCAAAATTGACGACTCGGCCGAATCGATTTAGCCAAATCATGTGCTAGCAGTAATGTACAATACAAGCTGAAGATGCCTCGGCAAAGAGCTGGACATTACCTGAAAATCAACGGTGATTCAGTCGATCGAGTTGTGCCAGCTGATGCCTCGGCAAAGGTGTTCAAGTTTGTTGACAATGTGACTGGTGGCAAGAATAAATGGGAGGAGGCAACGAGCTTAGGCGACCACGCCTTATTTTTGGGGGAAACGTTTTCCAAAGCGGTGCACGTGACAACGAACAAGCGTGGTGATGTGGAGAGAAACCGCATCTACTACGTCAACAATTGTTGTCGAAGTTTAAACTCCATATTCCATGGTGATGCAGTGGTCATGACAGTCTCAAATCACGATGGTGGCCTTAAGAGTGAAAGAGAAGACAGGATGAGCATCGTCGACGATTACGAGGAAATCAAGTTGGTTGGATACTTCATGAAGTATGCTAGTCATGATATCATGTGGCTTCTTCCCCCTGGTCTCTAGCTAGTTGGTTAGCTATGATCACTGAGGTGTCTTGGCCCTCGAGTACTTTGGAAGATGAACCATTCGATGATGACGATAACATTAATAATAATAATAATAATGATGATGATGATGATGATAATAATAATAATAATAATAATAATAATAATAAAATGATAACGATAATGATAATGATGATGATGATACTAATACTTTTAAAAATAATGATAATAATAATGATGAGGATATCATATTACAAAGTTTCAACAAATGAAAAACCAATTCAACTTATAAATTTGGGTGTGATCCATGTCCAAGACAGAAAGCCACAAGGGTAAAGTTCCACTCACGATTATACCCACTCAACTGTGGATGTGTACTCTACTAACGAGCTGCCCTTATTGCCTGTTAGTGGACCATTTCCCACGGATATGGATAGGAAAATAACACAAGCGGTGACTCTGGGCACCTCCCATGGTGATGATCCTATTTCTAGGCTAGGAAGAGGACAAATGTATATAGCTCATAAGAGCATCCCCAATAGGTTCCATAAAATAGCAGCAAAAAACATGATGATGTAAAATATACATCACCAAAAACGTGATTTATAGAGCACCCCGAGTGTCCAACTACAACAATTGCCCTAAAATGCCCCCAAATAAAAAAAAATGGCACGGGTGGTCCAACAGCTGTCTAAAATTGGGCAGCTGACGGCAGCCGCCGCCTAGGATGCCTTCTTCGACCGCTGTCGGCAGGAGGGACGAGAGTGACGTGCCGACGACGGGAATGGGGTCAGGAACGTGTGCGCCATCGGCCGGGAGGTTGGACGGGGTCGACATGGCGGCGGATCGCCGGCGGGCGGTCAATCACGACGGCGCGTCGACGAGGAGCCGCGGTCTAGAAGTTTCAGATTGGCGGTTACACGCGCGCACTGCTGCATGTGTTTTGGGACATGACACTTGGTGATGTATATTTACATCACGAGAGCCAAATTTTTACATCGTGCCCTAAATTGCTTTGACCAAAATATACATCACAGACAGCTGTTATATAGACAACTCTTTTTTTGAGAAACACAGTACAACGCAAACGCTCATATACACGCGCATACACTCACCCCTATGAACGCACACACGCACACCCTACCCCTATGAGCACCTACGAGAGACTGAGCCGGCGGATCAGGTCTTGAGATTGACAAAGTCACCACGGGCGCCTCGCTGTCAACGGGAACGTCGCCTCCCACTGAAGAATATTCCGCCTAAATGAGAAACACCAGCGTCAAACCTGGGGTTTGAACTCTGGTGGGATGTTATATAGACAACTCACATTTGATACATATAGCATACAATTCATCCATACAGTAGAGTCGAATCCGGTAAGGAGAGGAGGGGTGCAGCACAATGCCCCCATGACGAACCTGAATCTGATCGCCATTGGAGACTGGCACGGTGCCCCCGTGACGACCTTGATCGCAAAAGTTGTACGTTTAAGCATCCTCCCTCTCTCTTCTTTAACTACTATGCCACATAAGTAAAATACATATAATACATTGCAAGAGGCCTAACGGTAGAAAGATGGATGAACGCATCACAGACCGCGAAAGCTCACAATGTGGAGGTGCATAGGGTGCCCAGTTTTAGCTCTCCTTAGTTCGTCGAGGTAACTTGCTGGACAAAATTAAAACAAGCAGGCTACTTCTTGCACGTGCACACATCATGCACGTGTACTCGCTTGATTCCAGCAGTTACAACACCGTCGAAAACACAAGATAGGCATTAGTAGAGTAACACAATTCCATAACAACTTGTCCCACCTGTTCTTCCGACATACTCCCTCCGTTACAAATTAGATGACTTCTATTTGTCCACATGCGGATGTATCTATACTTGTAACATGTCTAGATGCATATGTACGTGGATAAATGGAAGTCATCTAATTTGGAACGGAGGGAGTACATGGGTAAACGATCAAATACAGAGCTTAAAATCACCGCGCTTTTGGTCAGGTCTTGTAGCGTCAGTAGTTACCAGTCCTGGTGTCTGGAGACATTGTCATCCACAATATGGAGCGTGATGAGGGACGCCAAGTTGATAGCCTTCCCCAAGACCTTGTAGTGCTGCTTGTTGTAGATGAGTAAAGATCACATTTAACATCTCAGATTTTTAGAAAGAGTAAAATGGAGCACACTTGCAATAATGATAGATGGTTGCCTATAAATTCCTGTTTAATGGCTGTTATGGACTCTCAGTTGAAGTAGGAAAAACACAACTGTCTACTGATGACATCCTAAAGCAAGCACATAGCAAGAGTAGAAGTTCCAGATATGCATAGGATATATTTCCACCAGGTTAATCACCCTTTGGATTATTCGATCACACATCTTGTCGACATGCCCTTTGGCTCTGCCTTAATCAGTTGCACGAGAAATCAAGAATCATCACAGCTAGAAGTTCATCTACTGGTTGTGCAATAGGCACGTGGATGCAACACTATAATAGTCCACCATATTATAGGGCCATGTGGATATAACAATATTAGTAAAAATTGAATAAAACACTTAACTATTTGATGAAAAAAAAACTCAAAATGGATTATCTGAGGGGCAAAACAAAAGTTTATGAGCACTAATCCTTATGCTTAACACTCATATCTACGGTCAATAAATAATCGAGTACCTACACCATCAGTTTTTCTACCGATTGGTGTACTCACTGACAGCGGCCCTATGCTGCTGATGCCACAGCAGGCCTAGCAGCTCGCCCAGGCCTCAGTGGGGCCTCTCGGTCTCACATAGGACTGCAACACAACCAGAAAAAACTCATTAGCCCAGCGTGTACAAATATTATGATGAACAATTAGGTTGTACTGTATATCAGTGAGCTCTCAGCAGGCCACACCCTCTGTTTGCTGCGGCGAAGCAAATCAGACAGGAGAGAGCACATCCTAGATGTATCTGCCACCCAATCCAAGACCATGGTGAAGGGCTTAATTTGCGCCTCTAGTACAGGACAATGTCACGACATGCGTAACTGCTCCCGTTTGTCACCACCAAGGGTATGTCAAAACTAGTATCATCCTGAGAACGACATGCTATCTGTAGAGTATTCATACGTCAATCGACCACATGTGCAGTAAATCGAGGGCACTCAGCTGCAGGAGCAGTACCACAACACCTAGGAATGCCTGTTCACTTCCTTGATTGACAAAGCCAACTAAGATGCTCTGTCTCCATGCGAGCAATTCCACCAAAACGCGTTGCGATTGCTACATGACACCACCAAGCACAATTATCACAAAATCCACTGCTAACAATGATCAGGTGACAAGTGGCACAAAACATAATTGACTCATGTTTTAACATGCCATATATTACTTGACAAGAATCTATTTTTTCATTTCTGAAATACAGTGCCTAGCATCTTCTAGCAAGTACAGAACTAGACAGACTTCTCCAAAACTATATACTACTGATTTAGGGTGCAAACCAGATGGGAGGAGACAGACTTCCAAACTTTTTGACATACTTGACAGAGCCACATAGTACAAAGCCAAACCAATATCACATTTACCATCTCAGAGTTTTGGAAACTGAAAAATGGAGCATGACTTAAGTCCATGCACACATCCATATTTGCAGGATTGACAGATGACTGCCTATAAATTCACGTTTGATGACTGATATGCACTCTCACTTGAAGTAGTTAAAAGAGAACTGTCTACTGACGAAATACTAAAGCAAGCACATAGTAAGAGCTGAAGTTTCAGATATGCATAGGCAATAAAATCGACCAGATTAATCACCCTTCGATTATTTGATCACAAATCTTTTAGACATGCTCTTTGGCTCTGCCCTTAATCAGTTGCGCAGGACACATGTTCTTCTTGTCGTTGCCATTGCAACAAAATAAACAATCATGTCCACATTCCAGAGGTAATATCTACTAGGCTGAAAGTGGATCACCACAAACACAATAAGGCATGGTTACTTTTTGTTTTTGTGGGTGGGGGGTCCAAACAAACAATTGAACAACATAGCCATGATGCAAAAGGTTGGTAGGTTGGTACATACTACAGTTTCAGGTTTCAATTGTGCCATCAGCAAAAGAGTGACCAAGTACCTCGGCACAATCAGTAGATGAACTTCTAGCTGTGACGATTCTTCATTGTTGCACACATTTTTCTCGGTCCCCTGATCTCAGCCATCCTAGACAATCACCATATGATTTCGTATAACCTATAAGACAGAAAATTGAGTAGGCTTGCACATACGTTAGGTAAGCCGTAAGCCATATATTCATAGACACCATGGGAGAATGACATAGGCTGGCTAGTTGTCATCAAAAAACATTGTAAAGAAAGGTGGATGCAACAATATAAAAATTAAAGAAAACAATTCATATTTGATGAAAAAACTCAAAAATGGATTATCTGGGAGCAAAAAAACAAATGTTTATGAGCACTAATCCGTATGCTTAACACTCAGGTCTATGGTCAATAAAAAGAACCTACACCATCAATATTTCTACCAATCGGTGCACTCACCAATTCACCATCAGCGGTCCTCATAGTTCATTAAACCTGCATCGTTGATGCCACAGCAGGCCTTGGTGGGGCCTCTCAGTCTCACCTAGGACTACAACACAACCATAAAAAACTCACTAGCCCACCTGGAAATCGTCTAGCGTGCATAAATATTATGATGAACAACTAGGTTGCACATCAGTGAGCTCTCAGCAGGCGACGACCTCTGCTAAGATGCATATCCAAGATGCATGTTCCACCCAATCCAAGATCATGGTGAGAGGCTTAATTTGTGCCTCTAGTATAGGCCAATGACACGACATCCTTAACTGCTCCCGTTCGCAACCACCAAGGATATATCAAAACTAGTATCATCCTGGGAACAACATATCATCCAGTATCCCACTGACTGAGACACCTCATAGGCTCCACCAAAGAGCGTTCTGATTGCCAAATGACAGAGCCAAACACAATTATCACAAAATCCAATCCAAAAAATGATCAGGTGACAAGTGGCACAAAACATAATTGACTGATGTTTCAACATGTCATATATTACTTGACAAGAATCTAATTTCTTATTTCTGAAATACAGTGCATAGCATCTTTTAGCAAGTGCAGAAAATGCAAGTCTACTAGACAGACTTCCCCAAAGCTATATACTGGAGTACTGATTTATGGTGCAAACCAGATGGGAGTAGAGCACTTTGAAGTAAACGGCCGAGGAAAGTGCCAAGTGCGATCCTTACGATCACGGTTTTCTTCAACCTTCATGCCCATGTCAGCATAACTCCCACTGGTTAACGCTAAGCCAGTATCGTCCAAGAAACAAATGTTGTAACCCAGTTGGGGCCTGCTGTTGTTGTTGAAGTGAGGCACCTCAAAGGCTCTGGAGCAGCCTCGACCAAGTAAGAGCAGCCGGCCAGGGAGAGTGTAGAGCTCAACCCAGGAAACTTGAATCCCAAGGTTCATCTTAAAGATTCTGAACCAAAATGTGCGACCCCGCCTGAGTTGCCGCAGAACCATCAGCAAATTTCTGCGGGACTCCACCAGATAGCGGGACACTTTACCGGTTCCAGGCTCGTAATCAGCGCGCTTCCGGACCTGGTAGGAGCTTCGGGACATCACCAGAGGGGTGCTCGGGCCGCCGCCGTTGGGCGAGTACACCACGACGTCCTCCGTGCTTGAGAGGACATGGAAACCCTCCTTCAGCTCGTTGTGTAATAGATAATGTCCTGGATCACGTCCACTGGGGGCCGTACGCGATCCAGTGGCGGTCGTCCCCGGGCGCCAGAAGGCGAGGTTGAAGGCACTGGAGACGTGCGCGGCGGCGAGGCAGCGCTCCTTGGAGGGGGCGTCCGAGAAGGTGACGAAGCGGATGACCATGGGTGCTCGCAGGCGTTGATCCCGTGCAATGCAGTTGGGGAGGTTGGTCCTCAGCCTGTCGGGAGAGGAACCGTCGCGCCGGAGTGGAGGTTGACGGCCGCGTACTCTCGCCACTGGTCAAAGGCCAGGGCGACCCAGCCGCCGTCGTGGGAGCCGCATAGGGTCGCGCCGCGGACCTTTCCGGAAGGTAGAGGGGCGGGTGGCGCCCGAGTGGAGGCTGAAGAAGGAGGGCGCGACGGGGGACGGGAGGAGGAGCCAGGGGAACTGGGGCCCCGGGGCGTCGAGGCCACGCACGGCGGAGCGCCACGGCTGGCACACGGCAGAGAAGTAGACACGGTCGGCTCGGCAAGGCAGCTTGAGGAGGATGTCGCGGAGGAGGTCGGGTGGGAGGTCCGACCATGGGCGATGCGGTCCACGCGGGGTACCCCGCGGAACGATGCCCCGGGATCATTGACCCGGATCGACGGGCGAGACGCGACCCGCTTAACGGTCTCCGCCGCTCCAGCTTCTGAAGCCAAGCGACGCCGGCTGAATGGGGGCGGAGAAGAGATGAGGGCGACGGCGCTCGATCTGATGCGGAAGAGAGAGGTCGTCGACTCGTCGGCGGCGGCGGAGGGTCTGGGGAGAAAGGGGAATAGGGGATGAGACGAGGAGTTGACTCTAATCGATATGGGCGGGGCTCATTTCGTTCGTTGACACTTTCTTTTTTCTTCTTTTCTTTTCTCCAGCGTGGTAAGAATGAAGCGAGAGTTTTCCTAGATATGAGTGGTAGTCCGGTTGATTGCATTCATTGATAAAAGGAAGAACTGTGTGTCTGATTTCCACGGGCAGCACCTAACTCGCACCAAAGAGGACACGGTCATATTTAAAGCGGCGGCATCACATGGTTTCTCCATTTGACATGTTTCTTTGGCATGTCGGTTTCTCACAACTACACCAATGTGTTTTAGCGATATTTGTTGGTCAAGAGACCTTGTGATGGAGATGCTCCGGGGTGCAACCGCACCCTCAACTCGGACATAACTACAACACGGAGTACAGAGTACTACATTGCAAATGGAATCTATCCTTGGTGGGTAGCTATGTGAAAACTAAATTACCTGATCCCGAAGGTAACAAAACCGACATCTTCGCACAAATGAAAGAACTTGTTAGGAAGGACATGGAGAGGGAATTTGGATTGCTCCTTGTTGGTGTATTGTTCGTGGAGCTGTAATGATATGTGATCCAAAAAAAATTGACAAGTGATGACTTGTTGTTTAATCTTTCAAAACATGATCGTGGAGAACGAGTGACAAAAGACAGCCCGCACACATGATTTGAGAAGGCCGGAGAACATGTCCGCCTGACGGAACAAGATGCAAAGATGAAGAGCATGTCATGAACTTTTTTGAAATGTATCAACAACTTGAAAACGAACAGCAAACATTCAACGACCTAATGATCTAGCCGATAATAAGTCTATGGCTACTTTTTGTCTACAAACATCATGCCCTTGAACTCGATCGATTCCATACGGTACAACATCGTCGACACACGGTAGGTAGTTGAGTACTCATGGTAATTTCAAAACACCCTGGGTACATCTAACTTTTATTTTTGTTTTGTTTGTTGAAAATTAATCCCGAAACCAACTAGCTAAACAGGAGTACAGAGAACCGTTATCTCGTAATAACTAATACTAATTCACGGCTTGGGGTCTTTGCCGCAGCCCATCAGAACATGAGTGAGCAACATGGCTCCCCGGCGGCTCGCCTCCACCACCCGCCCCACCAGCGGGAACCCCACCGTCTCCTTGTTCTTCAGAGGCTTCTTGTCCCACCTGTTCTCCACACACACAAACATGAAAACTATACAACCCGATCCCTAAGGTAACAAACCATGTATCTTCGCACAAATGAAAGAACCGGTTAGGAAGGACATGGAGATGGAATTTGGATTGCTCCTTGTTGGTGTATTGCTCATGGAGTTGTAATGACGTGGGATCTAAAAACATTGTGGCATGTGATGACTTGTTGTTTAATTTTGCAAAACATGATTGTGGATGACGAGAGAAAAAAGGCAGCCTGCACACGCGATTTGAAAAGGCCGGAGAACATGTCCGCCTTGCAGAACATGCCATGAACATTCTTGAAATGTATCGACAACTTCAAAATCAGCAGCACACATGCAACGACTTAATAATCTTGGCAAGCATAGGTTTGTGGCTACCTCTATACACATCATGCGCCTGAACACGATCGATTCCAAACGGTACAACACCGTCGACACATGAGAGGCATTAGTAGAGTACATGAAACATAATTCCATAACAGCTGATGGTTCATGACAATTTCAAACACGCTGGGTATATCTAACTTTTGTTTTTGTTTTGTTTGTGAAAATTAATTCTGAAACCAACTAGCTAAACAGGAGTACACATATACAGAAGAACATTATCCCGCAACTAGTACTAAAATCACGGCTTGGGGTCTTTGCCGCAGCCCATGAGGACGTGGGTGAGCAGCATGGCGCCCCGGCGGCTGGCCTCCGCCACCCGCCCCACCAGCGGGAACCCCACCGTCTCCCTGTTCTTCAGAGGCTTCTTGTCCCACCTGTTCTCCACACACACAAACATGAATACCACAATTAGATACCTAGCCGTCTCATTTATTCATGTCTTGTAGGGTACTAGTACTTACCAGTCCTGGTGTCTGACGACCTTGCCGTCCTCGACGTCGAGCGTGATGAGCGACGCTATGTCGACGGGCTTGCCAAAGACCTTGTAGTGCTGCTTGTTGTCGATCAGTATCTGCAGCATTGAATCACCGCACGACATGTTCCGGCATGATCAGGACCGATGCATCCTATCCTACTATAGCATTTTGAGAGATGTGAATGTGCATGATGAGTAAGTCAGTTTTACCTCGGATTTCCCCGGCCCGGTCTCCTTCTCCTGTATCGTGTACTCGGCAATCTTTGATTCACCGAACACCTGAAGAACACAGAGATCTTCAGTTTTGGCAATACCCAATGAGGGAAAATGTATGCATCCGGAGACAGACCGGAGGAGAAGAGAGGTGGAAGGACATTTTGCTACCTTGGGGAGCGTGTAGAAGGCTGATTTGATCTGCTTCACCCTGTGGTCAAAATAATAACCAGTATGATTAGCAGACTGTTGATGGTGAATTGTTGCTGATGACATAGGTGGATTCTTCTTCAGGTATATGATATGAACAAGATATGAACTTGCTTACCCGTGGGCGCGCATGAGCGGGTCCTCGAACGTGGCGTTTGGCGCGTAGATCTCAAAGTCCCGAGCCGTGGCGCATGATCCATATCTGCATTTACCGACGCGTTGCTAGTTAATCAGTAGCACCACTTATGCATGTAGTGGCGCAGGATCCGCATCTGTATTTATCTACCGTGCAGTTCTTGTTATCACGAGCGACGCGATGAACAAAGTGTTGCCAATTATAATAACACCAAGCATGTAGTAGTCGAGCTGGATCTTATTTGTTTAGCTGCTGTTAAGTTTGTTGGAGCGAGCGATACTAGTACTTTCTTATGCCTTGCTTGCTCATCTGAACCGAAGAATCAGATTCGAGCACGAGCACTAAGTACCGTGCAGGACAAGCTGAGACGTCTCTGCATTTGAACTGCAAAAATTGGCCGGCCACGGTTGAAGAACAAGAATTCAGCTGCCCAGCCAGCCCATATGGTATGTGCCGTCGAACGTCGAACCGAGCAGCGGCATGGCATGAAGAAGCAGAGCAATAGAACAGAGCAGAGTTGGGTTGAGTGAAATTACATGTTGAGGAGATGCGGCATGATGCGGTCGGACACGCCCCCGCTCGCCGGCGGCTGCGGCTTCGCTTCCGCCATGCCTGCCGTCGTCGCCGAGAACGATCGCTGCTGCTTCAGGGGCGCGAGGGCTGCTGCTGCGGGGAGGCTGGTAGACGACGGTGTCGTCCTCGTCGACGGCACCAGGAGCAGTCGCGCGGCAGCGGCGGCGGAGGCGCGGAGGGCAGGCGATGGCATGCGAACGAGGATCAGGAGGCGCGGGCGCGATGGTTGGAACAAGAAACAGGGGAAGCTAGATAGAAGTAGACGGACGGAACGGAAGAGTCTGAGTTGAAACGTCGAGTAGTCAGATGCCATGCCACGCGTGGACGGCTTGCGCGGCGGCGGACGGCGCCACGTCGGCCGGCCGATCTGGTGGCGGGCACCGCCTCCACGACGACGCCGGAAGGTGTGTGTGGCCCTGTGGGTCGTCGTCATGGGGCCTGGGCCGGCTTGCTTACCTCTTCGAGGCCTACTAATCGTCGTCATTATGGGCTTTAAATTCGCTGCGACGCGGCCCGTGCTGGCTGGCTGGGCTACTAATAGATCAACCCAATAACTAACTGGCATCAGCGTACTCTTTTTTTTTTTTGAACAACTAGCATCAGCTTAGCTAACTGCCCGGGATCAAGAGCACGTGAGAGCGACAGGAATATTCTCTGCACCGCACTGGACTGTCTCTTCTCGGGACAAAAGAACAAACGAATCCTTCACCAGACGACATCGATTCTCTACGCATCTACCTCCCCATATGACTTGTGCCATGTAAAGCGGAGGCGTCAATCGACCGGTCTAATTAAATCTCGCGATCATACGTACAGGCAAAGCAAGGTAATAATACTCCGTATAAACGTAGTGACTCGTATCCCATTTGTAAGGTTTACGCGTCAAGTCTTGCTCTGTTGTACACATGAGGTGATTTGTGGCCGTTTGCCTTTTTTTTCTTCTTCCTAACTAATTTGGAGTTATGGAGTTGATGTTCTGTTTGTTGATGAGTATCGTCGCTCGCCCCCTCCGGGACCTACCCGCTTCTCTTTGTGCCAACTCCTTAGGGTGTGTTCGTTTTTTGGATGGAGTGGAACGGAATGGAATGGTTCCATTCCATCCCATCCCATTCCATTTCATCTGGGTGTTCGGTTGATTTCAGAAGCCTGGATCCGCCACCCGCCGGTGGGGAAACGCACCCAAATCGATGCTGGCCGTGGCCGCCGCCGCTGCTGGCCGTGGCGGTGACCTCAGAGGAGCGGCCGCTGGCGGCGACCTTGGAGGAGGGCCGGGACGGCGGAAGAGAGGCGGGCCGACGGCGGACGACTCGGCGGCGACCTTGGACGGGAGAGAGAAAGAGGCTGAGGGACGGGAGAGAGAGAGAGTCGCTAATTTTTTCATTAGGGACGCGTTCCACTTCGTTCCACCTCATCCGGCCGATTCGGCCGGACGGGTGTATTCCGAATATTGGCAGAATATTCGTTTTTGGGGGAACGACCTCGTTCCGTTCCAGTGCACAACCGAACACGAGAATCGTTCATCGGAATGGAACGGTGTCATTCCGTTCCACGCGATTCCACAACCGAACAGACCCTAAGGATGTGTTCGGTTTGTGAATTGGAAGGAATGGAATGTTCCATTCCAGCAGAACGGAACCGTTCCATTCTTGTGTTCGGTTTGGACAAAAAATTGTCACGTAACCGTTCCATTCTTGCGTTCGGTTTTGGAATGGGGTGGGGATGGAATGGAATGGGGTGAGAATGAAATTATTCCTAATGTCAATTAATTATTCCTAAACTTGATTAATTATTCCTAATCTTGATTAATTATTCCTAATCTTTAATTATTCTTAATCTTGATTAATTAGCGCGTGACAGCCACCCGTTCCACTCGGTCCAGCCGAATCGGCCGGACGGGTAGATTCCGCATCTACGCGGAATATGCCATTCCGAGGAACGGGTGCGTTCCATTCCACCTAAAAACCGAACACATGGATGGGCTCTGGGTGTGAAACCGTTCCATTCCATTCCGGTCCATTCTGGAACCGAACACACCCTAAGAGTATCATCTTTCTAACCACCTCTCACTCGTCTATCCTTTCTCGACGGTGTCACCAGCCATGGTGGGGATGAGAGGAGGTCTCGCCGTCCCTTTACATAGTAGGTGTAGCTCTAGGTTTAGTTTGCCCTGGTGGCGCTTCCGTGATGTCATGTAACTTGTGTAACTAGCTAGTGTTCGTTTATCTCGCTATTGACTTGTGACCGTAAGTATCACTACTTTGGTCGCTTCTGCAGTCCTACCCTCAAGATGTTTTTGGTCGCCCGCGAGCAGCGACTAGAGCCAGTCTTCTTTCCTCGTCGATTATTATTCATCATGGTCGGCGCTGCTTAAGGAGGGCTCAAGCAACTACAATTCTAATAAGTTTCCTGGTTGTCAAGGCCATATAGGTGGAGGATTCAAATCTAGGTCTTGTCCTTGAGATGTGCTGCATGGATTCAAAGTTGTTCTTCTAATGCTCTCATGGAATTCATCCCTAGTGAACATTCGGCTACCGGAGCTGCGCCACCACACTGTCCATTCAAGCCGAAAGGGGGCCCTCCATGGCGTCTTAATTCTTTTGTGGTGTGATGCCAATGCTTCATCCTTGTGGCATGTGCCATCAAGGTGGTCTCCCAGTTTAATCCGGATGTCATGCTCCTTTCCTACCCCAAGTGGTTCATCCCGGCGGCAGAGTGGCAGGTCCAGCGTCGGAGCCGCAATCGCCGATGCATCCGCGGCGGAGAAGGAACCGATTGCGCTTGCTCTCTCTTAGTTCTGGGTCCTTTTTATAAAACACAAGGTCTTTGTTGTAGCTGTCTTTCTCCTCTCGGACTGTGTAAATTGTAAACTTCTGAATTTTTTGGGACAGTCATTTGTTCAAAAAAAGTTGACATTGTCGTCTCTTTTGTGCCATGTATATGGACACTTTAACCTACGAGCTGTTTAAGGTATCTTTCATAAAATGGAAAAAACCCAATATTTTTTTAGATAAAGGGCTTTTATTACTTAAAAGGTTTAAGCATTACACCCGGACTCTACATAACTAAGATGCACACAGCCGCCAGTTCACCATCACTCAAGTCGGTCAGCAAAAGATAAAAAAGCGAATTACATATCAAGATGAAAAATTGTAGATCCGCCTAGTCTGCTGGTAGGTCTATCCGGAGTCTATGTTGCCACCCATGCCGGGAAAATAATTCCCTGGCCGCAGCCTCCAGTCTCGACGCCACCTCCAAAAATAAGTCTCGGTGTTCCACACGCTGCAGGGATGACCAAGCTCGTAGCGTCGATGTGCACCGGTATATAACCTGCATAAGAGAAGAATTTTTATCATTAAAAACCTTGTCATTTCTACATAGCCATAGCGACCAAATAACAGCAATCGCTCCCACCCAGTTTAAACCTAGAATCCACTCCATTTAGCCAATTGCCAAAAATGTTAGCAACGGATGTGGGTGGGTAGATCAACAAACAACCTATTTCCTTCTTAGTTAATTACCAACAAACCGGATGAAAAACAGTATGGCTCCTCGTCGAGCATGCGACTCCGACTAAACTTCAAGACGACACTTGATGCACAAATCGTCGCGGAGACATGCCAGGATGGATGGTACGGTTGGATGTCATCGGTTTCGCCTGATGGCTGGCTGATGCGCCCAAGGCCGCCGGGGGCTCCACACGGGCCGTCGATCCCCACCAGTACGAAAGATCAGGGCCGTTGACCACACGTGGCACGCGTCCCGAATAAACAAGATTTTTCCGTTTAAAAAAGAGTAACAACTTGGCTCGCCGCAGAATAGAGAGAGACCAGACCGAGGAGGAGGAAGGGAGGAGACGAGCCGAGAGAGGTGTTGGTGTGGCGACGGACGGACCGCCGATTTCGTTCACACCGCCTGCCCCCGCCCGCCCGCCCAATCATCATCTCCTCCCGATCGGCCCGTCTCCGCTCCTCGCCGTCGCCGTCGTTTATTTATCCGCCTCCCCTCCGGCTCTGCCCCAGTACCCGCCGCGGCCCCACCTCCCCCAGTCCCCGGCGGCGACGATCCGGTGACACCGAGGTGAGTGACCGACCGCCCCACCGCTCTACCTTCCTTCCATAGCTGCCTCCGCCGGGCTCGGTCCGCGCCGCCCAGCCTGCGTTGCGGTTTCGTGCTGGGCTCCTCGCTCGCTCTTGCGTAGCGCACTTCGCTTGCTCGCTCGCTTGCCCGCCTGCCTCTTTTGCGTGTGCGCCCTAGTGCTGACAGTGAGGCGCGGGTCCGATCGATCGATCGAGCTTGGCGGCGGCGCGCGCCATTGCTACCTGCGCTCTAGATAGCTTCTCCACCCAGTGAAAATGCTCCGCAGCGTCAGTCTTCGGGGGAATTAACCGAGCCGTTACTGCAGTCGAGCTTATTCAATGCCCGACCGCCGGCGCTGCTGCTCAGATCGAATCGAAGGAGCGGCTCTGTAGCTCCGACATGTCGAGAGCACGGCTCCCAGTCCCACACTAACCCTAGGTGGATCCCGCCGTGGTCCATTGTCTTGTTGTAAGATGGATGGTAGTTGGTTGGTGGGGGAGGGGATGCGGAGCACAATTATCACATTGTTATGCTCTTGCTCCTCTGCATCTGCTTCCGCTGCCGCGACAGGGGGGCAGGTTTGGGGTTGGGCGAGGTGGATGTCGCACCTACTGTCATTAACTACTGGGGCTTGTAGTCTGGTGATGTTAACTGCAGCATTGCGTTGGTTGCCAAGTGGGAACTTGCAGCAGCAGGCTGCTCGTTTCTGCAGTGGGTTATGTAATGCAGGTTAGGTCCTGTGGCCTGTTGGGCATGGGCATTGGAATGCAGGCATGCAGCTCCTTACAAAAATTCTTCAGGGTTGAGTGCTGTGGCATTGGGCTTACATTACCCTGTTTTTTACGCAGGAAGATAGCAATTGTTTCCCCCTCAAAATTTGATCATGCGCGCTTAATTTTTCCTTGTTAGCTAGCTTTACGGGCTATTTAGAAACTCTTGGTTTTTAAGTTCTCTTCACGTTTTCTTAATAACCATATGTCCACTATGACTTGCTGTATCATAGCTGTGTGCTGCATTTCCGCAGGTTCAAATAGGATACGTTGATGCTGTGCTGTGACAGACCGTGCCCTTGCTTGGCAATACTTGTGTTTTGTTGATTGTCAAGACTTCCGTATTGCTTCTCCTTCTTGTTTTGTTGTCTATATCTGCTTGGAGAGGGCAATCTAGCAGCAATGTCATCGCTTCAGTTATTGCAGCTAACAGAGCATGGGCGAAACCTTTTGTCTTCGAGAAGGTAATGCTTGTTCCTTTAAAATAGATTTGGTAGCCGATTCTTGTTTTTTTATCTAATGCTTCTTCCTTTAAAATCACGTTCAGGAGAACGCTTGCAGTTGTCTCTGGTGCACTACTTGCTGGTGGAACTTTAGCTTATGCGCAGTCAAGTCGACGGAGGAGACGACAGGAAAAAGATTCTTTTACTGATACAAATGGACATACCAGGAGTAAAGATAGCACTAGTCAAAATGGTGTTCACGGTGAAGTGGTAAAACCAAGGAAAAAGAAAAATCTGTTGAAATCTTTGCATTTCCTGGCTGCTATTTTACTCAAGAAGATTGGCCCAAGTGGAACGAATTACCTTCTTGGCTTGATGTTAACAGCAGTAAGTTCTATAAATCTCAACAGCTCTGCCCATTTCATTTGTTTGACATATCAATAGTGCTTTTCTGAGCATCATAATTTGTATGACCCGTAGGTGCTATTTCAAGGCCTTTGCCAAGCATGTTTTGATTGTTCACTGCATTCCCACTCGGTGGTTGCCATATGCTAGAGTTTAATGTTTTGTTGTATCGTATTAGGTCGCGGACAATTATAGTAAGCTGTATCATAGTTCCCACATTATGGAGCTTATATCTGTATAAAGTGATACTGTATCCAGGCTTGTCCAACTACATGTAGAACCTTTTTAACCAGTGAACTTGCTGCAGGTGCTGCGTACAGCCATCGGTCACAGATTAGCAAAAGTTCAAGGGTATTTGTTCAAGTCCGCGTTTCTCCGGCGTGTTCCGACCTTCACACGTCTGATTATTGAAAATCTTCTATTATGCTTCCTTCAGTCCACGATATATCAGACCTCAAAGTATTTGACAGGGTCCTTAGGCTTGCGCTTCAAGAAAATTTTAACAGATCTCATCCATGCTGATTATTTTGAGGTATATTGGTTATAAAGTTGAAATATCCTTACTATTTGCACCTTCATATGTTTTTTTCTCTTCTTCAAGTCCCAGTTATGTTCTGCAAGTCTTTGTTACCCTCTGAAATGAGCCAATATAGTTCAAGCTGATAGACTTTGGGGAGCATTATTGGTGAATTATGAGATCATAGAATTGCAACCAGTAGCTAGTGCTACATGTTACCTGATCTTGGAAAAATAATGTAGTTCCGAAGTATTGAGGCTATCTATACTCACTTAATCCGTAGAGTTAAGTGAAGTCACCTCTTTTGCTGCAGTTCACAGAAAAAAGTGAATTAAGCATTCTATGCACTCATCTCAGCTGTTCATTCCATCTTTTTCTAGATATTATCACGTGAAATTCAGATAACTTTATTAGTTCATATTTTGGTCAATTGTTGAATTTTTCCTGCGTTGAACCACATATTTTTTGTAACTTATTGATTATACCTACTTTTCTACAGAATATGGTTTACTACAAGATCTCACATGTAGATCATCGGATCTCGAACCCAGAGCAGAGGATTGCCAGTGATATTCCGAAGTTCTGCTCAGGACTAAGTGAACTTGTACAGGATGATCTGATTGCAGTTGCAGATGGGTTAATATACATCTGGCGCATCTGCTCTTATGCAAGTCCGAAATATGTTCTCTGGATTCTGGTAAAATAAATTCTGTTTAAATGGCTGTTACCCTTGTTGATGTGTAGCATGATGTGGAAATTTTATGGTTAAAGAATATGCTCCTCTATTCCAAGGACACTATACTGCCTTAATGTTTGTGTAAACTGTAATATTATGACAACTGGCCTGCTCTTCATTAGATACAATGTTAATAATTACTTGCTTCCAGGCATATGTACTTGGTGCTGGTGGCCTCATTAGAAAAATTTCTCCGGCTTTTGGGAAGTTGAAAGGCATGGAACAGCAGCTAGAAGGGGAATATAGGCAGGTTCATTCACGATTGAGAACTCATGCTGAGAGCGTGGCATTTTATGGTGGCGAGAATAGAGAAGAATCACACATTATGCAGCGGTTCCAGGCTCTTGTGCGGCACTTGAGTGTTGTTCTTCATGAGAACTGGTGGTTTGGCATGATTCAAGATTTTCTTATTAAGTATCTTGGTGCCACTGTGGGGGTTATCTTGATTGTGGAACCTTTCTTTGCGGGAGATCTTAAACCTGATTCATCTACTTTAGGACGGGCAGAGATGTTGAGCAATCTTCGATATCACACAAGTGTGATAATATCATTATTTCAATCTCTTGGTACCCTTTCAACCAGTTCAAGACGTTTAAATCTTCTCAGGTAAATGCACCATCCCTTGTGCAATGCTTGAGAGAGCTATATATTTCAAATACATTTAAGTGAATATTCAAAGATTTGTTTGTCAAGTTGGTAGCTGTAAATTGCTGTAGTTTCAGTTGTTAGTGATATTTGCATGTACATGTTATTCCTAGTGTTTGTTCATAATACTTTATATTTGGTAGGGCATCAATGAACTTATATTCTCTAGCTTTAAATTTTATATACCCTTAAGAGCATATTTGTTTATTTAATGGAGTTATCTATTCATCCATCATGCTTCATCACGATGAATCTCTCTGTTATTTTGCTATCCAGAGTTGGTCCCTAAACCCGTCTTACGTAGTTTGCTGGAATGAAATCTAAAAGTATTAATTTCTTGCTTTTAAGAATTACATTGGTAATTTGTGATTATGTATCTCAACAATGTTAAAAATCTTTATGCAACTTAAGATTGTGTGTTCTGTGCAGTTACATTTCCATCCTGCTATGATTGCTTCTTGCATTTCTAGTAAATATAAAAAAAGGGCACATCCCAGTGCACGTAGCTCCTGCTTTACTTATATTTCTGGTAAATATAAGTTTGGAATTTTTGGTATAGAAATTTTATGCTGATAAACTCTCTTCTCTGATTGACAGTGGCTATGCAGACCGTATCCATGAGTTACTGGATGTTTCACGTGAGCTATCTGGGGTTCGTGACAGATCAATGAGTCAAAATTCTTCTACCAAAAATTATATTAGTGAGGCAAACTATATAGAATTTTCAGGTGTTAAGGTAAGCATGATGGTGGGAGTATTATGTTTATTATTATGTCCATTCGATACCAAGATATAAATAAATGTTTGTTACAGGTGGTGACACCCTCTGGGAATGTCTTGGTTGAAGATTTAACTCTGCGGGTGGAGTCGGGTTCTAATCTTTTGATCACTGGTAACCTTCATCTATCAAATATTTGCTCCCCCATATATGGTCCTGAATCGCTGTAATAAAATTTAACCGATTGAATGTTTACGCCTCCACTAGAAGAAATGACAATAATTTGATTGTACACGCTATCAATAAACCTCCTTAAATGTTTCTTTGGCTTACATGGAAATTATCGGCCAGTCTTAGCAATCGACTAGAGTTGCTGGCAGGTTGTGTCTCAAACTCCCAATTAGAGACCATTGATATTGTGTGTTTGTGTGTGTGCCTGATGCTGTATTTTATGTCTTTCCTGCCACTTATGCATGTAAATTGCAGCCATGGGGAACTTAATATATTTACTTGTCTTGTTATTTCAGGCCCCAACGGTAGTGGAAAGAGCTCTCTTTTCCGTGTTCTCGGTGGCCTGTGGCCGCTTGTATCTGGCCATATTGTCAAACCTGGTGTTGGTTCTAATCTTAACAAGGAAATCTTTTATGTCCCCCAGCGACCATATACAGCCGTTGGAACACTTCGTGACCAGCTAATATATCCACTTACAGCAGATCAGGAAACTGAGCCACTTAGCTATGGTGGTATGGTGGATCTTCTAAAGAATGTAATCATACTCAAACTAATACGCTGGCCTCTTCAGCTACCTATTCATTTTGTTTGTGTGCTTTCTTTCTCCTGAATAATTATTTAATAAAATTTTCTGAAGAATCTTACTGTTGTCGTTTTCTTTTGCAGGTTGATTTAGAATACTTACTAGAACGCTACCTCTCGACGAGGAAGTTAACTGGGGTGATGAATTGTCTCTTGGTGAGCAACAAAGATTGGGAATGGCCAGATTGTTCTACCATAAGCCAAAGTTTGCCATCCTGGATGAGTGTACTAGTGCTGTAACAACTGATATGGAAGAACGTTTCTGCAAAAGGGTTCGAGCAATGGGCACGTCATGCATAACAATATCTCATCGTCCAGCATTAGTTGCATTTCATGATGTCGTTTTGTCCTTGGACGGTGAAGGAGGGTGGAAAGTTCAAGATAACAGGTTATATTCATTAAATTTTGTTTTCCTTTTTTGTTCTTTTGAGCTTTTTTAAAAGGCTGAATTTTCTGTGATCCCTTATTTTTGTAGAAATGGTTCCTTCCTTCCTACTGAATCAGAGGTTGATGTATTGAAGTTATCAGAAACCGAGCGCAAATCTGATGCACTTGCTGTTCAAAGGGCTTTTAGTGCCAGTACGAAGGTAGTTATGATTTTGTAATGTCTGTTCTGCTATTGTCGTTCTTTGATGTGTCACTTCTTTAACACATTCCATTTACCAGGGAAGTTCTCTATCAGGTCCCAAGGAACATTCTTATTCAACGCAGGTCATAGCTACTTCCCCTAATATGGAAATAGAATCCACAGAACAACCACATCTGATCCAACCAATACAGTGCTCACCGAGACCTTTGCCTGTCAGAGTTGCCGCAATGTCTAAAATACTGGTATGCAGTTACATCTCCTGATCGATTAGTGGTTTTTATTAGATATTTGATTCTGATGATATTCTTGAATTTGTGTCAGGTTCCTAAAATACTTGATAAGCAAGGGGCTCAATTGCTTGCAGTTGCTGTACTTGTACTCTCTCGGACTTGGATATCAGATCGTATAGCTTCACTAAATGGTTGGCTCTTTGTTTTTCTTCCATTATTACAATAATTGGAACTGCTGGTGTACCATTTTGTTTACATCTTGCACATCTTGACAGGGACTAGTGTTAAGTATGTCCTGGAGCAGGACAAGGCTGCCTTCATTCGGTTGATTGGGATCAGTGTAATGCAAAGTGCTGCAAATTCAATTGTGGCACCATCACTGAGGTAAATTTTGGTTCCACGATTTTGAAGTGTGTTCCCAGGAAGCTTTGATACAGTGCTTGTCACAACGTTTTCTTCTAACTAAGCATCCAGTCTTTTTTCGCTATGCATTCGACAATAGTATTATGTGGTCTTTCCACAAGAACCAGCACCCTTTCACAGGCGCATGTATCTAACCTTTCTTACGTTGGTGGTTGATTTTACACAACATATTACCTGGCCTGATTAAGTATTTCCTTGTAGAAACCTTACTTCAAAAATTGCTCTTGGATGGCGAATTCGCATGACCAACCATCTACTTGCATATTATTTGAGAAGAAATGCTTTTTACAAGGTAAATTGCCCAAACAGAATGTAGCATATACATGACATTTCGTTCTAATTTGTAGCAGTGTTTTCTCATCTAATTGCTGCTAGTATTGTTCTGGATGATGATATTTCTGTTTGCGTAAAATCTGAGTAGTTTGACATTTTTTTCTCAGGTATTTAACATGACAGGCATGGATATTGATGCAGACCAAAGAATAACACGTGATGTGGAAAAATTGACTAATGATCTTGCTGGCTTAGTTACTGGAATGGTGAAACCACTAGTTGACATTCTTTGGTGAGTTCTTCATGGCCTCATGTGTGCCTGGGTGTTCTTCTGTTAATCAGGTTTTCGTAGTTATGTTACTGCTGTTCGTCAGGTTTACATGGAGAATGAAGGTTTTATCTGGGAGAAGAGGAGTTGCTATTTTGTACGCATACATGTTGCTAGGGCTTGGTTTTCTAAGAGCCGTTTCCCCTGACTTCGGTGATCTTTCAAACCAGGAACAAGAATTTGAAGGGTCTTTCAGGTTAGTCCCATAATTTGCTGGGTATTTGCAAATTTGGCTTCCTTATAACATGATGAGCTTCCAGTATTAACCTTGTAATATCTGTACAAGATTCATGCACTCAAGACTGCGAACACATGCTGAGTCAATTGCATTCTTTGGTGGTGGATCAAGGGAAAGAGCTGTGAGTTATTCATGCTCCTTATGATTTATGCACTTTTATGTATTCTGATTCTTCTAAAGATTATGTTTGTTTTTCTATTTATTGTCTTATCTTGGAATCTTTGTTCTGAATTCAGTCAAAATGCTAAATATTGAATGACTCATATGCTGTTAAATCAAAGATATCTTCTTCTGGAAATAAAAATAAACAAAACAGAAGTCTGTAGCTTCATCTGCGCATCTAGTATCTGTTAGTAAAAAGTATATGCCCTCACTTTGTGATTGTTTTCTTATAAATCAGATGGTGGAAGCTAAATTCAACACTTTGCTTAATCACTCAAAGATTCTTTTGAGGAAAAGATGGCTTTATGGTATTTTTGATGATTTCGTGACGAAGCAGCTACCTCACAATGTTACATGGGGACTGAGTATGTTATATGCTTTGGAACACAAGGGGGACCGAGCTTTGACTTCAACTCAAGGTTGATAAATCTTGAGATGGTTCCACTTTCCAGTCGATATTATTTTGCATATAGAATTTGACAATATGTTCTTATTTGAAATTACAGGAGATTTAGCACACGCACTGCGGTTCTTGGCATCTGTAGTGTCACAAAGCTTCATAGCTTTTGGTGACATTCTCGAGTTGCATAAGAAATTCCTTGAACTTTCTGGTGGTATTAATAGGGTCTTTGAACTCGAGGAGCTGCTAAAGGCATCTCAAAGCAGTAAGTTTCAATTGACTATGAACTTTAGTGCCAGTGAAATGTCACTTCAATGATCTATTTTGTACCAACCTGTCGTACACTCATAACATATGTTTGTATGCCATTTAAGTATAGAATAATATTACATATCAACAGGATAACTCCTATTATGTATCTTTCACAAGGCCTTGAACTGAAACTATGAATGCTGACCGCCCATATGATAAATTTCATTTGAGTATGTTCAGGCTAGTATTCTAAGGGTTACCTTCTTATTGTTGCAAATTTTGTCTATGTAAAGCGTACATTTCGATACAACAAATTCGTGATTGGAGGAAATATTAAAATTCACTGTGTACCTGGAATTTCTCTAGACACTGCGAAAAAATTGTCAGTTTTTCTAGTACTACTGGCTATTCGATATTCTTCAGTGCAACATATCTGCTCCTTTAAAACAATTAACTGTGCATAACTGGCTAAGAAGTTCCACCATTACTGATTGTAGAAACCTTGGTACTCGGTACTCCAGTGATTACTACTGTTGGAAATTTGTTCATCAAATTTATGAGCTGCTGAATTGTTATGTTCATACTCAGTTGATGAAGTTAATCAAAGTTAAAGCTTTACCCTAGTGGTATTTTTTTTTGAAGAGCCCTAGTGGTATCTTGATGCTATGAATGGCACCTGAATATCGATACTGTTGTTTTTCTAGATGCTGTCATGCCTTCAAATGTTATCAGTGTGGCATCTGAAGAAACTATTTCCTTCCGTGGTGTCGATATTGTGACCCCATCGCAAAAGCTCTTGGCTAGCCAGTTGTCTTGTGATATATCTCAAGGAAAAAGTCTTCTTGTCACTGGTATGCCATCTGAATTTTTTTTGGTTGACCTTTTATTCAGCACCATGTTAACAATGTTTTTCTAATATCTGTGATGATGTCTTCTGAAGGTCCAAACGGAGCGGAAAGAGTTCCATTTTTAGGGTGCTCCAAGGTTTGTGGCCTGTAGCTTCTGGAAGACTTACTGTGCCGTCTGAAGGGATATTTCATGTTCCTCAGCGTCCATACACTTGTCTTGGAACCTTGAGGGATCAGATCATATATCCTCTCTCACGTAAAGAGGCAGAGTCAAAGATGGTTACATTATCCAAAACAAGTAAGTGCCACTTAACTCTGAAAGGGCAAATGTCTAGGTGGCGAATTTAGCTTCTGTATTTTAACCTTCGGAACATACACTTATAAACCTCCTGTACAATTTTCAAATTTTGAAGGATGCATCAAATGCACAACTAATTTTCCGCTTGTGCTGGTTAACTGTGTTTTATTCAAAGTTTGTAGTGACACGACGCCATAAACCTTGGTGATGTAGGTACTGCTTCCACGTCACTGGATGATCACCTGAGAACAATTCTAGAGAACGTTCGTTTGGTGTATCTTCTCGAAAGAGAAGGTTGGGATGCTACTCCCAACTGGGAAGATATTTTGTCCTTGGGAGAACAGCAGCGGCTAGGCATGGTCAGTGGTTAATATTTTGCAGTTTGTTTACAACCTAATCTCTATAACCTTTCAGTGAACCAAACTGTTCATTAACTGAGAATACCTACTTCCTTTCCAGGCTCGTTTATTCTTCCACTGTCCTAAATTTGGTATCCTTGACGAGTGCACCAAGTACGTGTTGTACAACATTATTTTCTGTACCTCCATTTCGTTTATCAATCAGTGTGCTTAAAAGCATATATACTCGCTGCAGCGCCACAAGCGTCGATGTCGAGGAGCATCTGTACAGGCTAGCAACTGACATGGGTATAACTGTGGTCACTTCCTCGCAAGTGAGTACTCTGTCCCTGTTCATCAATTTATCCTGAGCCTCTGGACGTTGAGACAACAACGGGATTATGTTTTAAGTACCCTAGTTCTGGCTCTTCGTGTTTGTGTATTCCTTATAATTTGAAGTGTGTGTTGCTGAAGCACTCTCACATCTATCTATTTTACAGAGGCCTGCCCTCATACCATTTCATTCACTGGAACTGAAACTCATCGACGGCGAAGGAAAGTGGGAGCTATGTGCAATCAACCAGTAGCTGGTCGCTTTAGTTGTATACTAACTTATAGTATGATAGTCATTCAGCCGCTGCCCATAAAAGACAGGGCGGCAGCATCCAATTGGAGATAGAGCAGAACAATATACACAGGGTTGTAGAAGGGAAATGTTTTTCTCCCAGCAGGATAGCATGGTAGTACATAATATTGTTGTTCTCATACAGGATACATAATGACGCATTTGCCACGAGTGGTGGCGTGTAGCAATTATTAGTATAAACACGGGCACGAAGTGTGCCCTTGTAAAGGGCGACTAATAGAAATCTCTCTTCCTGATGCCTTCTCATTGTACTGTGTTCTTGTTCGAGCCGCCGCCTGCTGGTTCTGAAACTGCTGTGTTGGCTCCAACTTTGGGCTCGGTGTGTCGATTTTGTACCGAGTTTGTACATGAAAGTGAATCTGGAACGGTTTCGCAAGTTCAGTTCAGTGTGAATGTGGACCTTTCCTATTGCTGCAGTAGCTGATCTGCTTATTCTGAAAATTTTCAAACTCACATTCGAACTAGCAGGCACTTGCTTTTGCACAACTGTTATCCTTTACCCGCTGTTATTCCGTGAACGATTATACACATGTAGTATACGATTGCAGTATGCATTTGCCTTGCACTGTGATTGTTCTACGTCGAGTCGAGGGTTGTCCACCACTCCACCTGTTGAATATGAAGTTCTTCTGTTGGCTCCAACTTTGGGAATCGCTGTGTTGATTTTGTACCGAGTTTGTGCATGTAGTAAATCTGGAACGGTTTCGCAATTCATCGTTTTAAGGTCTCGGTTGTTGTAGCTTGTCGAGCACAATTCTCCTTGGTAACGAAATGCTGCTGCTTCTTTTTTTTTTTTCGTTTTTTTCAGCTGGAATGACAGAGTATAGTGTTAAGTAAGAACATGCAAGTTTGTGTCCTAGACTTGTTGTAGGTCCTGTTTGTCAAAACATGAACCTTTCCTGATCGCCCGCAGGATCTTGAACTGTTTCTTGTGAAAATTTGGCGACACATTTCAAATGTCGGAATCGAAACCGAACTTGCCTTTGTACTACTGCATTTTCTCGTGTCTGTCTTCTCTGTAAACGATCATACAGACAGTAAGCTCATATTACACTGGTCAGAGAGTGAAAAAAGTAGGGCATTCCCCACTGTGAGCTACTACGAGGATGTTTGCTGGGAGAGGAGGACAAGGAGGCCCTGCGGCCCGACGAGGATCTCGCTGAGGAAGCTGACGATGGCGAACCAGACGACGGGGGTGACGTCCACGCCGCCCAGCGGCGGGATCACCTTCCTCGTCGCCGCCAGGATGGGCTCCGTCGGCGCGTACGCCACCACGTACGGGAACTTGCTCACCGGCAGCCGCGGGTACCACGACATGACGATCCGCGCCACGAACAGGAACCCCAGCGCCGACAGCGCCGGCCCCGCCACCCCGATGATCACCTTCGCCGTCGCCGGGTCCAGGTCCCCCAGCACCATCATCATCGCCGCCGCCGACGACCCGTGGTGCAGCGGGGCGGCGTGGCACGGCAGGGCGGCGGCGCTGCTGGTAACGGCCGCTGCCGTCGTGGCCATGGATAGCAGGTAGCCGTGAGCGCCTCTGGTCGGCTTGCTTGGTGCGCCGTCACTTCCGCACCCTTCAAGCCGCCACGTCTCCAGTTGGTCCTGCTTGATGAGAAACGGACGTGCAGTGCGTGATGAATGGAGCTAGCTCGATCCTCCTCTGATAAGGATTTCCAATAACAGGATGCAATTAAACTCATTAACCAACCTTGCCGCGGCCGCCGGCGCCGGCAACGACGCACCACCTCGCCGACGGACCTCCCCTCGCCGGAGAGAACAGCAACGAAGGCTTGGGAGCCACGAGCATGGAGACTTCCATGAGGGAGAAAAACAGAGGAGCGAGGGAGAAACAGCGGCTCGTGGCCTTTGCTTATGCTCGCTCGGAGGATAAGGCGAAAAAACAAAGACGACGAAGAAAGAAGAGACAGGAAATTGTTTTCATGGGCTCATTCTACCGGGCCCACAGTCGACGGCCTGGCCCAACAGAAAAGCGCCAAGAACAACCCTACGGCCCAGCAAACCAAACCGAACTACTGTAATTCCTTTCCCCTTCCCCTCCTCCACGGCAACTGCTGCTGCTTCCCCTCCTCGCCGGCGGCTTCCTCCTCCACCAGTCTCCATCCCGCCGTCACCATGCTCCGGCTCCGCTCCTCCGCCCGCCTACTACGTAAGGTGAGCCCACACGCCTCTCTCTCTCTTACCTTCCGTACCGATTAGTCTCCGCCGTGCCGCTCGCTCGCCTCTAACGGCTTGCGCGGATGGATTGCGTTGATTGCAGCTATGCGAGGCATCGCGGCCACTCGGGCGCCGCGAGGTCCAAGGTGCGGCGGCACCGCCTCTGCCTCCGGCGCGGTGGATCTCCGGCGCTGCCTCCGCCGCGCGCACGACCTCGCTCCTGCGCCCTCTGCCGGGGCTCGACCTCCCGCCGTGCCTCCCCGACAAGCTCGCCCGCCTCCCCACCCGCATCACCACGCTCCCCAACGGCGTCCGCGTCGCCTCCGAGGACGTCCCGGTACCAGCCTTATCCATCCCCCTACTTATTCCTCTGCTGAGCTCTTGGCGTCTACTGCCGCTGCATTGTGCTCCGCTGACGCTCAACCGCAGGGCCCGTCGGCGTGCGTGGGGGTGTTCGTGTCCTCGGGCTCGATCCACGAGTCGAGGGAGTCCGCCGGCGTGACGCACCTGCTGGAGAGGCTGGCGTTCAAGGACACGGCGCACCGGAGCCACCTGGAGATCGTGCAGGAGGTGGAGGCCACGGGGGGCAACGTCGGCGCGTCCGCGTCCAGGGAGCAGATGGTGTACAGCTACGACACGCTCAAGGCCTACATACCGCAGGCCGTCGAGGTGCTCCTCGACTCCGTCCGCAACCCGCTCTTCCTCCAGGAAGAAGTCGACCGGCAGGTGTTCATGAGTTCCACGGATATACAGTCTCGCTCACGACTTATGATTGGGTATCGTTTTGTTCTGTGCTGACTACGGCGATTGCTTGTCAGCTGGCCCTTGTCCGAGAAGAGGTCCAGGAGGTGCAGAAGAACCCTGAGAAGTTTCTTCAGGAAGTGCTTAACCTTGTTGGATACGAGGGCGCCATTGCGAACCCTCTGATAGCTCCTGAGGAGGCTCTTGGGATAATCAATGCCGATATTATTCGAAAGTTCTATCAGGTATGTTTCTGACACTTGAGTTCTGCATTCCTCACGAACATGACGTGCTGCTTGGCTGCTCGCATTTAAGTAGTTTTGATAGAATAGCTACCTCTGAGAGCACTATATGATATATCAACATGGCGGTCGCTGGGGCATCCTTTGGCCGCTTTGCTTCATATGCTTCTTTCAGTATTTTTTTGGATGTAGTCTCGACATATACTTGACATCCTATTGGCCAGCACTAAAATGCATAAGTAATTCTAGTTATTATCCCATACTATGCTAGAATTGATTTTTCTGCACTCTGCAGCTGGTCCAGTGCTACCAGAACAAGAGAAGTTCATTAATAATCATGATTTTCAAATTTTATGGATTTATGTCCAGACTATAAATCAGAATTGTTTTTAGAAGCATGCTGCAACAGTGTGATGCTGGTATGCTGTTGTGTCTAAGTACTTTAGATGGGATAAGGTTACAATGCAATGTTGGCATTTTAATAAAAGAATGTGAAGAGTTGCTATGTTTCTATAACAGGAAAACTTCACTGCTGATCGTGTGGTTCTAGCAGCGTCAGGTGTTGATCATCAACATTTGTTAGACGTTGCAGAACCTTTGTTATCTGATTGGCACAAGGGGCCCCCTATGGAAATGCCAAAGTCTACATATACAGGTGGAGAATTCAGACGCGCAGCAGAGTCAGATGTAATATACTTTCTAATCGACCATTCCTTTTTGAGTTTTAAGGTTCCTTTATGTTCTAGCTTGAATTTTTGCTCATCTCTTTTCCTGCAGATGTCACATGTTGCGTTGGCATTTGAAGTTCCAGGGGGCTGGCTTGAAGAGAGAGATGCTACAATTATGACCGTCGTACAGGTATAGCTAAGGGTTGGGTATTTGCTAGTAATGGTTTGGTCTGCATCTTCATGGTCTAATCATTAATGCCTGGATGTTCATATGCCAAACAATAACATTTTGAAGACCTTAATGGGTGGTGGTGGCTCATTCTCCTCTGGAGGTCCTGGAAAAGGGATGCATTCACGGCTTTGTAAGTAATGAACACACTGCAATTTTTAATCCATAGTAGGCTTGCAACTTGTCAGGTTCTGGTACTTTCGATAAGAATATTGCCGGTGGCTGCACTGTCTAGCTTATTTTTTACGATTTTAGTTATTTCTCATGAAAAGGGCTAAGTTCGACTGCTGTTTCTTTGCAGACCTGAGAGTCCTAACTAAATATCATGACGTCCAAGCATTTTCAGCATTTAGTAATGTATATGATAACAGCGGCCTCTTTGGTATCTACTTGACAACGGTGAGCTAATCCTTCCACGTCATTTTGTGGCCTTAAGTATTATTTTCCCATGTTGTCCAGTCCCAACATACTTCCACTGTCTAGTGACTTCCTGCTGGTAATATATGATTGCAAAACAACCCAATAGAAGCGAGAAAACTCAAATGGTAATTAATGTTTCAACACAGTAACAAGATGATTTACCTAAAAAACAGTTGATGATTTTATATCTCTGGCGAATTCTACTAGTTTTTGCTTTCTCATCGGAAAATTATAACTGATAATTCTAGCATGAAACATAGTGGTTTCAATGACACTGGTTTTGGCCTTTTGTTTTTGGACTGGATGTTTAATATTGTTCCTTGTCCATTTTTAATTAGTCCAGCCACCAGATTTTGTTGCAAAGGCTGTTGATGTCGCGATACAGGAGTTGATTGCTATCGCTACACCTGGACAAGGTATGATCCATTCACTAATTGGTAAATCTGTTCATTGAAGCTAGATGTCTAAAACATGGTTTGGTTTGCATGTATTCAGTGACAGAGGTTGAACTGACACGTGCAAAAAACTCAACGATTTCATCCGTGCTGATGAATATTGAATCGAGGGTAATTTTGGAGCCAAACACCAATCTCTCTTGTTGTCAGTTATCACATATATTTACAAGGACTTGATATTTCTCTGTCACCTTTGCACTGCAGGTAATTGTTACAGAAGATATAGGGAGGCAGCTTTTGACTTACGGTTGCAGGTAAGTGAACACCTTTGTCAGTTCATACCATATTTAAACAATCCTGTCTCGGTGTCTCACAGAAACTCATTGATACTGTTTTTTCTTTGTTTGTTTGTTGGTGTCACCACAGGAAGCCTATTGATCATTTCCTTGAGTGTATGGATGAATTGACCCTAGATGATATTACAGCCTTCGCTAAGAAGTTGTTATCTTCCCAACCAACAATGGCTAGCTGGGGAGATGGTATGCTCCTTAATTCCACTCTAGGCTTGAGACATTGTTTATAAGCACACCGTTAATATGCAGCTTACGAATCAATCTGAATTCCTTTGCCTTGCTCCTTCTGCAGTTGATAAAGTTCCTCCCTATGAATTTGTTAGCAAGCGGTTCCAAATGTTCAGATAGCGCCCCAACACAGTGATCTCTGGTGAAACACTGGGCACGAAGACACGCAGCTCCCTCGATTTTCATTCTCCCTATGCCGGGCGCTGTGTTCAAAATTTTCTTGTTTTACTCATGAATCTGTAAGGTTAGGTCTGTAGCGACTATATTCAGCACATGCGGGTGAAATGTATTGGGTAGACAGGAACACATGTTTTTGAAGTTTGTATGCAAATTTTGCCTGCTGAAACAGCTGTCTCTTACCATGTTGAATGTTCAGTACTTGTAATGTCAGCTACATGACGATTATATATAGCGATGGTGTCTCTTATGGCCTCTGAGTACTGGTTACTGAATAAATGTCAAATTCTGTCACATTATTATCTCTGTATTTTGTTTATCCTCAGTCTGGTCGCCACAATTTTGTCACATGACGATTATATATAGCTATGGTGTCTCTTATGGCCTCTGAGTACTGGTTACTGAATAACTGTCAAATTCTGTCACATTATTATCTCTGTATTTTGTTTGTCCTCACTCTGGTCGCCATAATTTTGTTGCCAAGCAACCGTCACTGGATCATACAACCTTATGCCATAATTTGTAGCCTAGGAAAGTAAAAGATTAAACTAACTGAAGAAATTGAGGAACCTGTTTCTAATCATCTCAAGTTTCACAAAATTCCAACAAACAACATTTCCAAGTAAGGTTACAATTTTCAGGTGTCAAGAACAGTTGAAAGAAAATCTGGCGCATCCTACAAAAGCTTGCATTGCGACGAAGACACTACTGCAGAACTTTAGCAACACCACTCAAGCCCACTAGGCACTACGACTAATCCCATCCTGACAGTCCACCAACACCCACCTCTGGCACGGAGGACAGCAGCTTAAGATCCGATGCATCGAGAGCAATCCCTTTCGACTTCTTCCTCCTCTTGGTGTGATCAATCACCAGGCCTCCGACAAACTTTCCATCAGGAGCTGTTCCCTGGGTTTTGTCCTCCTTCAGTATCGGCTCTGGAGCACCACCTTCTTTTGAAAACACCAGCTCTGCGAACGACATATCCGTGTCATCGATTCCATCCGCATCTTTGTCTTCTTTGTTGACCGATTTCTTCCTCTTGGAATCCTTCTTTGCCTTCACGTCAGTACCATCGAGAGAGGTTTTATCATCCTTGTGCTTTGGTTTGCTGCTCTTGTCATGCTCCATGACTAACTTCTCCTTTTTCTTTTTCTTAGCATCTAATACTGCAGATTTAGCTGGGGCGGCAACGGTGGCGTTTGGAGTGTCTTTCGCTGCAGGTTCTTCAGAGCTCTGCACTTGTTGTTTTGACCGTTTCCTTTTATCGTTCTTTTTCGTGTCTTTGGTATCATGATCAGGCATATCTTCATCCTTGTTCAGCATGCTCCCTTTCCTAGAGTTGTCATTCTGCGAGCTGGCTTCTATGGGCTTTGCGTTGAATATGCGCACGGTCGGCACAATTTTCATGACCTGAGAGAACAGGTAGGTTACTCAAGAACTATAATACACTGTGGAACGAAGAGAAGTCAGAGAATTCACCTTTTTGGCTAGATCGTCTTTCTCAGCGATAGGATTGCCCTGCAAGTTTAGGTTCCTCAAGTAGCGCAGTTCAGAAAGGACCTAGCAACCAAACAAATGAGTGAAGCTGCCTAAGCAAATCATGGTGTTAAAATGTTGGTGAAACTAGTCAGACGCAAACCTTCAAATCTGACACCCTCTCAATCAAGTTATTTCCCAAGTCAAGGTTCAACATTTTGATATTTTTGGCCAAGTCTGATGGAATTGTCTGCAAGTCAGAGTTGAATAAGACCATGTCAATAAGTAACAATAGCAATTAATGTATAGGAGACAAAGATATGAAATTTCCGTCATGTACATACAGTGATCTTATTGTGAGCAAGCCTAAGTTCCTTCAGTTCCACACATGCAGCAAGAGAAGACCCAATACTCTCTATTTCACAGTGAGACATGGATATCTGGTGGAAGTTGCAAAAGTAAGACAATAGTCAAATACGATGAGACACTGCTACATAATAAAGCCACCAGAGGACATTTTTTATTTGTGTACAATAAATAAGGAAAAGCACCTTTTTCATAGATTTTGCATTGACCAAAGCATCACCAATAGTAACAACTGGATTCTTAGAGAGAACTGTGGCACAGCAAACATTCAAAATCAAATAAGTCCAGGGACAGAGTAAAGCAGGAATGTAGTATGCACAAATTATGAATTTCTTATACTACCTCCGATCCGTTATTGGTGTCGGAGAAAAAGAACTTCCTACATACAATTCCGATGTACAACTCGCGACATTCTTTTTGGATCGGAGGGAGTACGTAATTACTACCATGCAAAAATCTTTAGTTCCAACGTGAACGGTACACAGAGTTATATATTGCATTTGACAAGGTTTCTTAGTTAGCACTTTTAGTTTCTCAAAGTTACTCCTCTTTATAACAGCCAGAACTGTATGATTTCTTCATATTATCAGAAGAGAACTTTGAAATAAGATTGCATCATACAGAAAAAAAATCGAAGGTATGCAATGTGCTTCACAAGAGTAAACGGATGCAATCTCACAGTACATCCTATTTAATGAGTGCTATATCAAAATGCGTACCAAGGGTATTCAACTGATGACGGGGATCGAGCTTGCAGATGGAAGAAATGTCGTTATCTGCATGAACAATTACCAAGATCCAACATGATTAAATCAACATAAGCTGCGAACAAGGAAATAAGAGTGATAGGCGATGTATAGCATTTATGCATCACATTACCATTCACAATCAACGCTCCCAGGCTCGTCAAAGACTTGACCTCGTCAATTTTTGTCAATTTATTTTTGCCGGCATTCAGTACCTGCACAACCAGGGATAAGAAAGATTCACGAGTACTACAAGCAAGTAGTGAGTATGAAAATGCAGGGTCAGGAAAGTATCTCACCTGCAGCTTCGAGAGGACCTCGACACCTTTCAAGCTCACAAGCTTGTTTTCGATAACCGAAAGCCACTTCAGATTGGTGCATGAGGACAAACCCTTCAACACACAAGGCATAACTATAAGAAAAGACACTCAGATGCTCAAATGACAGCAACAGCAGGAGATACAGTTCCAACCAGCGGTCACAATATCCTAATCCGATATAATTACCACGTTACAGGACCATTTTACAGCGAATTGCATGTTAAACTATTACTAGACGCTTACGAAATCAGGTTTAGGCAATAACAATGGTGGCACACATCCATTTCTTTCAACAACGACATGAAAGGTACTTGCATACAGTGCCTGCTTGCATAGATACTATCCAAAGGGGCAAAACGTCACTAATCTACATCGACGAAGCGTTGCTTCTCACGCACATGGTGTGATATCCGCTGAGCAGCAGCGTGGCAACAATAACAGTACGACATGTAGAGATGTACCTCGAGCGTGACGAGGCAGTTGTGGCCGAGGTCCAGGCGCTCCAGGTTCTTGAAGTTCCCCAGGCACGACACCTGCACACCCACACCACCCACGACCCAGCACAGTATCAGCAAGCGCGGCCGAGCCAAGGAGGAAGCCAACCGATGGTGATGCGGGAGGAGGGGGGAAGAAGGGGAGGAGCTGGGCGGCTCTGCTTACGTCGGAGAAGGACCGGTGGGAGAGGTCGAGGAAGGTGGCGAGGCAGCCGGCGGGGGCCGCCTCCCTCGCCGTCTGCTCCAGCGTCAGCCGCGTCATGGCTCCCTCCGCCGCCGCCGCCGCCACAGAGCTGAACCTTTGCCTTGAGATACCCTAACGCTGCAAAGCCCAGGGCTTTCCAGTCAAGGTCCAAGTCGAAAGACGCATTACCTGCTGACTGGCGGGCCCATGACACAGGGCCCATCTGCCAGTGCCGCATTGGTAACTCGACTCGGCTCCGTGGCCTCGTCGGTCGGAATGGGGAGGATGAGTCTGAGTCTGACAGAGAGAGCGGAGAAGAGACGGCGACAGGAGCTCGCCGGGGATATTCCGCGCCGCCGCCCACCAGAGATGGAGATGGCGGTGACCGTGAAAGGTGAGGGAATTTCTTCTGCTCCCCACGACCCAGTTGTCTGTCTGTGTGGTCTCCGCGTCGTTATTTTTGCTCGCATTTGGGGTGGCTGCTAGGCTAGGGTTCCGGCGGGTGGTCGGTGGCGACGAATTAGCGGGCAGTACAAATCCGGTTGGGTCGCGGGGAACTCCGATTGGTCCGATTTCGCTTGGTTTGATCGGAGCTCCGTGCTGCCGCGCCGGCCATGGCTGGAAAGCGTCAGGAATTAGTCTAGGGTCTTGATTTTGCTCAGAGCAGTGTGTCCTGTTAAATATGAAATCTGATCATTCTCATGAATTTACGATCCGTGATGAACAGATGCAGCAGCTCCGACAAAACAAAAGGGTAGATCCACGAATTACACGGAGGCCGAGGATATCGCTTTGGTGAAGGCATGGGAGGTGACACCTGATGCTGTGTCCGGCAACAACGATCAAACCGGAAAGGGATATTGGCAACGTATTACAAACGAGTTTTATCGGCTGATGCAGCCGGAAACATCGTCTCGCTCGTTGAGATCTCTACAAGGCCGGTACAACGACATCAAGCAACTTTGTAGCCGGTGGAGCGCTTGTTTGGAGCAAGTGAGGAGTGCTCCTCCAAGTGGTTGCGCCGTTGATGACTACGTGAGTTGGTTTAGTTGTCGATGTCATTTGTCTCGTTTTTTTGTGAATGTGTCCACTATAAACGTGCTCAAACTTGTCTTTTGCAACTTTGTCAATGTAGGATCGCGTTGCACAAGAGAGATACAAGCAAATTGCTGCCTCCAAAGGCAAAGCATTTGGGTTCCAACATTGTTGGAAATTGCTTGAGCATAGTGAGAAGTGGAAGTTGATGGGTCAAGAAGGTACTCCACCGAAGAAAAGGAGATTAAATAGCCCCGCCAATGAGTTGGATGACGACGATGGCAATGATGATGGTGAACCGGCATCGACAGGAAACATAGAAAGACCGGATGAAATGATGAAGGGGAAGGACAATTTGATGTTGATGGATCAAGAAGGTCCTCCACCGAAGAAAAGGAGATCAGTTAGCCCCACCACCGACTTGGACGGCGATGATGATGATGACAACGACGACGATGATGGTGAAGGAACACCAGCATCGACGAGAAACATGAGGGAAAAGATCGATGAGATTATGAATGCAAGGAAGGAAATGACGACTCAAGTTTTGCAAATGAAGAAGGAGTTGGCTGAGAAGAAGCGACAAGATAAGATGGCCGTGGAGAAGCGCAAGATGGACCTTGAGGAGCGCCGACTCCTTCTCGAGGAGAACAGGTTGAGGCAAGAGATCAGCGCGGAGGAGAACAAGCTCATGATGATGGATCCAAATGGAATGGACGAGACGGCGAGGGCATGGTGGGATATTAGAAGGCGGGAGATCTTGTAATCTAGAATATGGGCTGCCGGGATGAGAGATGGAGGTTTGACTAGTGGTGACGGTGATGGCAACGGTGGCGTTGCTTGATTCATGAGACATTTGATTCATACTTCTGGTTTCGGTCACACTAAGCTCTAGGTTTAAGTCAGATAGATTTGCTAGAAATGCTCTTAGCTTTGTAGCGACTATGTTTAACAGTACATGCAAATGAAATGTCCCTGTAGATAGGAAGGCATTTTTCTTTCTGAAATTCCTTTGCAAATTTTGCCTGCTGGTCTATGCGGTCTCGCTGCCATGCTGAATCTGAATGTCAGGTACCTGTACTGTACTCCCAAAGTGTCAGGTTCATGACGATAATATATATAGCAATGCGACTTTATGGTCTCGAATTGTTGTTACTGGATAACCGTGAAATTCTATCATACGATAATCTTTGTACTTTGTTTGTAATCACATTCTGGTTGCCGTAAGTGTGTTTGATATCAACAGTAATCCTTTGGAACGGGAGCGCCTATACAGCGCGTTTCGTTTACTGTTTCGCTGACTGTTTCTATTCTTTTGACGCGGACGTGTTTCTATGCTTGACTGTTTCATTGACGCGGACGTTTGCTTGACTGTTTCGCTGCTTGTCTAGAACCCTACGTCTCTTTACTTTGAAGAAATATTTCAGATTATTGAATAAAAATCAGAACCATTTTCAAAGAACCGTTTTTAAATTTCGATTTTTTTTTAAATTTGGATCAATTTTTTTATTTTGGAACCATTTTAAAATTTAAAACCATTTTAAATTTTGGAACCATTTTAAAATTTGGAACCATTTCCAAAATGAAACTTTTTTTAAATTTGGAACCATTTTTTATTAGACTGTGCTATGTAGCACACGTGCCCTGGGTGGCGCTCCCGTACGGCGGATCATGTACGCACGGAATAGAATAACTCTCCACGCCCCATCGTAAAATGCTTTTGATTTGGATACTTTAAAAAGAAATATCTCTTAGGCCTTTATTCCTATTGACAATCCGCTTTTACCGTTGGCTTTCTCGCGACAAAATCTTCGAAATGAAATCCCATGTCTGTATGTTTCGATATCTTTTTTTTTCATCAGCAATTACCCGATTATGGACTACTTAGTTACCGGATTAAAATGATAAGAACAGTGCAATCTAGATTATGCACTACTTAGTTACCGACTATCAAGGTGACATTACCAAGTTTAATATCGCTTACTTAGTTACCAAATTAACCTAGCGTGATTGCCAGATTAAAACTAGTATTCAAGAGTGTCATCATCCCGATGCCAATATCCGATTTTCCAATAATTTTCGCCAGATTTTTCTGTGATGGTCACCAAGTTATTTTAGTTACCGGATTTCCAATACTATATTTCGCAACAGTAGTCACCACGATTTATTTCGGAGATGGTGACCAAGTTACTATGTGATTGTTACCAGATTATTCGGTGATGATCACCAATTTATTCTGTGATAGTCACCAGATTAATCTAGATATCGGATTTCCCATACCTCATTTTCAAGAAATAGTCACCAATTTATTCGGTGACGATCACCAGTTTATTCTGTGATAGGCACCAGATTAATCTAGATACTAGATTTCCCATACCAGATTTCAAGTAATAGTCACCAGTTTATTCGGTGACGATCACCAGTTTATTGTGTGATAGTCACCACATTTCCCATACCAGATTTCCAAGTAATAGTCACCAGTTAATTCGTTGACGATTACCAGTTTATTTTTTCATAGTTACCATGTCAAAGTTAGCCGGCCATTTAGAACAACATACCAGCATACATGCCGTAGCTATCAGATCATCGACATTACCAGGTTTTTGGTTCATGGTTACTATGCAAAGCAATCAAATCTCTAGAAAAAAAAACACAACCTGCTCGAAAGGCACTGGAGGAACGCGGAGGCGGAAGGTGAAGAAGGAATGGGACCATTTTTAATTTGGACCATTTTCGAAAATGGAATCATTCTTTGAATTGGAACCATTTTTAAATTTTCTAGCCATTTTCAAAATGGAACCATTTTTAATTTTGGAACCATTTTCAAAATGGAACCATTTTTAAAATAGGAACCATTTTTTAATTTGGAACCATTTTCAATTTGGAACCATTTTTTAATTTGGAACCATTTTCACAATGGAACCATTTTTAAAATATGAACCATTTTTAATTTGGAACCATTTTCAAAATGAAACCATTTTTAATTTTGGAACCATTTTCAAAATGGAACCATTTTTATTTTGGAACCATATTTAAAATTGGAACCATTTTTTATTTTGGAACCATTTTAAAATTTGGAACCATTTTTAGAATGGAACCATTTTTAAATTTCGAACCATTCTTAAAATGGAACCATTTTAAAATTTGGAACAATTTAAAAATAGAACCATTTTTTAATTTGGAACCATTTTTAATTTTGGAACCTTTTTAAAATTTGGAACCATTTTCAAATTTGGAACCATTTTTAAATTTGAAACCAATTTTAAATTTTTCGTTCACTATTATTTTCGAAAATCGGGAACCATTTTTTAAAATGAGGAACCATTTAAAAATTCGGAACCATTTTTTTAAAATCTGAAACATTTTCAAAAACCGAAACCATTTTTTACCATTTTCAAAAGTCGTGAACCAATAAATCGGAACCATTTAAAAAATGAACAGTTTTAAAATTTGGAACCATTTTCAACAATGGAACAATTTTTTAATTTGGAAAAATATAATCATTTTTAAAAATTTGTCAATTTTTGACGGAGAAAAAATTATCATTTTGGAACAATTTTTATTTTGGAACCATTTTTAAATTTGGACCATTTTCGAAAATGGAATCATTCTTCGAATTGGAACCACTTTTAAATTTTGCAACCATTTTCAAAATGGAACCATTTTTTATTTTGGAACCATTTTCAAATGGAACCATTTTTGAAATATGAACCATTTTTAATTTGGAACCATTTTCAATTTGGAACCATTTTTTTAATTTGGAAACATTTTCAAAATGGAACCATTTTTAAAATATGAACCATTTTTAATTTGGAACCATTTTCAAAATGAAACCATTTTTTATTTTGGAACCATTTTCAAAATGGAACCATTTTAAAAATGGAACCATTTTTTAATTTGGACCATTTTCGAAAATGGAATCATTTTTCGAATTGGAACCATTTTTAAATTTTGTAACCATTTTCAAAATGGAACCAACCATTTTTAATTTGGAACCACTTTTAATTTGGAACCACTTTCAAAATAGAACCATTTTAGAAAATGGAACCATTTTTTAATTTGGAACATTTTTAAAAATGGAATCATTTTTCGAATGCAATGCTATTGCTGCCTACATATGCAATGATATTGGTGCCTATACATGGTGGTGCTACTAGTATTCAGCCATTCAAAATTTTAATATAAGAAAAAGGCAACACAGCCTTCCAGCGCCAAGACGACCACGACCTGCAGCGCCAAGCAGTCACATAGGATCACCACACCAAGTAGTCAGCTAGCCCTGCAGCTATCAATAAAACTTGAGTATGATCACACCACTAGGTTCAGTCCAACATATCTAAATTATGACCAAGTAGTCCAATATAATAACAACAAGCGGAACATCTCAGACACCTTTTATTTCACATGAGATGGCAAGAACCCATACTGTTCTAGGCAATAAACATTCAGCTACCAACCATGCAAGCAAGCAGTGGAGTAAGCAAGTAGTGCTTGCACAAGCAGATTACAGTACATGAACCAATTGGTACACACTAGATTGAGTAGGAACCAACAACTCTAGCCTTGAGTGAAAACTATGATATATGGACAATGAATGAAAAGAATAAAGCAAACTGCATACTAGTAGCAGTGTGTTTCCAAGTAGATCCGAGATTGATTGCAGGGTACCCTAAACTGAAAGACTAGTACTCTGCTATACATAATTAGCAGCCAGTTAGTGAGATCCATGGTTGCTAATTAGATGACTAAGCACACCTAGCTAGCTGAGTGAACCATGACCGTTCAACTAGATGGCAGAAAAAATCATCAGTTACACCAGTGAAGATGAACTAGTAGTAGTACGAATGATTGGAACATCTCCCCAATAAGCTCATATCTTGGTGCGTCAACCAGGTCAACAAGGAGTTGGATTTGAACGGGAGTACCTTGATGTGGTACTTCGGAGCAGAACAAGACCGTGCTGGCCGGCCGGCCGGCCGTAGTGCTCCAAGAATCTCCACCGATTTGTCCACTCTCGTCCGGTGGCTGCTCGAGAAAGAAAATAAATGATGGAATTTTCAGAGCGGGAAGAAGCAGAGGAGGATTGAGATTGACTGTGGGGGATTCATACCACGGTACAGAATCTGAGCAGCAGGGCCCAATCCTCCACACACGACAGTGAAGGGCACCGCCATCCATCGGTGTAGCAGGTGGGTCAGAGCGAGGGAATCCACCGGGGAGCTGCGCCGTCGCGTCCGGCTGCGAGGAGGTGAGAGGAGACGGCCGGGAGCAGCGGGACGACCGCGGGTTGGTCGGCGCTCGAGGGGAGCAGCGGGACGACCGCAGCAGATCGACTTTTCGGTCAACGAGCTTGAGATCGAGATCCTCCATCTCCAGGTACGAGCTTCCGAACTCCAGCCGACAGAAGCAGCTGCGCCACGCCGCCCCATCGCCGGCGTCATCTCCGCAACAACTTGAGGGAGTGGAAGGAGGCCGGTGTTGGGGGAGAAGTGGCGGAGGGCCTGGGGCAGCAGGGACGGGAGCCTGGCGGCGCTGAAGGGAGGAGGAGACGAGTGGGCTCGGCCCACTAGGGGTACGTGGAGGTTTGCAACCATCGCGGTATGCGATATATAGGTTTTGCCCTTTGGAACTAGTCCTGATTGCAGTTCCAAGAAGGGCCCTCTGACAGGTGGGCCCTCGCCACAACTAGTGCGGGCCCACCTGGCAGTGTCGCATCGATAACAACACGACTCGGCTTCGTTACTTCGTCGGTCGGAAAGGGTGGAGTCAGAGAGAGAGAGAGGAGACGACGACAGGTGTTGGCTCGGTCGCTCGCTCGCCGGGAGGATTTCGCGCCGCCGCCCGCCCGCACGCCGGAGATGGCGATGACCGTGGAAGGTGAGGGATCTTTTCTTGCCCCATACCTCAGTTGCTCGGCCGGTCTCCGCGCCGTCGTTTGAGCTCGCATTCGGGGGTGGCTGCGGCGCGGGGATCGGCCCGCTAGGGTTCCGGGGTGTGACTGGTCGCCGACATGGGGGTGACAAATTGGCGGGTAGTTCTCGCGGGGTAGGGTGCGGGGAACTCCGATTCGTTAGTTTTGGTCGGAGCTCCGTGCTGCTGCGCCGGCAATGGCTGGACAGCGTCGATGAGGCAGGCGGACACGGGGAAAATTAATTTAGGGGGCATGTGAGCAGGAATTAGTCCTAGGATCGTGATTTTCTCGGAGCAGCTCGTTCTGCTCAAGCTCGTTGCGGCTTGTCAACAGAGTAAGGGCTGTATGTACCTGGAGTCAGATTTTGCACATAGCCACCATTAGGCTCGATAACGAGCTTCCTCCAAAAGACATCGCAATATCTGAATTGAGAATGTTAAGTAGGCTGTATGTAAACCCTATTGCATGAGTGGGGCAATTTGGTTTGGAGTTCTAGGATATAGAACTTCGATCAGTGCAGTTAGTTTAGACTAGAGCTTGCCGTACAAATATGTGATGCTGAGCTTATGAAAGTTTGAGATGTATGTATACCGATATGTTTGGTATATATATGTGCTTTCTTGGGAAATTAATGTTGAGGCTGTATTGAGTAGATACAGGATTTTGCTTAGCGGGGAAAGGAAGTCCTGAGAGTCAACCGGTCTATTTGTTTAGTGTCTAACTCCTAGTAATGAGCAACTATTACTCCTTGAAAGTGATTTAATCTGAAATAAGAATAAAGGGTTGTCTTGCTTATTCATTTTCCATGAATTAATGAATTATGATCTGTGATGAACAGCTAACCGGTCTGCTGATACAGTCCAGTTTCAGCTTATTCATTTTCCATGAATTAATGAATTATGCGTAGTTCGTAATATGTATCTTCGCGATCCTGCAAATTGCTTCAAGTGCTTGACTAACTTGTATGTTCCTTGTCTTCTTTGCTTTCGTCCTTTGTGCTGGATGATGCTGTGAACTTACTCTTGGACGTGTGTCTTTACAGTGTAAGTTTCATGATTCAAATGCTTTGTAACTATTATTTTGCATTGGAAAACCCTATCTGATTAATTTCTTCTGTTACAGGCTCGCTGGACTCGCGTGTATGTTCTCCACGAGCATTCTTTTGCAAATCCTGGTAAGCTATGTTCACTTGTCTATCGCTCATCGTAGAATCTTTTACAACTGAGTTATGTGTCTGAAACTGGCGATAGCAAACCATTGTTTTACTTAGTGTATGCTTCAGTAACTTTGAGGAGTGAGAACCTGACAGTTTTATTTCACATCCTGTTTGTACGATTCATTCATGCTAGTTAGTCCTTGTGTGATTTCTGCGAAAAGAGGCATGGCATGTATACAAAAATTAGACTAGCAATGTGGCATAGTTGCTGGTCAGGATTACAGTAGAAGCATCATATTCAGTTAGGAGCCATACGTGCTGGTCAGGCATAGTCGATCCACACAAAAATTGTTCTGGCTGTACCGACCTGAAATCCTAGTACAGTGTTTTTACTCATATGAAGAAGATTAATGAGCAGCAGCATAGGATTTGCATGCTCTTGTTATCTGACCAAGTCACCAAAGTATTACTATTTCTGGATTCTCTAACTCTTATCCTCATGTTTCAGGCATGTGCTTTGTACAACAACTGGTGGCCTATGTTAGCAGGTGAAAACTGTTAGTTTGATAATATCCTCCCTAATCACTGTGACCAACTCCCTGTGGCCTCTCTGCTGACGTTCTTATGCTTGTGCTGCAGCACTCATGTACATCATTGTGCCGATGCCATGCCTATTCTTCGGCGACGGATCCACACGGTTCTTGAGTAGCGGAGAGGGTGGAGCGTAAGTTTCTGATTTCGATGATATTCTTTTCTCTGGAGAAGTAGTAAACTGTTGTAACGTGCATGTGGGCATGCTTAGATAAACTTAGTAAACAAGCATCGCTTAGGATATACCTGTTGATGCATTTCACTATCATAATTGAGGTTGTAACCAGGCAGGGCATCTCGTTTTTTGCAGGTGGATCAACGCCGCAAAGTTCCTGACCGGCGCGTCGGCCATGTGAAGCCTTGCCATCCCTGCGATCCTGAGGCACGCGGGGCTTATCGAGACGGGGGCCATGTTCATCGAGTTCACGTCCTTCTTCATCCTCGTGTGCACGGTGCTGTGCTTCCACAGGGCCACCGTTGAAGATGAATGGTAAAAGCCACATCACGGCAAGGATGGTACCTACCCCCAGAAGAAGAACAGCCGTTAGGGCGTCTAACGTACAAAGAAGCATGGTTTCAAGTGTATGGCTACTGTATTTTAGTATTGTTATTATACGGATTTGGTGGTGCAGTCGCGGTGATGACGTTGTCTTAACTAGCAAAATATGCCCGTGCTTTGCACCGGGAGTAAAATATCACATCTTTCTAGCCTAGCCTAATGGCTTCAGACCACATTTGGTTGCATCACTGAGATATTCTCTTTCTTATTTAGACATTCCACAAAGTATCAACCATGTAATATATGTACTGTCAGTTTTAAACATAAAAAGTGCATGTATGAAGTGGTACACTTCAATTATAAAAGCATGGAACATATATGAAAACCTGGCGCATTTACCTGCAAAGAGATCCATTGTCACAGCCTGATCACCACGCCCGCTCCATCATCTCCAGATTGGATGTTTAGGCCACCATCTACATTTATCTTAAGCCAAATCTATAGGCGCTGGATACGAAAGATTATCAGACATTGGTTTCAATGGAAAACTCTATTTTTCATGTTTGCCCGTTCTTATTCCTTGATTGCCACGGACATCTGAACCAAACAGTTAAACCTAGTCATGATTTAAACAAACTATAAAGATCCGCATCAGTGTTTGGTGCACACAACCTGACTTTCATGTCTACACACTTCACGACACCAAATGATGGTGTATAGAAAATTCAAAAAAAAATGATGGTGTATATTCCAGCTGACTCGACGTTGCCGACGCCATCTCTTCAACTGCAAGCTCCACAAACGGCGGCTGTTGGGGCTTTGCCCGCATCAGCGTCTGGTTGCGGGAGGAGCACCAAAGCATGAGCAGGAGGCGACGAACAAGCGCATGTGAAGGGAGGCGTAGTCGCCCGCACGGCCGGACCGGGGGCCCCTAGTGAGCCACTTCGTCCGACTCGTCGTCGGCCTGACGGGCAGGGCGGAACGGCGGCGTGGACCGGCCGGAGTGAGGCAGCGCGACACGACGGGTGGCAAGGCACAGCCCTCCGGCACTGCGGCGACGTCGTCAGCCGTTGCTCGTCGACGTCCTTCAAAGCGACGCGGCAGTGGTTCAGGGGCACGAGAAACATGGCCGTCCGCCCGGAGGGACCTCTGCCCCAGCCATTGGGCACCTCTGAATCAGGCTGAAAGACCAGGGTGTCCGCAGGTTTGTGTTCTTGGCGGCGACGACGTACATGCACATTCGACTCAAAGGAAGAGCTAGTTAGGGGCCGCGATCGGCGCCGTTGCTCGATCTATTCCCCGTGCGCGGTCTTGCGCGTGGTGTGTACCGATCTGTGCGTTCATCTGCGGCAAGAAATCGAGTGGATTTCTTTTCAAGCCTTAATACTCGGTAGAGATCAGCACCAAATCTGGCACGTATTGCTTTTAGACTTTTTCTCCGTCTCGACTCTCACCTATATGGCCACGGTCCCATTGAGGGAAGAACTCTTCTAAAGTACGGGCGGCAGCAGCACGTGGACGCGTATGGGGTTGGGGATATGGGATGAACGAGCGAATTTTGTACGCAAAAAGAAACGAAACGTTAAGTCATTTATAGATGGCATGGTGGATAATTTTGGTCAACTCTAAGGGCAATTTCAACGACATACCACAAGAAACCTTAATTCCTTTATTATTAGGTATGAAACCTTAATTTTTTTATTATTAGGTGACAGCACGTGAGCTTTTTGATTAGCTAATAATGGACGGCTCCGCAACTCGCGGAGACCCGTTGGAGGCTCTCTCTGAGGAGGTTCTAACTAAGATCGTGAGCCGGGTAACGGAGGCCCTCCGGCATGTGGCGGGTGTTGCTGCGCAGGAGCAGGCCGTCACGCAAGTTGTTGCTGCGGCAAAGACGGCGTCCGCGGCTGAACTCTTGGCAAAGGGTGCCACACCGGTGGGGAATGCACCCTCATCAAATGCTCGTTCTCGTGCTGGAGCTGTTGGACAGGGTATGGCTGATGCTACTGCAGCCAAGAAGGCAAAAACAGGGCCCAAAACACGCTGCTATCGATGTGACGAACCTGGACACCATGGAAAGGAGTGCTCAGTTGAGGTGTGTGATATTTGCGAGAGTAAGGAGCATGCGCCGGAGGTGTGCCCTTTGCTTACTGCACCTAAACCTCAAGTGTTAGTGCACGGGCTGATAAACGAGGGTTTAACGTTCTACGAGCAGCCAACGTCCGACACTTACAAACCAAAGATTGATAATGTTCGCATGGCTATGTTGACGGTCAATGGTGGTGAGCTCTCAATTCCTCAAATTGTGTCTCAGCTGCAACGATTGGTTCCTTGGGAACAGTTTCATTGGGATGTTCAACAGGTGGGACAGAATGTGTTCAAAGTGTCGTTCCCCTCCAAGAGTGAACTTGAAAGGCTTGCTGTTTTCGGGGCTTGTAAGGTGCCCAATAGCAAGTGTGAGATCACAGTTGTTCCATGGATTGCTACGGTGGAACCAATGGAAATGCTACCACAAAAGTGGATTCGAGTGTATGGTATTCCTCCCAAGACTACAGGGGACTTTCTTTCCCTTTGGAGTTTGGGATCTTTGTTCGGAAAAACAATCAAGGTTGACATGAAATTTACCCGCAAACATGGGGTGCTGCGTATCCTTGTGGGCTGTGTAGACTACACTCTTATTCCAAATAGTTGGCTGATTTTCATAAAGGATGGATTCTATCGGTTAAAGTTTAAAGTTGAGCTTCCAGCCGATGTTGGTGATAAGGAGGATGATGATCCGAGGTCACCACCGCCAAGTGATGATGATGAGGATAATGTTAATGAGGAGTCCAGTAATCAAAAGGGGGCTGAGAGGGAGAAGGAGAACAAAAACACAGAGGATATGGTCACGGATGAGTCCACTAAAGATTCTGGTAGGAAAGACAACGGGGGTGCTCCGATCCCCGATATTATGCAAGAAAAGGTCAAGAAATCGGGAGTGGTTTACTCTCCGATGGTGCAGAAACAATTCAGAGAGGCTGAACAGGAGTGGCTGGACTTGAGGTCTCGCACTACCATCGATAGCTATAGCTCCATCGATAACGTTTCTGCCGACGGAAATGATCATTTTGCTGCCGGCGACAACGTGTCTGCTGATTTCTCTGCCGACGTCAATGATGCTGTCTCTACCGACGGAAACAATGCGGTTTCCTCTCACGGCGGCAACGTTGCTGATGTTTTTGCTACCGGCGACATCGACGGTGCGGTTATTCCTGCCGGTTCTACGGTTTCTCGGTCTAATGGTGCGGATTGGACTACACCGACAAAGCTGCTGTCTCCGTGCACCTCTCCGATACCATCTGATGTCGGGGGTTTGTACATGGGTCGGCAGGGGACTCCTTTGAGGCAGCAACCTTTGTCTTGCGGGCAGGGGGCATCAAGGGACATTTCTATTGACAATGGCCTAGCAGCAAGGCCATCGGAGAGCGAGGTCTTGGCGTTTGGGGGGATGATGGAGATGGAGGTGCGCTCTAGCCAGAGATTGAGGGAGCAACACAATGCGGATCTTCCTCAACTTGAGCGCGCGATGGATCTATCTTCGCGCAAGGCATATGGCTCCCCATCAGGTACTCCAGCTCACGCCAAGCTTTCTTTACGGTCATTATCTAATTCTGAAATTAAACATAGAACGAAAAAATTGGGTATTTCGTTAGGAATTAATGATGCGCAAGTTGATTCTTCTATTTCGGCCATGATGGAGTTAGAACGAGAGAGGGAGGTTATTTTTCTGAAAAACACTTTGCCTCCAATAAATGGTGAATCTGAATCTAGTTTAGCTTTAAAAAATGCCACTAATATTTGCGAAGATTTAGTGGATGAGGAGGCTGATGTCTCGGATGATCTTGCGGATCTTAATGAGACTTTAGCGTCAATGAGAGGTCGAGGAAAGAAGAAGTTACTTTCCAAACGTGCGATTAGAAGGGGGTGAGATTAGCCATTTACTCTAAAATTTAAACAAAAATGAAGGGCATGATTTGGAATTCAGATGGGTTTGGAGATAATGCAAAACACTTGGCTGTTCATGAATTTGTTAAGAAAATAATCTGGACTTTCTGGCTATAATTGAGACAGGGAGATCTTCATTCGCCACACCTTTCCTAAATTTTTTGGCTGCGGGTTCAGATTTTGTTTGGTACTGTTTACCTCCACATGGGAGGTCGGGTGGCATGCTATTAGGATTTAATAATGCTTCTATTACAGTACAAGATGTGGTTACAGGTGATTTTTGCGTCAAATTACACCTGAGAACAAAGTTGGATGGGTTTAGTTGGGCGTTAGTAGTGGTTTATGGGGCGGCTCAGGATAACAAAAAACCAGAATTTCTTGCTGAATTAGTAAGGATTTGCGAAGGTGAGACGGTACCGTTGTTGGTCGGGGGGATTTTAATATTATTAGGAGACAAGAGGAGAAAAATAATGATAATTTTAATGCTAGATGGCCTACTATCTTTAATGCGATAATAGAGAGTTTGAGCCTAAAGGATTTAGAATTGTCTGGAAGACAGTATACTTGGACTAGTCGACGAGATACGCCAACACTTGAGAAGTTGGATCGTTTTCTAGCAAGTGTGGATTGGGAGCAAAAGTATCCCCTGGTCACGGTGCAAGCTCTCACCCGTGCGGGGTCGGATCATACACCGTTGCTATTAGATACCGGGGAACATGCGTTCAAGGGCAATTGTTCCAGATTTTCTTTCGAATTATCGTGGTTCCGACAAGAAGGATTTTATGACATAATTGCTCGCGAATGGAATGCGATCCAAACGGGCAACTCACCAGTTGAGCGGTGGCAAAATAAAATTCGCCATTTACGACACTTTCTCCGTGGATGGGCAAGGAACTTGAGTGGGGAGTATAAAATGTTACGAGATAAATTGATACTACTAATTAATGAATTAGAAGTTAAAGCTGAAACATCCCCTCTTACGGTAGCCGAGCGGGCAGCCAAGAGGAGGCGGATGATAAGCTGGCCCAATTGCGTCGTGATGAGGAATCGAAGTGGGCACAGCGAGCTAAAGTTAAACACATTCAGAAGGGGGGAGTAATACAAGATATTTTCACATTATTGCGAATGGGAAACATCGGAAAAAGAGAATAATACAATTAGAACAAGAGGAAGGCACAATAGTTGGTCAGGAAAATCTTAAGACTATATTCGGAGTACTATAAGAAATTATTTGGCGCGCCGGCTACAAATCACTTTTCCTTGGATGAGAGTGTAATTCACGATTTGCCGCAAATATCTGAAGAAGAAAACCAGATTTTGACTCAAGACTTCTCTGCGAAAGAAGTGTTTGAGGCAATCCAACAAATGGAACATAATAAAGCTCCAGGACCGGATGGATTCCCTGCAGAATTCTATCAAAAATTCTGGGAAATTTTAAAAGCTGATTTAATGGCTATGTTTGCGCAACTGCGTGCGGGAAACTTGCCGTTATTTAAGCTAAATTTTGGTATTATCACGTTGCTACCAAAAAAAGAAGATGCGAGTAAAATTGAACAATATCGTCCTATTTGCCTTCTGAATGTGAGCTTCAAGATTTTCACAAAAGTAGGAACAAATCGTGTCACCTCTATTGCGAGTAGAGTTGTACGCCCCACCCAAACTGCGTTTATCCCTGGAAGAAATATTCTTGAAGGGGTTGTGTCCTACATGAGACGATACATGAATTACATAAAAAGAAGATGGATGGGGTCCTATTCAAAATTGATTTTGAGAAAGCGTATGACAAAGTGAAATGGTCCTTTTTACAGCAAACGTTACGAATGAAGGGGTTTACGCCGCAATGGTGTGAGTGGGTAGCTCGGTTTGTACAAGGTGTAGTGTAGGAATCCGAGTTAACGATGATATTGGTCATTATTTTCAGACACTCAAAGGGTTAAGACAAGGAGATCCGTTATCCCCACTGTTATTTAACTTAGTTGTTGATATGTTGGCTATCCTAATCTCTCGTGCGAAGGAGGATGGCCAAGTGGGGGGTTTAGTTCCTCACCTTGTCGAAGGGGGGGTCTCAATCCTCCAGTATGCGGATGACACTATATTATTTCTCGAACACGACATTGCGAAGGCCGTGAATATGAAATTAATTCTAGCACTTTTCGAGCAGCTCTCGGGGCTGAAAATAAATTTTCACAAGAGTGAATTGTATTGTTTCGGGAAGGCTAAAGATGATGAGGACGAGTATCGCCGTATTTTCGGTTGTGAGATCGGTTCATTACCGTTTAGGTATTTGGGTATACCAATACATTATAGAAAATTGCTAAACAAGGAATGGAAAACAGTGGAGGATCGGTTTGAGAAGAAATTGGCGGCTTGGGTGGCAAGAATGTTGTCATACGGTGACCGTCTTGTGCTTATAAATTCAGTTTTAACAAGCCTACCAATGTTCTTACTTCGTTTTTCGAAATCCCAAAGGGGGTTCGAAAACGATTAGATTTTTATCGTTCACGGTTTTTTTGGCAAAGCAATCAACTCAAAAGGAAGTACAGACTAACTAAATGGAACTTGGTTTGTAGACCAAAGGATCAAGGTGGATTGGGAATTTCGGTTTTAGAGTACAGAATAAGTGTCTCTAAGTAAATGGTTGCATAAAATTTTGAATGAAGAGCGTTTGGAAAGAGTTATTAGTTAACAAGTACTTAGGAGATAAAACGTTGTCTCAAGTACAAGTTAAACCTATGGATTCACCTTTTTGGAAAGGAATTATGAAGGTAAAAGATGATTTCTTTAAGCGTGGCAGATTTTCGATAGGTAATGGGGAGCAGATTCAGTTTTGGGAAGATAGCTGGTTAGGCCCTGTTTCTCTTCAAACTGAATACCCATCCTTATATGCCATTGCTTCCAACAAACACGACACTGTAGCTAATGTTCTTGGGACAGTACCTATTAATCTCCCATTTCGCCGGGTATTGGTAGGAAATAATAGAACACGTTGGTTCAACTAGTTCAGAGGCTTATGCGAGTCAACCTTATAGATGAGGAAGATAAATTTAAATGGATGCTTACTTCTAATGGAACCTTCACGGTTAAGTCATATTATGAGGATTTATTAAATGGACATACTAGATACCTGCGTAAGTATCTATGGAAGTTAAAAATTCCACTAAAAATAAAAATCCTATGGTTTCTAAATAGAAAAGAAATTTTGACAAAAGACAATTTGATTAAAAGAAGGTGGATTGGATGTAAGAAGTGTGTTTTCTGCGATGCGGATGAGTCCGTTGAACACCTCTTCATTAAGTGTCCGTTTGTTCGTGATATTTGGAGACTAGTGCACTTCACTTTAATGTCTACCCACCTACGAGCATTGCGAATCTGTTTGGTAGTTGGCTAAATGGAATAGATAAAATCACCAAAGCTCGTATTCGTATTGGTGTTGCGGCCATATTGTGGGCTACTTGGAACTGTAGAAATGACATTGTTTTTAACAAATCGAATTCAACTCATTATTTGCAGGTTATCCACAAGGCGTGCTATTGGATCCACTCATGGTCATTCCTACTCCCTGCGGACCAGCGTGGGCTTATGGATGCCGGCTGTACCCGTATGCTGACGATTGTGCGGGCTATCTTCAACCTAGACGTCTAGATGTTTAATATTCATTTGTTTGAGTGGCTGATCTTTGTAGCCACCTTAAGTGACCCATGAATTGCGAGCTTGTACTCTTGATGTTTAATAATTGCGGGTGGCTGTGTGCATCTTTTGGATGCAGAGGCCGGGGATCCGCACCCCCTTATCTAATTTTTTTTTATTATTAGGTATAGATTAACCTGTCTTTCCCTTGTCGACGGGCGTCCTATTCCATGTCGACGCTACACGCCTGTGAAAACATGTGAGCATCTAGTACATTTTATATGCGCACTCAGAATCTGCAGCTGCGGCCAAATGAATATGCAACGTCCATGTTTGTGTGTGTGCCCTCATGGCCCCATTCCATTTGGTTGTTTGTTCGTCTGTCGGCAATGTTATAAAAACTTGGAACACGTAGCCAGTTTTTTCACGTGTTTTGTACGTACTAGGACGATATTTGTATTCTGGTGGCAGTGTCTTAACTATTGTCTTCGTGACTTTGTGCGTCAGAATCTGCACCTGCAGAATGGTGACAAATGGACGGACACAGAGGTGGAAACAAAAACAACATACCTGTCTGTCGACAAGCCTTTTCCCCTTCCAGAAAATGTTTCTGAAAATGTTTCTGTGAAAACGACCTCGATCTGGAATCATTCTCGGGATCAAGCCAAAGCAGGGGCAATGATTTGTGTACCACTGTGACACCTAACCACACTGAGCAACAAAGGGCAATTTTTTTTTACAAAAGCCTTCTCACCTCGCAGCACATCAGTACATCACCACACCACTCACACTGTCACACACATCGTATCTCCATCTTCCTCCTGCAGCTTCTGCTGCCGTCCGTCGCCATGGCCCGAGCCTGGGCCTTGGTCCTCCTCGCCCTCTGCTACGTCTGTAGCATCAACGGCGAGAGGTCCTTCCTCTCCACGCGCGATCCGGCGGCGGAGGAGGACTCCGACACCTCCATTGTCAGCAGGAAGTACAGGACCGCATACCATTTCCAGGCCCCCAAGAACTGGATCAACGGTATGTCTTTTTCAAGCCTCCTCTCTGCTTTCTTCTAGGGCTTAGGTTCTGGCTGTGGCCAGGCGGAGAGTGTGGTGTTTCGCCCAACTGTTCTTGGTCCAAGGAAAGGAAAGTGGCCTGATTGGTTGGTTTGGTGCTTTGCCCAACCGAACTGGGGAAGTTGATTAACTTGAACCTAGCAGTAACAGATCTTGATTTTTCTGTGCCAATGTTAGATGATAATATACCTGTTAAAATTACTACTACCTCCGGTCCAGAAAAAGTGACGCTGCAAATGAACTGCCCACGTACAAATTTTAGTAGCAGTCACGCCTCTCTTTTGGGACCGGAGGGAGTAACATTTTTGCACTAGTATCAGTGAAAATAGTTCTTGTGTCAAAAAACATAGTGGTAGGTGGGTTGGCCACTCACTCATCATTTGGTTGCACAACTCTGTTGCTGCACCATAGGTGCTCGGTGCAAGGCGCTGCAGTTAGAACATTTTCAGTAACACTGCTGCTATATATAGTGTTCTCGTTTCTCTGGAGATGTCCCATACTGAACTGGAGAAGCTGATTAACTTGAACCTAGCAGTACCAGATCTTGATTTTTGTGTACCAATGTTATTAGATGATAATATACCCCGAATTGAGTGTCGCCAGCCATACACAACTTTGTACAGCCGTAGCTCTCTTTTCACGTCAATTATTTCGGATCGGAGGTAGTACATTTTTTTGCAGTAGTATCAGTAAACACTGTTTTTGTGTCAAAACATAGTGGTAGGTGAGGGGCAGGTGGGTTGGCCACTCATTTGGTTCTGCAACTCTGTTGCTGAATGTTGAACACCATAGGTGCACAGTCTAAGGCGCTGCAGTTAGAACATTTTCAGTAACACTACTACTATAGTGTTCCTCTGGAGATGTCCCATAGTTGCTCCACTGTTAGTGTTGCGTTTGTTGGTCAGAGAGCCTCCAGTTAAGGAAAGAATCGCGCTGTTTTCGTGTCGAAGATATTTCTAGGCGAGGGAGAGGTCGGTAACCAACTACGTGTGCGTATCTATTCCTGAATGTTGTGTGCCGTAGGTGCTCGGCCGCAGCTGTTAGAAAGTGCTATGTGTACCTCATCAACAAGGTGCATGCCACTTTTCTGAAAATTTCCATGTTTGCTGTACTGTTAGTGTTACTTTTGGTCAGAAAGCATTCAGTAAAGCAGAGCATGAGATATTCGGTTAAGAAGAGCATGATATATTGTATTACAACACCAGAAATCATGTGTCTGAAAGATATGAGAGAGGTCTGTTATGCTTAGACATAAGTAATGAAGTACTGACCTGTTTTTAAAATTTAGTAGAATATGTGCTCTTGTTTACCGGTTATCCTATTATTTGTACATCTGTTGCAAGCATTGATATCCTCTCCTTTTCTTTTTCATATATCCGATGGATTGCTGATTCTTGGAAATCTATGTCAACACAAAAGATCCGAATGGTATGAATATCTCAGGCACAAAACACTTTTAAATATGGAGAAGGAATTGCAGCATTATAGTAGAACTTATACTGCCTTTATGGAAATTTCAGGACCAATGTACTACAATGGCATCTACCATTCCTTCTACCAGTATAACCCCAATGGCTCCATCTGGGGTGACATCATTTGGGGCCACTCGGTTTCGACGGACCTCGTCAACTGGATCGCAGTTGAACCCGCACTAGAGAAGGATTCCCCAGGTGACATACTCGGTTGCTGGACCGGCTCAGCCACGATTCTACCCGGTAATATACCGGTCATCATATATACCGGTGGCGACATAGACGATCGTCAGGTCCAGAACGTTGTGCTTCCCAAGAACCTGTCTGACCCGTACCTTAGGGAGTGGATCAAACCAGGCAATAACCCGGTTCTCCAACCGGTTGGACCAGGCTTCAACGAGAGCCAGTTCAGGGATCCGACAACTGGTTGGATCGGACCAGATGGACTCTGGAGGATAGCAATTGGTGCTGAGGTGAACGGTTACAGTGCAGCAGTTTTGTACAAGAGTGAAGACTTTCTGAATTGGACTAGAGTTGATCACCCACTGTATTCATCCAATACCACCAATATGTGGGAGTGCCCGGACTTCTTCGCGGTATTGCCAGGCAACAAGGGTGGACTGGACCTGTCTGTACCCATCCCGAATGGCGCCAAGCATGTCCTCAAAGTGAGCCTAGATTCCCGTGACAAGTACTTTATTGGGGTTTATGATCTCAAACGTGACGCATTTGAGCCAGATACTGTCGAAGATGACCGTCGGTTGTGGCTGAAGATCGATTACGGCAATTGCTATGCTGCAAAATCGTTCTTCGACTCCAAAAATGGCAGGAGGATCATATGGGGTTGGGCTAACGAGTCAGATAGTGATGCAGATGATATTGCAAAAGGCTGGGCAGGTATCTATGTAAGAAAATTTGCCCTTATTTGGTTGTACTGCATATTGAATTGATGATTTAACTGATTTTTGGCAAATCAGTGTAACATCTTTAACCTCAAGTTTTATTACATTTAGGCAATGGCCAGGACAATTTGGCTAGACAACGATGGCAAGCAATTGCTGCAATGGCCAGTTGAAGAGGTTGAGACCCTTCGAAGAAATGAAATCAACCATCAAGGACTAGAGCTGAACAAGGGAGATCTATTTGAGATTGAGGGAATTGACACTGCGCAGGTAGTTTCCTTTTCACTTTCATTCTTACTTGGTCTTCCAAGGATTTTTCTACTTCAAATTCTAGTGCTAGTAAAAGTTGTAGTGTCTTCTGATAATTGGTAGTTATATGCAAAGTTGTAGGGAATATTTTTGGCAACAAAACTATAGGCGTATATTACACTTAGGTGTTGTGTGTATTTTTTCGAGCATCTGTAGCTAATCAGGCACAATGTTTTTTTTCAAACAGGCTGATGTGGAAATAGATTTTGAGCTGACATCCATCGATGACGCCGAGCCTTTTGATCCTTCCTGGCTTGTGGACCCCGAGAAGCAATGCCGGGAAGCGGGTGCATCGGTTCATGGTGGTATAGGGCCATTTGGACTTGTTGTTCTGGCCTCCGGCGACATGAAGGAGCACACTGATGTGCACTTCAGAGTATACAAGTCAGAGCAAAAGTACATGATACTCATGTGCTCTGATCTAGGAAGGTTGGTGATTATGTTTTCTGCTTTCATTTTGGTTAGTCTTCACTGTAAAACGTTCATGATAACTAAAGATATATATTGCACAGGTCTTCCGTGAGACCAGGACTGTACACACCAGCCTATGGAGGCTTCTTTGAATTTGATCTTGAAAAGGAAAAGAAGATATCTCTAAGAACTCTGGTAAGTTGGGATACTTTGTCATTTCTCCTGTTATTCATTTCATGCCACTTGATGTCAGAACTGAAAATGGATGGCTGGATGATGTCGTGCAGATTGATCGGTCGGCAGTGGAGAGCTTTGGCGGCGGTGGCAGGCTCTGTATCATAGCCAGAGTTTATCCGGTGGCGCTGGTCGACGAGAGGGTCCACTTGTATGCCTTCAACAATGGAAGTACCACGGTCAGGGTGCCACAGCTCAAGGCATGGAGCATGGCGACAGCACAAGTGAATGTACAGAAGGGTTGGAGTGATGAGTAATACAGAAGAGCAATTCTAGTTTGTGATTCTTGTACTCTCATTCATAAGCAAAAAAAAAAAAAAAAAAAAAAAAAGCACTCCTGGGTGCCAATAAAAGGAAATTCAACAGGAATAAGTAGTTGATGGTTTTCTACATCTCTAGTATTAGTATATTATAGTTACTAGTACTTGTAGAGAAAAATATTATTATTATTGTAATCCCTATTCAAATATTACTATTATCATTATTGTTATTATCATCACTATTATAATTTGAAGGCGTGTGGATCTAATTCCTGATGCCCGAAAAAGGCTATTGGGACCTGAGCTCACTAGAGCCCTTTTAAATCTCAAAAAATAAATAGGAGTACATCTTGTATGTATGACATAAGTTTTATAGAAATATATTATTATCCGTGATCTAAAAAAAATCTGGGATCAAAAGCATTTTTTTTCCTTTTTGGAGCCACACATTTGTTATTTTTGTGTAACCCAGATTTTTTAATATGTTTCATGTTTCCATGAAACATATTAAAGCAGACGAGATTTTTTTTAAATCTGAAAAATACATACAAGTACATCTACACATCTTATATGTACGACACAAGTTTTAATGCACCTAACACCATTTTTTTGAAACTTCTAAATATCTTTTTTTTATTCTTCCAAAATACCGGGCTTCATGGAGCCCGGGAACCGCACCTTGTGATTCCGTCCTTGTCCATATTCGAGGTCCATCCAGTTCAATAGTCAATATCCTCTCTTTTCGTGTCATCCCGGTGATGAGAGGGACGCGATGGTTGGCTTGTGGCCTGTGTTGTTGGTTATGAAGCTTCGTATGGGTTCGATGTTGGTGTTATTGCTCAGTGCTCACCCCCAGCGATTCTACGTTGTTTTTTATGGCTGAAAGACTGCTTTGTGGAGATTCGACGTCAATCTGGCGCAACTTTTTTTTTTCCTCCTAACGACTAGGCCAAAGGGGAGGAGGCATTCTTGGCTTCAGCTCGGCGTCATGCAATGGCGTCGCCCCAAGTGGCTCCGTCCACGACGGTGATGTTGTTGGTTGTGTCATGAAGCCTTTCTTCGGCGGAGATTCCGGGCGGTGGAGAAGTACTCGATTGCGCTCCTCTTATTTTGTCCAGGGTCTTGTCTGTAAAATGCAAGGATGGTTTTGTAATTTGTTCTTTCCAATGTTGGGGATATCGCTTATCGGGAACTTATCGGTCGACCCAAGATAAGGGGTAAATCGGCCTGTTTATCGGCATATCGGCCGATTTATCGACATATCGGCCGGCTGATTTATCTTATCGGTCAGACACCAAGAAGCGATAAATCGACCGATTTATCGGAATATCGGATGATATCTTGAACAGTGGTTCTTTCTTAATGGTCTTTGTGTAAATTGTAACCCCATCACTCTCTATTACTGTAATGTTTGGGTTCTTTGGGACCTCCCTTGTTAAAAAAGGAAAAGAAACAAGAGTCCTCAAAACACTCCAACTCGTCAACATTTATGGACTCTCTACTAGGTTTAACTGAGGTATTGAAGATTATATCGCTTTACTTTTTGCTGGCCAGATATGAGTGATGCAGTTATTAATCTAGTAAGACAGTTTGGCCGAGTGGTCTAAGGCGCTAGATTTAGGCTCTGGTCCGAAAGGGCGTGGGTTCAAATCCCACAGCTGTCATTCCTTTTTTCTTTTTCTCAACGTTATTTCTTTTTTTTTTGTTTTATAATACCAAGGCCTGATCGATATATTGAAGCCACCGCAAGCTAGGCCGCGCGCGCATCCATGTCCCCGACGAGTGCGGCCATGCTCCCGGCAGTCGATCGGTTAATCTGCTGCGATGGCATGCCATTCTTCGGCTAGTTCAGTTCCGATAGTTAAATTCAGTTACTTTCTTCCAGTTGAATGTATAGTGCACTATAACCCTGACCCATCCTCTACCGTCTGAATCCCCTAACTGGACATGGAAGAGGTGCAGAGATTACCCGAGAACGGAGGCGGCATGCTCCACTCCATGGCGCGTCGCCATCATGCGGCTGCCCAGGACCATGCTCTGCCGCCAAGTTGTTGTGGACACCATGGCCTATCCATCACGGAAACGGGCCTGGGCTGTTTGAGCAGCACGTTTGCGCCATGTCAACTCTTACCTAGGGAGTCCACATGTTGATTTGGGCATCAGACATGACAGACTAGTGAGTTCAAATGACCAACAGCTTTGGTAGATTGAGGGATGCTGAATTGGCTTCTTGTGAATTTTAATTTACTCTATTTTATTATTTTCCTACTTATTTTCTTCAGTTTGTGTAAGTCGATGCAGCAGTCTCTTTTAAAACTGCACTAACCATGCATGCTCAAAGTGGCTCAGGGGAATTCTTCAATTTATAACCTTTCTTTTCTGCCCACTTCCTTCTTCTACTTTCAACCATTTCATATAAAATATTTTTTTCAAAAATAAAAAATATATTCCTAAAAATATTCTAGGTCCAAAAAAGTTAAACTTTAATCAAATTGTTACTACCCTCTTCTGTACTCCTTTCAAGTGTGTCTTCTAGTCTAGGGGAGCACATCCATTTTTAACCCCTCCACCTGGGACTGGCAGTGGCTCTGTACTCCATGATACAAGGTTCAGAATGAAAAAATGAACACCAAGTGGAAATAAAAAATGCATCCCTCTGAAACCCATTTCTTCCAGCAAAAAAACATCTCTGAAAGTGACTAGTATTGAAATCCTCTCTGAACCAGCCTAAGCAAGACAGCAAGTGTCATGACTTGCCTACCTCCGGTCGTAAAAAACAAGTTAGCAAAGTCTTCTCATCTCACATCACATCCCCATCTGAACTAATCCCCCTTCCTCCCTCATTCTGTCCCCATGGCCCAAGCTTGGGCCTTCTTCCCCCTCCTTGTCCTCTTCTTCTCCTCCCTTGTATCCAAACTCCTCGTCAACGGAGAGAGGGTCGTCCTATACCCACACTCTCAGAAGGTCTCCTCCATTGTCAGCCAGAGGTACAGGACTGCCTACCACTTCCAACCTCCCAAGAACTGGATCAACGGTATGCCCATGTCTCTCTGCTTTCCTTGGTTTTCCTGTTGACTTTCGGTTGTGGCCAAATAGAGGGCACTCTGTGATTTGGTGTGCCTTTCTTGTTCTTGCTCCAAGAAAAAGCTAGTGATTTGATTGGTTAGTTGGCGTCTTGTCCAACTGGAGAAGCCAAGTTAAACCTTGCATTGCTGGCCTTAATCTTGTTTTATGCTAATATTGAATAATTAATTTGTTAGGATATGCATGATAATATTTAAAGTGGTAGCATTGCATACTGTTTTTGTGACAGTAAATAGTTATAGGTGAGGGGTAGGTAGGTAGCCAACTCATTACTTGTGCAGCTCTGCTCTGTTGCTGAATGTTGCACATAATAGGTGCTCAGTGTAAGGCAGAGCAGTTAGATATTTTTTTTATTTTTTTTTGTGACAGTAAATAGTTATAGGTGAGGGGTAGGTAGGTAGCCAACTCATTACTTGTGCAGCTCTGCTCTGTTGCTGAATGTTGCACATAATAGGTGCTCAGTGTAAGGCAGAGCAGTTAGATTTTTTTTTTTTTTTTCAGTAACACTACTATAGTACGATGATAGCCATACTCTTCTTGGAGATGCTTATGGTGAGTTGATTTCCTAGAGAGAGTCTTATGTATCTTGTCACCTAGGTGTATGCCACTTCCAGAGTGTTCTCTGAAAATGTCCTCTGTTGGTGTTACTTTTCTGTCCAAAGAATGACATTTTTTGCATTCCATAAAAGGCCTAACTACAACACCAGAAATCATGTGTTTTACGTGAATATAGTCAGATGTAGTATACCTATACAAAAGTAATGAAGTACTGCGCCTATGATGAAATGTTGAATCTCTGCTCCTGTTTAGTACCAATTATCAATATCCTATTAATTGTACATCTGTTGCAATTCTTAACATGCTCTCACTTTTTTCATATATCCGATGGATTGATGATCCTTGAAAATCTACGACAACACAAAAGACCCAAATGGTATGATTATCTCACTTTCAAGTAAGAAAATGAGAATAATTTGCACATCCTACAGCTTATACTGCTTTCATAAATTTTGCAGGACCAATGTACTACAATGGAATCTACCATGAATTCTACCAATATAACCCCAATGGCTCCCTGTGGGGTAACATAATTTGGGGCCATTCAGTTTCGACGGACCTCATCAACTGGATCCCAGTAGAACACGCAATACAACGGGATACCCCAAGCGACATAAACGGATGCTGGACCGGGTCAGCTACAATTATAAATGGTAGTAAACTGGTCATCATATACACCGGTGCCGACACGGAGAAACGTCAGGTCCAAAATGTTGTGCTTCCCAGTAACCTGTCCGACCCATACCTGAGAGAATGGACCAAAGCAGGCAATAACCCAGTTATCCAACCGGTCGGCCAAGGTTTGAACTCAGGCCAGTTCAGGGATCCGACAACCGGTTGGATAGGACCAGATGGACTATGGAGAATAGCAGTTGGTGCTGAACTGAACGGCTACAGTGCAGCACTTTTGTACAAGAGTGAAGACTTTCTGAATTGGACTAGAGTTGATCACCCATTGTATTCATCGAATTCCTCATCTATGTGGGAGTGCCCGGATTTCTTTGCGGTACTGCCTGGCAATAACGGTGGACTGGACCTTTCCGCAGCTATCCCGAATGGCGCCAAGCATGTCCTCAAAATGAGCCTAGATTACTGTGACAAGTACATGATTGGGGTTTATGATCTGAAACGTGATGTCTTTGTGCCAGATACAGTTGTGGATGACCGTCGACTGTGGTTGAGGATCGATTACGGCAATTTCTATGCTTCAAAGTCGTTCTTCGACTCGAAAAAGAGCAGGAGGATCATATGGGGTTGGACTAATGAGACAGATAGTTCTTCACATGATGTCGCAAAAGGTTGGGCTGGAATCCATGTAAGAAAATCTTCCCCTAACTGGATGCAATTGCTGTTATTACATTTAGGAGCTACCGTTTAACTTCTGTACCAAATCAGTGTAACACACCTTAAACATTTTCTTTTATTACATTTAGGCAATTCCCAGGACAATTTGGTTAGACAGCTATGGCAAGCAGTTGCTGCAATGGCCAGTTGAAGAGGTTGAGTCCCTTCGAATAAATGAAACCAGCTATCAAGGACTAGAGCTGAAGAAGGGAGATGTCTTTGAGATTAAGGGAACTGACGCTTCACAGGTAGTTCCCTTTACACAAACATGCTTGGTTTGCTCATCTAAATAAAAATTTACCTCAAGAAGTTTCATGCCAGTAAAAGCTACAGGGCCTTCTGTTAGTTTGTTACTATACAAATTGTAAAAACTTGACAATAAAACACTGGCATATATTCTTCAGCTTAGGTGTTTTGTATATTTTTCAGAGCTACTGTAGCTAATCCGGTATATTATTTTTCGTGAAACAGTCTGATGTTGAGATAGATTTTGAGCTGACGTCCATTGACAGCGCCAATCCTTTTGATCCTTCCTGGCTTTTGGATGTCGAGAAGCATTGCCGGGAAGCCGGTGCATCTGTTCATGGTGGCATAGGGCCATTTGGACTTGTTGTCTTGGCCTCTGACAACATGGAGGAGCACACTGTTGTGCACTTCAGAGTTTATAAATCACAGCAAAGCTACATGATCCTCATGTGCTCTGACCTAAGAAGGTTAGTGCGTATGGTTTTTCCTTATTGTATTTAGCCCTTTTCCATAAAATTTCCATATATATTTTTGTCTAATAACTATAAGTACATACTCTTTTTTTTTGCATAGGTCTTCTCGGAGATCAGGACTGTACACACCAGCCTATGGAGGCTTCTTTGAATTTGACCTTGAAAAGGAAAAGAAGATATCTCTGAGGACTCTGGTGAGTTGGGAGGCTTAGTTATTTCCCTAATTATTCACCTCGTGCACATCATATCAGAATGTGAAAATGGATGCTGCCGTGTAGATTGATCGGTCGGCAGTGGAGAGCTTCGGAGGCGGTGGCAGAGTCTGCATCATGGCAAGAGTTTACCCGGAGGCGGTTGTCGACGACGATGGCACCCACATGTATGCCTTCAACAATGGAAGTGTCACTGTCAGGGTGCCACAACTCAGGGCATGGAGCATGACGAGAGCAAAAGTGAATGTGAAGAAGGGTTGAAGTGATTATTAATATAGAAGAGCAAATCTAATTGGCCTGTGATTGGAGGATTGGGTTAACTGATTTCAGTGTTTAACACTTTACTTTTTTGATTTTTCTACTCTCTTATTCATGAGCCTCGGTAGAAATAAAAGAATTCAACAAGGAAGAAGTTAGCTGTTCATTTCCTCGATGTCTACTATGAATGTATTATACAGTTTACTAGTAGTTGGTAGAAAAGAAAAGAAGTCATTATTATTTATAGTTCTGGCCATTGGGGTAAACATATTGCTTGATTTCAGCATCGGCATGAACGCCATAAGAGTTACCACGGTGAAGTGTTAAAAGTTGCAGAGGTATCGAATAAATAGTATGAGCTTGTGCATGTCAGAAAGTGTGTTTTTGTTTATGAGATTGTAAGATATGGGCAGATAGATGACTCTTTACTTGTAGCCTCTAGGTGCAACATTGGTAGAGCATCTCTAGTAAGTCCCCTACTTAGGGAGTGAGTCGTTTGGGAGGACGAGCTCCATTGAGCCCGTATTTAAAAAAATCGAAAATGGTACTTCTAAGTAAAAAAAAAATCAGAATGTAGATAATGATGACTTCTGCCGGTGTGCAAAAACCCAATACGAAATATTATGTATTTGGGGCTGTGTAAAAATGACGAATGTCTAGATCTGAGTTAATGAACGGTGCAGATTTTGAAAATCTTTAGATTTGCAAAATTTGTTATTTTTGTGTAAACCGGAATAAATATTTTGTGCCAATCTTTTGCAGAACTGTATAATACGTCATTGTCAACATCTAGAAAAAAATTCGGAATTTTTTGTAACTTTAAAATATCAATGTAAATCTCAAAAAAAAAATCAATGTAAAAAAAATACAAAAAAGAGCTCCATGGAACTTATCCTCCAAAACGGTTTTTTACTTGCTCAGGCCCCTAAACAAGTTTCTGATGTCCGAGGTAAAAAAATCACTCTGGTAGGGAACCTACTTAGGGAGACCTCTAAAAATCCTAGAGTGCCTACATGGTGAGATCCCTATGAGCCCCTACTTCCGGTTGCTGACGTGACATACATTTCCGCTGCCGCCACCAAAGAAAGTATATCATGCTCACACACATTTAGGCGCGACCATGCTATCGTTTTATGACTGAATTATCCAGAAATAACAGAAGTTTGTTAAAATTTGAAGAGTAAAGGCTTATATGCATCTAACACAAAAGTTCCAAATCTAAATACATTTGAAGAAACGAAAATATAAGTCACAAAATTCATAGTACCCAATTCATAGTAAGCCAGCTAGAGTTCACATACGAATGGTATTTTTCTCTCAAAGTATTTGGATATGAAATTGTATAGCATGGTGGACACATCTTGCATTCATGGTGTAAAAAAGTGACCAATTGTTTCATGACTCCCTTTTGCCAGAATTTAGATCAGCAACACAGTAGAACCTATAACATAGAGGGGTGAGAGCATTAGGTCTCTCCTAGTGCATTGTCTTGGCACACTATCCTAGGAGATACACGAACATAAGAGACACCTATCTCAATACATTGTCTATTAAGTATTGTATATAAGTGTGGTTGCATTTAGTTGATTTAGGGTTCATGCTAGCATGTGATTGGGGTAGTAGAATATTTTCCGTATGAACACATGCAAATGTTATGTTAGCTAAGATACATCCCTACGCTCTTTTCTCATTGAATGCACTGAAATATTTTTAAGTATGATGCATTCATGAAAAGTTCACATATCATCGACCCTCTGAATTATTTTATTGTGAATAAAAAATATCAATGTTCTGAAGGATCTTGGATATGGAGCATTTTGACAATGAAATGATAGTTTTGTAGCATACTCAAAATTTTCACAAGAAAACACATAATTGTGAAAGAGGGAAACCCGCTATGCCAAAGTCATACCCTAAAACAAAATCATACACCAAAAACACATGTCACCAAAAACTGTACCAACACATTTTTTTCATGCACTAAATGAAAATATAATAAAATATACATAAGTATTGCTTACAATACTTGCTCGGTGGAAGGGTTTCTAACGGAAAAAAAATTCTAAGCCAGAGAAATCCCAACTTTTCTAACCCAAGAAATTATGTTCGACATTTCGTCAAACATGCACCTTTTATATTTCCTTGAAAAATTCACCAAAAACTGATAAGCCTAAATTTCCTTTATCTTTCTAGCCTTAACATTCTTCGAGTATTACAAACGAGGTTATTTCCGGCCTCATTGTCTTCATAGTAGTGGCAATGATGTCCTCTTACTTAGGCGCGAGCTTCGACAGTAAGGTCATAGGCAACGCCTTAAACGAGCATCTTCTGACTTTGTGATATGATCCTAAGAGCGATGACGTACCTCGGAAGTTTTCCTCATCTAAGATTGTCCTCTTCAAGCTGGTGTTGTGCACGTATGCATCAATCAGCTAGAGCTTCAGTAACGGCCACGAAGATCTAACTTTTGGGTATTAGTTTTTTTTTCATATGAGGCGCTAGGCTCAACACATAAATACTTAGGTGGTGGCCGCTTGCTTCAACCTGGTGCTCAATCTCGGGATATAAAAGCAGACTGATACATAGAGAGATTTTAATGGAAATCTCTGTTGTGGAAGATATTTGAGTTTAGTTGAGTGCACAAAAAGTTCATATATTTGAGTTTAGTTGAGTGCACAACAATTAAAATTGTCCTATTTGACTCAAGCACAAATAAAGAGACTACTATCTTCAAATTGTTTCGTTTGTTTGGAAGCATAACACTTTGTGAACAAGATAAATCCTCAAGTGTAACCCTTCCCAATTGGTATCCCGGTCTGTCTCCCTTGGGGTCGTTGGTTTGGAAGCATAACACGTGATACAATAAGCAGGATAGAAATCAAACACAAATATATAATTGAACATAGAAGTTTAAGATATGAGTTATGTTATGCAAAACTTGATTTGAATAAAAATCAAATAACGAAGTTCTACTAATTTCTGGGAAAAACTTGACTTATTTAAAACCTTACAAAGCTTTAAAAGGTGGACCCTTTTCTTCTCCCAAGCTTCCTCTCTTTTTCTACTATTTTTTTTTCCTAATATTTGAATGAAAATTGGACAAGAAAATCAGAAAAAAGAAAAGAAGAAAATGCCGGGAAAAGAAAACAGGCCGGGCTGGGAAGCCAACAAGTGGCCCGCCCCAGCGTCGCGTCCTTCTTCCTCCCGTATCGGGTAATTTTTGCCTCACGCCATTCCACGTCCTCGCCTAGCTCCATCCAGCGGCCCTGGAGCTTCCCCTCGGCCTACTTTTTCCTGCACGGCCCCTCTGCTTTGCCTACTTAAACCCGGCGCCGCCCCCTCCTCTCGAACCCTACCCACTCCTCTTTCTCTTTCCCCCCTGCGCCGCCGCCTCCTTTTTCTCCTCGCGCCGCCGTCGTCTTGGTCCGTCCCTGCTCAAGCTCGTCGCCTGCCTGAACCCCGCCGCCTCGAGCTCCTTTCCAACAAGAACGACCACGACAGAAGCCCAGCGGTGAGCTCCGATTTCCGTCCCCGGTCTTAGCCAGCATCCTCGCGCCTCCTACGCCACCCCACGGACACCGCCGTCGCCGTTCGCCATTGACGTACTCGAGCTCGCGCTTCTGTCCGTGCAGAGCACCAGCCGCGCAAAGGCACAAGCACAACACGCAGCACAGCACGCACGAGCACGAACGAGAACGTCCTTGCGCTCTCCCAGCCGGCTTCGTCGAGCCATGGCGGCATAAAAGACGTGCCTTTTATGCATTTAATTCCTTGTATGCGCGATTCTATACTTGTTAACATCGGATTCCTTTCCATGAATGCAGGAGCAGGTAACAGCCGGCCGTCGCAGAAACAAGGTAACCGCCGCGATCGTTGCCATATTTACCGTCATCAATTAAAAATTAGTTACCTTGTGAGTCCAGCGTTGATTGATCTCGATCAGGGTTTCGGCTTTCGGTTTGCATTTTTTACCGGGCCTGGCCGAAATAGCCGAAATTCGGTTTTTCGGAAAAATTTCGGAAAATCTCGGACGAAATTGCTAAACCAAAAATTGAAATTTGGAACGAAAAATGACCGAAAAATGAACGAAAAATGACCGAAATTTGCCAAAAAATTTGAAATCAAACAGAACAAAAATGGACAGCAAAAACTATAGCAAAATATACATGTACGTGGACAATAGATTAATACTAGTGCAGATTAGATAATCCATCCAGATCAGGAAATAACAAAACGACAGCACAGATTAACCATCACAGCATCGTAGTCCAACAAGAGTCCAAATTAATCATCACAACGTAATAGTCCACACTCCACAACAATCGTCCAGATAAATAAACTACTTAACAGTTTAAAACACAGGCCATAACCATTACAACCGAGTCATTGAAAGTTCAAGCAACACGGCCCCAAAATGCAAACAGTAAATTCATTCACGACTTCATGTTCCTTCATCCTTCAATTGTGCCTGAAACAAGGACTGTTTGCTCCCAGGCTTCCTTGTTCTTCTACCTTACAATTTAGAATACCAAAGATCAGGAAATGTAATGTAATACCAGAAGCATGTTGGACAAAGTAGACATATAGTACAAGAGACTAATCACAGAATATAATGGACAAGCAATTTATATTGGTTCAAGAGAACACAGAATGATGTAAATTATAATCAATTTCCTTGGGCTATAAAATGGCAACTTAAAGATGAGAACATCATAAGAAGTTTACCTATTTTTCAGGGTAAAGGCTCTTGACATCCTTGACCTTCTTGGCTTGCCTAACCCGTAAAGATCTCCGGTTCACCGAAGTACCTTCACTAGTTACATGAAGCTCGTTTTCGACTTGGTTTGCTCCATCTTCTCCAACTTGACTTGGTTCTCCTCCATCAGATTCACTTGCACTATCATCTTGGCCATCAATATCAATGTCATCGTACTCATCCTCTTCTTCATCATCATCAATGTCATTGTACTCATCCTCTTCTTCCACTGCCCTCTTTCTTTTCCTGCTATTGTCCTTCCTTCCAAGATGAGAGTCTTTCTTGCTTGAATTAAGGGATCGAATCCTCTCAAACACGGCGGTAGCAGCCACAGCTCCATCCAAGATTTCATGCTCCTCATCCTCATTTAACCACTCCATCATTGGATTTGTTTCATCAAACATGGTAGTATCCAGCATCATAGCACTTGGATCAACCTCCTTCTCTTTAGCATTCTCTCTCACCGGGTCCTGGTCTTCTTCGGCCCGTATCTTCAATGAAAACAAATTCCATCAATAAAAACAGGGACACAATACATTCTATATCTCATGGATAAACATTTGTATAGGCAAATACACTTCATACCTTTAAGTTATAGCGCACGGATACACACTTGTGCAGCTTGCCATAAAGAAGACGGTTTCTTTGCCTTGTTTGGACCAAAGCAAAAGCGCTCCAATTCCTTTCACATCCACTTGATGACACACATTGTGATACAATCCTCAAGGCATACTTCTGCAGATTTGGAACTTCTCCTCCAAATTGGAACCACCACTCAGCTACAAAAGTCAAACCAATGAGATCAAGGAATTGCACATTGGAGGTAATGGACAGATTATAGTAGCAAGTACAATAGCTTACTTGGTGACATATTTTCTGCTGACAACCGTGCAACCCTTTGTCCAAACCTCCCACGACATTCCCTATATGTGCTGATTTCCTTGAAGACTAGAACAGCACTATCAGGGTCTGCTATCTTCTGTATGGCATCCGTTAGTGCAGAAGCATATTCAGGAATCTTGCTCATATTGATCTGATAATGTGTATGTGGATCAAGAACAGCAGCTACATAAGAAAAGACAAACATATGTTAAGAACTATAGAAAAAAGCAAGATAATAATGAACGTAGTAGTTCATCACTACCTGCAACCATCAGAGTGTCTTTTTGCATGGCCTCGATCCTCTTAGACACCTTGCTCATGACTCTATGGCACATCTCTGACCCCTCACCTAGATGAGCTCTTATCTCATTTACAGCTGACATTATATTCTTCTTGAATCCAGAGAGAGTGCACCTCTTTTGAGTATCAGCATATCTAAGGGATCTATAGAGTGGCTCCAAAAACTCAAGAACCCACTCTAAGGCTGACCACCACATATTACTAGATAATAGCTCTTCGGCGAACACATAATCAGCTTCATTCTTATAAACACTTTCCTTCCAATTGTCCGACACCATCCATTTCCTAAACAGATCTTTTTTTTCATGATAACTATCTAGGAACATGAATACCGTTCCAAATCGAGTGGCATTAGGTTTGATAAGTTCACCACCAACATTTTTTTTCATGCTATCATGTAGGTTATTGTGATTATGGAAAAACCTACAGATTCGCTTGGCACTTTTAATTATAACATCAATATGGGGAAATTTTGCTATATCTTTAAGCATGAGGTTAACGGTGTGCGCTCCGCATGGCTGCCAAACAATATGGTTGTACTCTCGTTCCTCTACAAGTGTTTTACAAGCTTTCTTGTAATTTGACCCATTGTCGGTCACAATTTGAACCACGTTTTCATGGCCTATCTCTTGAACAACAACCTTTTTAATCTCTTTATAGAGAAATTCTGCAAAGTTGTAACCAAACAATATAATGCTTAAATGTTTGAACAAAGCAGTAGAATTAACTATAAACGAAAAAGAGGATAAAGCGCAAGTAAACTGGAAGCATAATTTCAAACTTAAAGAAAACTAACCTGAATTTTGCGTTTGACCAGATGCATCAATAGATTTGAGAAAGAACATTCGAGTATTGCAGTACACCATGAAATTTATAATGCTCATACCAGTAGGACTAGTCCACGAGTCACACATCACAGTAACACCGTAGTTCTTCCAATCTTGCTTGAACAACTTCAGCCACTGTGTAGCTTCATCATAATTCTTGTCCAAATACATACCACCAATCTCCTTGGCAGTTGGGAGAGGGGTTGGGCCAAGTTGTTGAGTGATCTTCATCGCCGCTCGAAAGTATGGACAATCAGCTTTCCTTTCAGCAATGTCATTGGCTTGAAAAAACTTTGCCCAAGCTTGCCCGAGTACCTCTCTTGAATCAACATCCATGGCAGTGGTGATCTTTGGTTGCATTGATACCTTGTTTCTCGATAACTCCTTGTCGAAGTAGGCTGTGATACTCTTCTTCCCAAGGGAAACACGGACACCACCACCACTCCCCCGCCTCCTCTCAATTGCACGAGACACATTCGTGTCCTTCAGTGACTCCCGAAGTGCCATTTTAATCTGTTCATCCTCATCATCTTCAATGTTTATCACCCCTTCTCTACGATACAGCCCATCCATAATATCTCTTTCCAATCTGAAGTCACGAGTTGCCTTATCTCTCTTCTTTTGTATCGTCTCATGTCGGGCATCCTTCATTGCATCACGAACATTTCGTGGAACATTTGGACACTCCCTCACTTGACCTGATATACCACCAAGATGCTCCTTGAAGCGGGTTGCACCCCCTCCCCGGCTCTTGAGGTTGCAATACCTACAATGAAATCCTCCTTCAAACTTAGGGCCATGGTTCCAAACATGATAGATGTCATTGTTTATAAGTCCTACATTTCAAAATACAAGCACAATGTTAGCAATAAAAAATATAAGCTCAACAATGAAAATTTCAGAATTAAGCATAAGTACTAAAGAATTAGCTAAATAATAAAATATAAGTCAAGTGTCAAGTCTGAGCAATTTAATTACAAAATTCAAGTAGAATTATGCATAGCAAATAGGTTAAAGCGTGAGTAAACATAATTGACTAAGTTCCTGTTAAAATGCACCATGCTTCAACTTCAGATTTATTACAAGCGAGCTAGATCGACTACCATTAAGAAAAAACTATAAATGCTTATGAAGCTAAGGCTATGCTACAATAGTCTTCACCTTTCCAAGCTGCCTCGTTGCTGAACCATTCCTCATAGGCAAATCATCTTCATTATGGCAGGCACCTATATATGAAATACTAGCGTTAGATTTTATCAAGTAAAATTACGTACAGAAGCATATGCATCAGATAAAGTTCTATTAAAGTTCAAAACCATTGTAGTTTTGTGGGCAGAAAACCAACAAAACAGACAAACATTTGTATATTGTGATGTTGCAGCAGCTAAGAAACAAGCTAATGTAACTAGTTGTTTTACCTTTCAGCATTCAAGGAACAAAATAAATCACATAAAAATCTACATCATCTAATTAGACCGGACGGCCGGAGGCGCATAATTGATCAATACTGGATGCAACGTATGCTCATGTACTGGCGGGAAAAGTACGACTGGCTAAAATAGCTAGAACATTTGACACAATAGATATGCGGACAGAGCAGATCCTAGCACCATAATCAAGCTACAGAATCTAATCTAGGCTAGCACGAGTTCTACATAAGCATACACGGTACGGTCAGGCTAACCTTCCTGCCGCTGGTGGCCGCGCTCCATGTTGCTGCGGCCATCGACCCGGCCACCGGCCGTACGTCCGCTGTTGAGGACGTTTTCACGCTCCATGGACGTGGATGGGGAGGGGGAGAGGGAGAAGGGTGATGGGGAGTGTTGGAATACTGGAGGAGATGGACGGAGATGGGCGGAGGCGGCGCTGCCCCGCCTCCCTCGCTTGGGTTGCCTGCAGCCGCCGCACAGGGGAGTGGTGATGGGGAAAAGTGAAAGTTAGGGTTAGGAAAGGCTCCGTTCCTGTTTTTATACCATGGAGGGTTATCTCTGGACTATTCTAGACCATGGGCCGGGCTGAAGATTCAAAAAAGGCCGAAATTATTTGACCGACTTATATAAATACCGGGCCCAAACGAAATGGCCGAAATTCGGCCGAAATTCATTTTTTTTTCGGCCGAAATTCAAAACCCTGGAATCTCGATCCGGCCGTGTATATATACTGACCAGGTTGTGTTTCTCTGAACCCAGAAGAAGAAGAACAACAACAATGGCGAAGTTCGTGGTCGCCGACGCGTCGGAGTACCTGGCCATCACCGGCTGGGGCATCGACGACGTGAAGCTGGCAAAGAAGTCGCTGGTGTTCGTGGGCCAGCAGTGCAAGAAGTTCAGCATCGTGCCGGTCAACTACTCGTTCGAGGTGAACGCCATGAGCGCCGAGAAGCTCCCCTTCATCCTCCCCGCCGTCTTCACCATCGGCCCCCAGGTGACCACCCTGGAGCTCGGCGACGCCGGAAGGAAGGTGGTGGAGGCCAAGCTGCTCCTCTACGCGAAGCTCATCGCGCCGCTGGACAACAGGTCGAACCACGTCCACGAGATGGTGAAGGGGGTGATCGAGGGCGAGACCCGGGTGCTGGCGGCCGAGCTGACCATGGAGGAGATCTTCAAGGGCACCAAAACGTTCAAGCAGAAGGTGTTCGACAGCGTGCAGAAGGAGCTGCACCAGTTCGGGCTCTTCATCTACAACTCCAACGTGAAGCAGCTGGTGGACGTGCCGGGGCACGAGTACTTCTCCTACCTCGGCCAGAAGACGCAGCAGGACGCCGCGAGCCAGGCCAGGGTGGACGTGGCGGAGGCCAGGATGAAGGGGTCGGTGGGCGAGAAGGAGAGGGACGGGCTGACCAGGCAGAACGCCGCCAAGGTGGAAGCGCAGACCAAGGTGCTGTCGGTGCGGCAGCAGGGCGAGGGGCTCAAGGAGGAGGCCAAGGTGAAGGCGGAGGTGCAGGTGTTCGAGAACGCCAGGGAGGCCGACATCGCGGCGGCCAAGGCCGACCTCGCCATGAAGAAGGCCGGGTGGAACAGGCAGGCCAAGGTTGCCGAGGTGGAGGCCGCCAAGGCCGTCGCCATCCGCGAGGCCGAGCTGCAGATGGAGGTCGAGGTCAAGAACGCGCTCTGCCAGACCGAGAAGCTCAAGGCCGAGCAGCTCAGTAAGGCCACCGTCCAGTACGACATGCAGGTCTACACTCATGCATCTCCTGTATGCATGCTTGAAATTCTTGATCGACATCATATGAATGGATGTTGTGTATTTTGCAGGTTCAAGAGTCGAATGCCCTGTTCTACAGCAGGCAGAAGGCGGCGGAGGCGAAGCTGTACGAGGAGACGCAGGCGGCGGAGGCGCGCAAGGCGCAGGCGGGCGCCCGCTTCTTCGAGCAGAGGATGGCCGAGGACGCCAGGCTGTACGCCAAGCAGAGGGAGGCCGAGGCGGTGGCGCTGGTCGGCAAAGCCAAGGCGGAGTACGTGGCGTCCATGCTGGCGGCGCTCGGCGGCAGCTACCCCGCGCTCAGGGACTACCTCATGATCGACGGTGGCGCGTATGCCGAGATGGCGCGCATCAACGCCGGTGCCGTCAACGGCATGCAGCCCAAGATCAGCATCTGGAGCAACGGCGGGGACGGCCAGGGCGAGGGTGGCGCGATGCAGCAGGTGGCCGGGGTGTACAAGATGCTGCCGCCGCTGCTGTCCACGGTGCACGAGCAGACCGGGATGCTGCCGCCGCCTTGGCTGGGGTCGCTGCCCAAGGACGGCACCGCCGTCACCAACTGATCTTTGTCGTTGCGCACAAGTCTCAGCTTAGTTTCATTCGCTAGTTACCTATACTAAGTTTCTCTCGATAATTGCTACGGAATTGGTTTTGGTGCTCGGCATTTGCTTGATCGATCGGATTATCGTCAGTGTTAACTGGAAGTGCTATTATCGTCGTCAGTGATACTTATATGATCATCGCGACTTGTTGGGCACAAGTCTCCGCTTTGCTTCAGTTGCTGGTTATCTATATGTTTTCTTTCGATGATTGCTAGATTGTTTTGGTGCTCGGCATTTGGTTGATCTGATTATCGTCAGTGTTAACTGAAAGTGTGCTATTGTCGTCGTCAGAGATTCAGTTGCGTGATGTTCCCTTTTATTTTCCCGGATATTGTTAGCGTTTCGGCCTTAATTTGCTTCGTTTGTTTGAATGTGGTGTTGCTCTGGTGAGCAAAGATACGAACATCGGCCAAATTGAGGTGTTAATAAATGTGAGAAACCTGTATCTCAAACCGTTGCCGTGCATAAGCAACATGGAGGTGAACAAGTAGCAGCAATGTTGAAGACTGTTTAGTACTCTCTGCATAATCTTTCCATCAGACTATAAATTTGTCAGATTCCTTGCAATCTTCAAGAGCACAAAGCCTGAGCATTACGATGGCCTGTATGCATGCAAATAAGAATGCAGATCAATGCAAACACTAGAAGAACATCATCGACTTGTTCGGTCAGAGTTTCACAGTAGGGAAGCAAACTTATCAGCATGAAACTGAATCAAACTCTATTTACATGGATTTTCTGTACAGATGCATGGCTACTATGTATAATTTCAACAGTATGTGTAAGTATCGAATCTGCACGTGCTGTAATAGCAATAGTTAACTAATAGGGATTTTTTAACTGAAGCTCCAAGACGATGAAATTGCACATGAGCGAAGACTGGAGCGAAGACAGATCTCAACGGGCTATATAATGCAATCTCGTGACAAAGACATGCATTCCGAGACATTTGGAAGTAAAAAGAATTAAAGGATGCATACACCATTCTAATTGCAGATATAGTGAGGAGATGGAATCCATGTACAGATGTGCAAGACACCAGCTACGAGCATCATGCAATCTCCCAGGCCTACAATACTGAACCTAACATTCGTTCTTACTACGTCTTAATTTACGGGCTAGCAGTGAGCAGCTGGGAAACCACGGATGAAAATGTTCTCTTTGGCTGAAGTGGGCAGAAAAGATTGGTTTTAAATGAGCCAAGCAAATATCTAAATGCTATGAACTGAAAAGCGGACCAATTCCTGGCTACCATCGAATTGATAATGCCACCACCTCTCCATGACTTATTGCCTATTATATATGCTGATAAAGTAACTTCCTACTGCATTAGTTTAGCTAAATGTTGAATTCTTCTGAGCTGAAGCCCAACAGATGACAGATGTTACAGCAAGGACAAAACTTTGAAAGCATCTTATAAACAAGAAGGAAACTAATGTATACTACTAGTAAATGGCTTTGTAAACTATTTCCAAGAAACAGATTTTGTAAACTAATGTATACTGCTAGTAGTAAATGGCTCTGTAAATTATTTCCAAGAAGTAGTACGAGTGAAACTTATGTACTACAAGTACGAGTGAACTAGTACGAGTGAATCAGATTCGAGCACAACACACTGGTGCTTACAAGTCTACAAATCTACAATGATCTAGACTTCCTAAAATATCAGCGTATCTGTTTGAGTAAATGGCACTGGCGGTCACACAACTCGTCCGCTATGTGCACTTAAGTCACACAACTGGAAAACGGGATTTTTTGGTCACACAACTGGACTTTTGGTGCACGCAGGTCACAAACCCCACATGTCAGTCCGTTTTCCGTTGCAGGAGTGCTGACGTGGACACGTAATTTTGCAGAAAACCCCCTGTATTGGTCAAAAATACAGGGGGTTTTCTGCAAAATTACGTGTCCACGTCAGCACTCCTGCAACGGAAAACGGACTGACATGTGGGGTTTGTGACCTGCGTGCACCAAAAGTCCAGTTGTGTGACCAAAAAATCCCGTTTTCCAGTTGTGTGACTTAAGTGCACATAGCGGACGAGTTGTGTAACCGCCAGTGCCATTTACTCTATCTGGTTTTCCTGATCCTAACAGTTTAACTAGCACTAGCCGGAGGAAACTGCCGGTGATCAGCCTTTCAGGGGCAGATCGCAGCGCGTGCTGCACCATGCCTCGTCGCGAGATCGACAGCACTAGCCGGAGGAGAGGCGAAGGATCTCGTCCAGGGTGTCCACCGGGCCGGGAGCGTGACATAGGCGAGAAAACGAGGGCGCTAGAGAGAGGAGAGCATACCGGAGGGGTCCGCCAGTGAGTAGCTCGGCAGCGACGATCCGAGTTGCTCCGCCCCGTCCTTCTCTCCGCCCCGTTGGCCTGCCCCTCTCTCTCCGTCCTGTCGCGCCGCCCGCCTTCTCTCTCGCTCGGGGATGGGACAAAACACGAGTAGGGCTCGCGTTTTGGATCATAGCACAAATGAGCCGGGTTTGAGGAAGGTGGGGAAAAGTCTGGGAATTTGCCAGCCCAAAACACGAGAAACAAACGACGTTTTTAGAATTTGGGGGTTTGGGGATTGGGCCGGTTTTATCCCCACAAACCCCTGGAAATACCTTAGAAACAAACAGAACCTTAATAGTTTATAACAAAATGAACACATGACGTACTTGCTTGCATAGGTCTAGGCCACTTTATTCTGTAAAAACATATTACAACAGAAAGTCTTTACGACCTCATTTTTATTTAAATAAACATAACATCACATATTATGAAGCAATTGTATGAGTTTTATTGTTGTTTAGGGGTGCATATCGAGCACTTGCATCCTTTGTCCGTGCACTCTGCAGACCAACTGCAGTTATAGCATGCTGCGTCATGGACAGTCATACGACAAACAGCTAGACAACTTGAACGATCACACCGTCCAGGCGTTGGCTTATACACTGACGTACAGAGGCCGGTCAGTGTTGATGCCATCACAACAACCCCTGGAAAAGACATTAACATGAATAAAATATAGAAATCATGTGACATGTCAATAGTTTGGTTTTTTTTTTTTTGCATTTTCCATACTAGTATTCATACGAATAGAACAAATACAAGGCCAAATACAAGCAAAGGAAAAGGAAGGAGGATACAGAGGGCAACACTGCCGTGACACGCCGACAACCACAACGAGGAAATCCGGCCAGCACGAACTCCACCACCGGAGGCGACGAAGAACGCAGCAGCCCTCCTCCACCGGCTCCGCCGCCAGCACGGAGACCGCAGCGCTGGATCTGGCGGGGGATCGACGCACGGCGCGGATCCACCGATCCGCGACCGCCAAAGGAGCAGGCACGCCACCACGGAGCTCCACCGAGCACCGCCGCCGGAGAGGACGCGAACCTGCAACAAAAACAACACCGGCGACCCCACCGCCTCCACGGCGCCGCTGGCTGGAGCCCCAAAAGAGCCTACCCTATCTACAACCGAGAGGCGGGATCCCCCACCCTCCCGCCGCCGGAGCGGCCGCCGGAGGGCGAGGGATCCGTCGGATCCGCGGAGAGGAGGTGGATCGACTGGGAGGTTCTAAAAATCGCCACTCCCGCTACAGTGAACGGGAGGGGAGACGACCAGGCGCGTCTGCTCCCTGCCATGTCAATAGTTTGGTTGCCAAGTTGATGGAGAAACACATCATGTGAATAATACCTGATGCTAATACGATGAAGGTGTGTGTCAGAAGAAGCATATGGGTCATTTTCATATTTGCTATATGTGGTGTTGATATGAATCCATTTGTGTATATGAGCCTATGATTTCCAAAATACAAATGAAAAGTCAAGCTTTTATAGTGATTTCATATCAGAGCATGATTTTCTTAATAGGGAATCGTATCAATAGATACTTAACAGACATTGAGAGTATTAATGTGTGGATATGTATTAAGTAATGCATTCTAAAAAAAAGAAATGCATAATGTTTCCTAATATATAATAGCACCACACACCCACACCAATATATACCTGTTTTATTGAACATTATTATCTTCCATAAGAAACATACGTCCAATCAAAGAAACTAAAATAGACAAATAATACATTTTCTAATCAAAGTGCACAAGATTATTCAAGGCACAACGCATGTTCCCAGTTTGAAATATCCGCTTGTAGGGAAATGCTTATAGCGCTAGTTACTAGTGCCGCGAATACGAGTGGTGTGATAAAATATTTCCACACCACTAAGAACAGACTACTAGTGGTGTGCCTTTGAGAAATCACACCACTGGTATATGTAGCACAACAGTCGAGCCTGAAATACGTAACACGACACTAGTGCATAATGGCCTAGTAGTGGCGTGCCAAATAATGCTACCAGTAGAGGTAGGAACGGGATCCTCTGACGTACCAGGGAACTACTGCAGAGGGACGTCCATCATTGTGATCCGTTCGTTGTCCATCCGACGACGACGCGCGAATTTCAGTCTGTTTACTTGTTCGCTCGGATGGAATCAGAAACAAACGGCCCATGCGGCCCAGTGTCGCTCTCGCCTCGACCAACTCCATCGTTGCCAATTAAAAAAAAATGCCATCGTCGCTGGCCAGTTGGGAATCGATTTGCCGTAAGGGCGACGCCGGCGGCAAGGGAAAGCGCAGGCGCCTAAACTTGTAGACGGCGGATATAGCAGTTTCCGCTCCTTTCAGAGCGTGAAACCGCCTAGCCGTGGAGGCGGCGCAGCCGGCCTGCTGCCTGTACAGGCTCGACGCCATGGACCTAGCGCCGTCCACGCCGCCGAATAATGGAGTAGCCGAAGCGGCGGAGCCAGCCATTGTCGTTCCTTCGAGGGCGTGACCTAGCCGTGGAGGAGTTCACGGCTGCTCCCTTGGTCTGCTGCTTGCCTTGCCTTTCTATTCAGGTGTTTTCCAGTTTCAGTTCTGCAGAAACAGAAGAGAGCAACCACAGCAACATGGGTAACACAAACACAAGCCAAATGCTAAATTGTGATTGTAATTGATGTGTATTGAGTGTACACTCCAGCGAGTAGTGTGACTGAATCTTAAATTCAGATTGCAATCCAGAACAGAATTTGATACAAACCAGGGAGTATATCTCTTGGGATCTATGGTACTGTGCTGACAACTGAATTGAACTGAACTCTAAATGACACCCAGAACAGAATTTGAACTGAATTTCTCAATACAGCTTCATGGATGTGTTAGTCTCTTGTTTCTTCTTCCATGGACTACGCACCAGAGTTTCTCAATACAGCTTCATCGATGTGTACATAGACTTCACTACAGCATGCGGTACACAATTTAATTACGACAAAATCAACCTCCAAAATGCTTACAGTAGGCATTCAAAGAGTGCTGGACATAATCTTGTTTGGGGTGAAAGATTGCCGGACAGAATCTTCCGGACGCTAAAAATGTTACTGTGCTGATCCAAATCCTACAAGTGAGGTACCATTGGAAAGGTATGACTATGTACTACAACTTCTATTTTGGGTCTAAGTCGAAATTGTGCACTGATTAAGACCAGTTTTAAGTTTGATTCTCCCTGACACTGATTGCATCTAGCTAGCACAGATCAGAAAGGCAGGCAGAGACTTGCATGAGATTGACGAGCAGAGCAGCGTATTGGCGAGCTGAGTAGGACGTCCGCTCCAGCTTCTCGCGATCAATTTCTCCCGCCGTTTCTTCCCTCCTCTTCGCGCCTTTTTTGTCTCCTCGCGCCTTTTCCTTAGCCGGGAGCACGCGCTTTTCCTCTCGCCCTCGCTAATATGGGCTTTGGGCCTGCAGCTTTGCTGCGTTTCCCAGCGAGCTCGAGCTGCTGCCGTTCGATGCACATCCAGCGAACCACAAGAACTACTTCCCTCTGCAGTTTTCTCCTCCAAGTCAGAGGATCTCGTTCCCAGTAGAGTGGAGGTGTCACGCCATTGGTATTTTCAATAGTGGCTTGCGAGCCCCATGCCACTGGTATATTGTTACTAGTGGTGTGCACCCTTGTTTGCTCGCCATTAGTATAAGTTAACAGTGGTGTGCCCTCATATTTGCATGAGACTACTATTCAATGGAGTGACGCGTGCCGCTACTGTAGTGACGCCTCATCCTCACGACCGCGTGAGCTTCAAGGTCGTCCGATCCGAGACTCTGAGAGCTTCCATGTCATTGATCGTACTGCCTCAAGCGAGCCGACAAGAACAACGATCATCGTGTTCGCATGCGCGCATGCTTTTTTTGGTACTTTCCTCTCGCTGACGCTGAACTTAGGTGCACGTGGCCCCACGCTATGGCGATGAAGTTGTTGCCCATATAAAATTCCTCCTACTCTGTTTTGAGAGCATGTCTGGTTTACGGATAAATTTCCATAAGAGTGAGGTGATAGTCATGAGGACGTCTCCTGAGGAACAAACCCGCATTGCGGAGATGTTAAACTGTAAGGTGGGTTCGTTTCCGTTCACCTATCTAGGCCTCCCCATCGGAGACCGTGCCCTCACGGCGACGGATTGGGATCCTCTTACCACGCGGGTGGGCAAGCGTTCAGACCCTTGGGCGGGCAAGCTGCTGTCCTCCGCAGCTAGACTGACACTCACCAATTCCTGTCTTTCCAACATGCCGTTACATGCCATGAGCATTTGCATGTTGGAAGCTGGAGTGCACAAGGTGCTAGACGGCCATCGCTCCAGATTCTATTGGGAAGCGAAGGGATCAAAGAGGAAATATCACATGGTCCGTTGGGCTGCGGTCTGCAAGCCTAAGAGTCTTGGGGGACTGGGGATAATCAACTCCAAGTCGATGAATATCTGCCTCATGGTCAAATGGATTTGGAAAATCCTTACGGGGAGAGGGGTCTTTTGGTAGACATCCTCAGAGCGAAGTATCTACGACAGAAAGACATTCTTGTCGACACTCATCGCCCAGGATCTCAATTCTGGAATTCCTTCCAGAAGCATAAGACTGTGTTTTGCTTGGGGGCAAGGCACAAGGTGGGTAATGGGACGTCGACTCGTTTGTGGCTCGACTGTGTTTGCGATCTCGGCGGATCCGGAGGCCTCTATTGCTGGGGCTCTCCGAGGGGGCTCGTGGGACATTCCCCTAAGACGCGCTCTCGGCCCTCATGACCGGATCGAGTGGACCAATCTGCTCAGGTGCATTGAGAGAGTTAGGCTCTCACCCCAGAGGGACCAATTCACCTGGACTCTTGAACCGTCGGGCGTTTCTCCGTTAAGTCCCTCTACCTCAGATTGTGCCAAGGAACCGTGCTGCCCCACTTTGATGTTATCTGGCAGATTAGGGTGCCCTTGAAGATTAGGATTTTTCTTTGGCATCTGACCCGCAAGCGCCTCCCCACGAGGGACAACATCCGTAAGCGCAAGGGGCCTTCCAATGGATGTTGCGCGTTATGCGGAAACCCGGAGGACACGAACCACATTTTCTTCCAATGGATGTTGCGCCGAGGCGGTGGCGCTGTTGGGCAGAGCCAAGGCGGAGTACGTGGCGTCCATGCTGTCGGCGCTCGGGCAGCTACCCGGCGCTCAGGGACTACCTCGTGATCGACGGCGGTGCATACGCCGAGATGGCGCGCATCAACGCCGGCGCCGTCAACGGCATGCAGCCCAAGATCAGCATCTGGAGCAACGGCGGCGACGGCCAGGGCGAGGGTGGCGCGATGCAGCAGGTGGCCGGGGTGTACAAGATGCTGCCGCCGCTGCTGTCCACCGTGCACGAGCAGACCGGATGCTGCCGCCGCCGTGGCTCGGCTCGCTGCCCAAGGACGGCACCGGCGTCACCAACTGATATGATCTTCGTCGACTGTTGCGCACAAGTCTCAGCTTAGTTTCGTTCGCTAGTTACCTATAGAGACTATGTTTTCTCTGGATGATTGCTACCTACGGAGTAGATGATGGTTTTGGTGCTCGGCATTTGCTTGATCGATCGGATTATCGTCAGTGTTAACTGGAAGTGCTACTATCGTCGTCAGAGTTACTTATATGATCTTCATAGTTTCAGTCGCTGGTTATCTGCAGCATATGTTTTCTTTCGATGATTGCTACTAGATTGTTTTTGTGCTCCGAATTTGCTTGATCGGGTTATCGTCAGTGTTAACTGAAAGTGTGCTATCGTCGTCTAAGAATAAGTTGTGTGACGAACTGACGATCCCTTTTATTTTCGCGGATTGTTCTTACACCGTTTCCGCCTTAATTTGCTTCGTGTGTTTGAAGGTGTTAATAAACGTGAGAACTCGTATCACGAACCGTTGCCGTGCATAAGCAACATCTAAACCAAATTCTGGAGGTGGACAAGTAGCAGCAATGTTGAAGACCGTTGAGTACTCTCGATCTGCACTATCTTTACATCAGACTATAACTTAGTCAGATTTGCTTATGCAAAGGCCAAAATTCATGTACATATAAAGCATATATGCCTTCTTCTTCTTTACCACCCATGTTTGATATTTTAGAAAAGGAGCATATATTAATATCACACAGTGATACCAATTACTCCCAGGGTCTGCACCAACTCATACCCTAATGACATTATGGATGCACACAGCCAGAAAAAAAAGAAACTAAAAATAAAAGTCCCGCTATAGAGTTTCAATCCTTGCAGCAGCAGCACAACCACCACCAATACAACACCTGAAGTCCAAGTTCTCCAAAAGTGACGCCTCAAAGAAGGAAAGAGTGCACCAGCGTCGTCATCGCCCGATCGTAGATCTTGGGTTTCCACGCTGGAGCTAGTCCTTACTCTCAAAACAATGTCTTCAACAAGGCCATTGCCTTGGATTTTCACCCTGAAAGGTAGGACTTTGAACTTCACCTGTGTTGTCTCCCCCACTTACATACCACTGCTACGAGTCCCGAAACTCCAAGCAAGTTACTCATCACCACAAAGACTCAAATCACCAATACAAGGCCTCCGAACTCGGCTTTCATGACATTCTCCATCTCTGACTTCATCCAAGATGGCAACAGATAGCAGAGCTTCGTACCGCTGCCTCCTTAACGGAGAATCGAGGGCACGACCGAATCCCACCCGATCCAACAAACTCTTGGCATTAACGCCCTTGAGAGATCACCGGCGGCGCCTTCCGGAACCGACACTTCGGCCTTATCAAAGAGACCTCTGTTGATATGCACTAGTAGAAAATGGGCCTATGGTCCCGGTTCGGTTGGGCCTTCAGTCCCGGTTGCCCAACCGGGACTGGCCAATCGGGACCAATGCTGGTCCCGGTTGGGCCACGAACCGGGACCAATGGTTGTCCACGTGGCCTGGTCTGGCTGCTCGTGGGGGGAGACTCATTGGTCCCGGTTCTTAATACGAACCGGGACCAATGAGTGCTTTTTTTTTTTGGTATTTAGGGTTTAGGATTCGATCTCGCCGGTGCCCCCTCTCGCCGGTGCCCCCTCTCCCTCTCGCCGGTGCCCCCTATCGCCGGTGCCCCCTCTCCCTCTCGCCGGTGCCCCCTCTCGCCGGTGCCCCTCTCCTTCTCGCCGGTGCCCCCTCTCGCTATCGCCGGTGCCCCCTCTCCCTCTCGCCGGTGCCTCCGTCGTCTCCCCCTTCTTCGCATCGCCGACGAGCTCTCCATCGTTTCCGTACGCATATTATACGCTCTACTATATACACAGTACACGTTGATGCATATATAATTAATATTCGATCTCTTGCGAGAATACAACTATTTAATTACATGGAGATAGATCAAGCCATCAAGGCATATTTAGTTCATCGTCCGAAGCATAATGTTCTCCCTTTTCATCGATGGCCTCCCTAAGCAGAAATCCCGCCAATTCCTCTTGAATTGCTCCTACGCGCAGTTTTGGTTCGAGCGTCTCCCGCAGGTCGCTCAAATTAGTTGTTCTCCGCTCAGTGGTCAACTCGCGAATGAACTCGCAAACGTAGAATCCACATAAATTACTCCCCGGTGGCTGCTGCGGACATGTCACCGATTTATAAGTTAGCTCATCTTTGAATGGACCTTGTACCTTCTGTTTGAAATGTGTCCAACACCTGCTTTGGCAAAGAAAATGAACAAAGGAGTTATTAATTACTTGACATAAGGGAACGAACGAAAGAGGGCGATATAATGCGATAATGATTGAAATTACTTGTTGAGCATTTCTTTCATGTCGGACCACATGTCTTGGTCCCAACTTAATGAGTCGTGGACTTCAACTGTGGACTTGTCAGGTTGAATGCTTAGCAGAATCCAGTGGAACCTGCGGACGTTTACATAAAGCAGACATGCATAGCTCATTAATTACACTTAACATCGAGAAAGCCAAATAAAAATATGTACAAGACAAAACACTCACTTGAAGTTGTAAGGAAATAGTATTTCCGTACAGAAATGTTGCATGGTTAAAAAGGTGGTCAGGTCATGCTCCACGTCTTTGGGGTGATTGACTAAGGTATGAATTCACGATATACGGGTCAACGAACCCGACCTCAAAAACTTTAGTTCTTTTGCATTCCATCATCTTCATTCTGCATAATAGCGTACAAAAGGATATATATATAGTCAGGATAATATAATACAGGCAATGAACGAGCTGAGCTAGAGACTTAATTACGAAAATAAATCACTTACAGACAATAGCAAGAGAGGATAGATTTGTCGAGGGCGCGCTTTTGGAATAACTGGAACAGTTCAGTCAGTTGAACCTGTATAACGTAACGTTTGAAGAAATGCTCCACTCTAACGTCCACCGGAAACCAATCTTTCGCGTCCTTCTTTGATGTGTGCACCAGGTACCAGTTATGCAAATTTCGCATATGTGTTGATAGACGCGCGAGCTCCTCATTACTGACCATAGGCTCCCCTTGGACATATTTCCGTGCCATCTCTAACATTGGCGCAGATTCATAGCCTAAAAGTTGACCAAGGCTCATACCCAAGGCGGTAGCCTGTTCCTTGGCCTGCGATACAGTGACACCAAGTTCTTTAGCAGCAGCCATGGCTCTGGGGTCCAATAATTCCAGGTCCTTATCCATAGCGTCTCTGAAGTCCTTGTCGGCATCGGAACACACTATGAGCGGGGGACCGATTGATTTTTCTGCTGTCCGAGCTGGGCAATTTGTTTCCCGCTTTTTGCACTTCTTCCCTTGTTCTGCTCAGACTGGGCACGTGCTAGCTTAGTAAGTTCACGACCATAGTCAGATGGCAGATTCATCGATATCTGGGATGGCTGCTCAAGGAAGGACTTTCTCCACTTTTTGGTTTTTGCATCATATACCGGCTTCTGCTCGGGCTTTTTTGGTGCAAAAAAAGCCTTATTGTAGGCAGCCACCTCCGCGGCGTTTTCCGCTACAGTCCTGTCATAAGGTCTAATGGGAAGATTCTTATGAGGTACTGTTGGGAGGGGCGACCTTTTACGTTTCGGTGATCGCTTACCCCTCATAGTACGAGCGGTGGGCGGAAACGGCTGACGCGGCGGCGGAGACGGCTGACGCGGCGGCGGAGACGGCTGCGCTGGAGACTGGTGAGGCGGTGAAGAGGACTGTTGCGCTGGAGACTGGTGAGGAGTCGATGGCCTTGGCTGCCAGTTCGGAAGCACGATGAATTCCTTTGGCCATAGAATGGTCGCTTTCTTGGCTTCTCCAAGTTCAAGCACCTCCCCATCTTCACCTGCAGGGTGTTGCAGCTTCAGCTCCTCATAATCTTTCATCACTTCATCCACCGCGACAACAGCGTAGCCATTTGGAACCGGAGAGAAATGGTAAGTTGGATTAGGTCCAATTGGTACGACATAGCCGACCGCCACCTTAAAGGTTAAGTTAAAAACTTTCACATGCATCTCACAAGGTGTGCTCTCCATGATATCATCCACTGGGTAGCGACGAAGTGGAGCCACTGCATCATCATTACCATCCTGGAGCTCCGTGGAAGCCACGCTGCTTTTCCGATTCGATGGGACACCGGTACCATCGCATGCAGCTTCTACCATGTGCCGTTGAGATTGGCCGCTAGTACCTTGCTGGCTAAGCACGGCAATTTGTTCCTTCTGCAGCTTTAATTCTTCTTCTATATTACGCAGCCGGTCTGCAGCAGCGCGTGCTTCCATTGCCTCCTTTTCCTTTCTCCTCTGATGGCTTCTATCAGGAAATTTCTTCCTGTGCTCGGGAATCGCAATTGTCTTGGGCTTGGAGCCAGGTACGCCTCGTAACCGTCCGTCGTGTTCCTTATTCCCAAGGGCGCGTGTGAGCTCGTCATCCTCTCTATCGGGAATGAACCGTCCCTCTTCAACATCCTTTACTGCTTTTCTAATTTCTTGGATGGGTAGTAGGGGATTATCTTTGTGTCTTCTGTTATATATGCACTTCCCTTCTGCGTCCAACGTGCCCCCATGCCCGTAAAACCAATTTCTTGCCCGTTCGATCCACTTGAGTGGCTCTGGAGTGATCCCATTAGCCAGCAGGTCCGCCTCAAGTTTCTCCCACTTAGGCATGCTACCAGCGTAGCCACCAGGCCCCATAGTATGGTGGTACATCTTTAGAGCAGCATTTGCCGCATTTTTTGCAGACTTTTCCAGAGCTTCCTCTGATTTCTTGTACGCCACAAATTCTTCCCAGTAGTCCTTTATCTTCTCATACCCTTTATCGAAGTCTGGAGTCTTATTTTTCTTGACAAACAGTTTGTTCAATCTTTTCTTCCAGTTCTTGAATAGCTCGGCCATCTTCCTAAGTGCCCAGTCCTTGACTTTTTGCTCCATGATTTTCCGGGCTATCTTTTCTGCCTCATCTGGATCCTCCTCATCTGAATCCACCTCTGGCGCCGGCAGGGTGAAATTAACCATGAGCTTTCTCCAAAGTCTTTCTTTGCCCTCATCGCTGACATATAGCTGTCCTTTCTCCCTTGGCCGATGCCATTCTCGAACGGTGATCGGGATGAAGTCCCTAACAAGAACTCCGCATTGCTTTACCATTTTATTTTTAACACCAGGGGAGCAGTCGGTGTGCCGTCTTCGGCGACTCTTTCGATCGTGTACCTTTCTTGGTCGCCCAACTTTTTGGCTGGGCCTCGTTTTGTCCTTACAGAAGATTTGCTCGATCCGGAGGGCTAAAAGAAGAAAGAGCGTTAATATATGTATATAGACATCAGAGGCTTAATTAATACAATCTTCGGCTTCATTAATATATGTATATGCACCTCGCCGGAGTTTGCAACATTTAATGTTCCACCGGAGCCTTCGGCTTCTCCCTCGTCGGCTTCTCCCTCGCTGACTTCTCCCTCACCCCGGCCGTCGGGTTCTACCTCACCGGAGCCGTCTCTTCGGTTGAGAGACTCATCTCCCTCACCGGAGTTGTTCAAAAACTCCGTGGTGACATCGACAATATCTTCCGGCCCGCGGATTATATCCTGGAGGATATTTTCCTGATCTTCGTCTCGTTCCATAGTTTCTGCAAATTAAGAACAATGCACAAAACTTTAGTTGGGTAACTTGTTCCATATGTCAAGATACATCTATAGCTAAAATCATTTGCAAAGCTAAAATTAAAATTAACATCAATATGTAGCAAAACTAAAATTAACATCAATATATAGCAAAACTAAAACTAACACTAACAAAACTAATTCTAGCAAATGGCTAACAGAAAATGGCTAACAAAAAATAGCTAAAACCTAGCAACTAACACTAACAAATGGCTAACAAAAAACCATCTACAACTAACCTAGCAATTTCTATAACCTAACAATTTCTATAACCTAATAATTTCTATATCTAACAAATTTCTAAACATATTAATCATTTTAATCTACAATTTCTATAAATTTGCATCTTTGCATATCTAACACAATTTTTTTTCCTAACATAGTACTAACCATTTGAGGGATAGCAAGTACTGAATATTTCTGATCTAACACAATTGGATTCAACTCATTTAGATTAACCATTTGACAGCTAAAAATGGTGCAAGTACAGAAGGGTCTACAAACGTTAATTGAATGCCAAATTATTTTTGTTGCTCAATTAATTCCACAAAAATTAGGGATGCTAATTTACCACAATACTAAGCTAACAAAATTGGATTCACATTAGTTGAGCTAACAGAGCATCAGAAACAAACAATTTGGTGATTTAAACCCTCTGTAGTAATTTAAATACCATTCTTTTATTATTAATCTAAATAATATGGGACCAGTGTGGTTGGACAAACATTTTTATTAGCTTTCCAAAGAATTTTGATTCATCAATTTTGGACTTATAGATCTCGAGTTACTTAATTTCTAACATACACACAGAATAAAATATTTCTGTTAATTTATTAATTCGAGTCAAGGAAAAAAAACAAACAGGCCGCGAGCGTACGGTGCTCGGCCCATTTCTAACATACACCCAATGGGCTCGGCCCATTTGTTTTTTCCCGTGCGTAAAAAAAGTAACGCGGCGGCGGCGACAAGAGCAGCGTACGGTGCTCGGCGACGAGCAACGGCGGCGCCGCCGTGGCCGTGGACGGCGTAGGGCTCACCTCGGGTGGTGGACGGCGGAAATGGGCGCGGCGGCCGAGGGAAGCGTCGACGGCGAGCACGGGCGGTGTGCACGGGCGGCGCGCGGTGTGCCGCACGGGCTCCTCCTTCTTCTCAGCACGGGCGGCCGGCGTGCGGGAGCGGCGGCGCGGGCGTCGAGGGCACCGGCGTCGAGGGCGAGGTTGGGCAGCCTGACGGCGTGCGGGCGCGGCGGCACGGGCTCCTCCTGCTTCTTCTCCGGTCCTTAGCGTTTCTGCGACTGAATTGGGGAAGGAGAAGGGCAACAGTTAAGTAGCAGGGGTCATTGGTCCCGGTTTCTGGTAGCAACCGGGACCAATGAGTGGGCAGTTAATGCCAGATCAAGCGCGGGATCCACGGACTCATTGGTCCCGGTTCTTGGTAGAAACCGGGACCAAAGAGTCATTTTTCAAAATTATTTCGAACTTTTCAGTTCTGAAATTTTGTTCCCGCCTTTTTTTTTCTTATTTAGGTGTTTGGATATGAATTTCAAATGGTTTTGAATCTGAAAAGACTTTCAACATGAAAAGTTATTAAATTTGAATAAATAATCCAAAACCATTTTCTGTTTTCTAAAATAATTATTCTAACTATACAAACTATTAACCATTTTGCCATTTTCAATTTAATATGGATAAATTCATATCTTTAAATCCGTAAGTCGAAACTCGACTAATAATACGTATAAATCGATAAAAATTGATTAAGTAAGATTTATGATTAAGTAATAATAATTATTAATTCAGTTAATTCTATTTTTGGTGTTGTAAAATCCCATGGCAAGCAGAAGTAAATGCAGAACAATTTCAGAAAACCTATATTTGTAAGATGAATGTTTGGTGTTGTAAAATGCAGAAGAAAGCAGATAAAAATTATTAATTCATTTATCTTAATGCATTACATAAAAGGTTTAATACATTATTACACATGATACAACGTCTCACAAGCGCTTGAAAGAAACACACCCCTGATCCAACATCACGAACATTATTCTACATAAACGGACTTGCTGGCTCGAAGGCCGTAGGATTAGGGGGAACGGCGGGAGGAGCCAGCCCCGTGGGCGGCCGCCCGGTTCTCGCGCGCACGTTTGCGGCGGAGGGCAAGATCCATGGAGGATGAGTCTTTCAGCGCCCAATCCAGATCGGAAGCCTCCTTCGCCTTGAGCTGGTAGGAAGTCTTGGCTCGCTGGACAGGGTAGTCGCGGACAGACTGGAAGGAGGCTTCCATGGCCTCCTGTATCTGCAACCCACAACCTTCTTCCCCGTCGTCGCTCCAGTCGAAGTCGTCGTCCTCCTCCTCCTCCGCGGGAGGAGCGGCGGCGCCTGGTGGAGGTGCAGCGGCGCCAGGTGGAGGTGCGGCGGCACCTGGTGGAGCAGGAGGCCGGTAGCTGGGCATTCCTCTCCACGCCGGGCTCGTGGGCATACGGCGGGATAGACTCCCGCGGTTGCGCCCAAGCGCGCTCTGCCGAGCACGCTCGACCTCGTCCAGAAGGCGCTGCGGCGGGCGTGGCGGATCCATCTCGTGGAGACGATGCGTTCGTGGCTAGGAATGGTGGATTAGGGTTTACCCCGTCGGCGACAATATATAAAGACCTCCAGGGCAGCGCTGGGGGAGGACAGGTGCCCAGGAAAGCGCTGGGGGAGGACACGTGTCGTGACCGCAAAGCCCGTCTTTAGTCCCGGTTGGTGTTACCAACCGGGACTAAAGAAGCACACAGATCGTGTGTTTCTTTCAATCGCTTGTGAGCCGTTGGATCAGGGCCGGGTGTGTTTCTTTTGAGGGATTGTGAGCTGTTGGATCAGCAGTATCACGACCACTTCGTGAGCCACATGACCCGGTTGGTGTTACCAACCGGGACTAAAGAAGCACACGGATCGTGTGTTTCTTTCAAGCGCTTGTGAGACGTTGGATCAGGGGTGTGTTTCTTTTGAGGGATTGTGAGCTGTTGGATCAGCAGTATCACGACCACTTCGTGAGCCACATGACCCGGTTGGTGTTACCAACCGGGACTAAAGAAGCACACGTACCCTATATATAACCGCCCTCCTCAGACAAGTTACTCACTCACACAAAACATTCCAGCGTCACTCGGAGAGGCATCTTTGGGCAACCAGCGGCAAGACGTCTCTGATGACCTGCGACCGTTCCAAACGGTTGCAGATCATCAGAGATGTGTTGCCGGACGGTTGTAGATCATCAGAGACGTCTTGCCGCTGCTTGGATCGAAGTGGTGCTCAAACACAAAACATTCCAGCGTCACTCGGAGAGGCATCTTTGGGCAACCAGTGGCAAGACGTCTCTGATGACCTGCGACCGTTCCAAACGGTTGCAGATCATCAGAGACGTCTTGCCGGACGGTTGTAGATCATCAGAGACGTCTTACCGCTGCTTGGATCGAAGTGGCGCTCAAACTCACGAGCCACCGTCGGGCTGTATGCAGGGGGAACTGTGTTTGGACGGTCGAAGCTGAGGTTTGAGAGGTTCCCACGGGAGGTGTGGGAGCCGACAACCACCTACCACGCGTGTTTCACCACATAAAGGTTTAATACATTACTACACATCACATAAAGGTTTAATACATTACATTGATTTACATAAAAGCCATGAACCCTTCTTCGCGTATGTCCCTAGCCTATGATCGCTTCAGCCGTAACCATGGAGCATCTTCATTATTTAACGGGATGCTTGGGTCAGTTCTCACTGTGAAGGGCGGAATTTCATCAAACTTATCATAATCTGCTGACATGTCTGTCTTGTCCTCGACTCCCACGATGTTTCTTTTCCCTGAAAGAACTACGTGACGCTTTGGCTCATCGTCTGATGTATTCGTTTGCTTGTTTTTTCTTTTTTTCGGTCTGGAGGACATGTCCTTCACATAGAAAACCTGAGCCACATCATTGGCTAGGACGAATGGTTCGTTCTTGTAACAACCAAGATTCTTGAGATCCACTGTTGTCATCCCGTACAGCTGGTCTACCTTTATCCCTTCTCCATTCATGTTGACCCAACTGCACCGAAACAAAGGGACCTTAAAAGTAGGTCCATAGTCAAGTTCCCATATCTCCTCTATGCGACCATAGTATGTGTCCTTTTGCCCATCGTCGTTTGTTGCATCAAAGCGGACACCACTGTTCTGGTTGGTGCTCTTTTTATCTTGGGCGATCGTGTAAAATGTATTCCCATTTATCTCGTACCCTTGGAAATTCAATACAGTCGAAGATGGTGACGCGGCCAACAAGTAGAGCTGTTCTCCGACAGTGGTGTCATTCATGAGCTGTAATCGCAACCAACTGCCGAAGGTCTCCATGTGTTTTTCTTTAATCCAGGAGTCATCCTTCCCCGGGTTCTTGGAGCGTACATAATTCTTGTGTTCCTCGATATACGGAGCCACGAAGGTGGAACTTTGTAGAACTGTGTAGTGTGCTTGAGTTAAAGAATGCCCGTCCCTACATATCAGTGCTTTCTTTCCTAGCGTGCCTTTTCCACTCAGTCTCCCCTCATGCCGCGATTCAGGAACACCAATCGGCTTAAGGTCAGGAATAAAGTCAACACAGAACTCAATGACCTCTTCTGTTCCATAGCCCCTTGAGATGCTTCCTTCTGGCCTAGCACGGTTATGAACATATTTCTTCAAGACTCCCATGAACCTCTCGAAGGGGAACATATTGTGTAGAAATACAGGACCGAGAATGGCAATCTCGTCGCGTAGGTGAACCAGGAGATGCGTCATAATATTGAAGAATGATGGGGGGAACACCAACTCGAAGCTGACAAGACATTGGACCACAGCCTTCTGTAAACTTGGTAGAGTTACTGGATCGATGACCTTCTGAGATATTGCATTGAGGAATGCACATAGCTTCACAATGGGTACTCGAACATTTTCCGGAAGAAGCCCCCTCAATGCAACCGGAAGCAACTGCGTCATAATCACGTGGCAATCATGAGACTTCAGGTTCTGGAATTTTTTCTTTGCCATATTTATTATTCCCTTTATATTTGACGAGAAGCCAGCCGGGACCTTGATACTGCTCAGGCATTCAAAAAAGATTTCCTTCTCTGCTTTGGTAAGAGCGTATCTGCTTAAGTATTTACGCCCTTTATCCGTCTGCTTGTTGTATGGGTCTTTCATACGTTGCTGGTCTGCCCGTGCTTCCGGTGTATCTTTTGTCTTCCCATACACGCCCAGGAAGCCTAGCAGGTTCACGCAAAGATTCTTCGTCACGTGCATCACGTCGATTGAAGACCGGACCTCTAGGACTTTCCAATAGGGTAGCTCCCAGAATATAGAGCACTTCTTCCATATGGGTACGTGGTTGTCAGCGTCATTCGGAACAGATAGACTGCCAGGACCCTTTCCAAAGATTACTTCTAAATCCTTGACCATGTCATATATAACATCACCATCAGGGAGGTTAGGCTTCTTCCGGCAATCTGCCTCACCGTTGAAATGCTTGCCGGGCTTTCTTACGGCATGACCGTTCGGAAGAAATCGACGATGCCCCAGGTACACATTCTTGTTTCCCAAATGTATACTTTCAGTCTTATCTAAACAGTGCGTGCATGCATTGTATCCCTTGTTTGACTGTCCTGAAATGTTACTAAGAGCAGGCCAATCATTGATGGTTACGAACAGCAACGCTCGTAGGTCAAATTCCTGTTGTTTGTGCTCATCCCACACACGTACACCTGGTTCGGACCACAACTGCAAAAGTTCATCAACTAATGGCCGTAGGTACACATCAATGTCGTTGCCGGGTTGCTTCGGGCCTTGGATGAGCACTGGCATCATAATGAACTTCCGCTTCATGCACAACCAAGGAGGAAGGTTGTAGATACATAGAGTCACGGGCCAAGTGCTATGACTGGAGCTCTGCTCCCCAAAAGGATTAAAGCCATCTGTACTTAGACCAAATCTTAAGTTCCTTGCGTCATCTGAAAATGTCGGGAACTCTCTGTCGATTTTTCTCCACTGGGACCCATCGGCGGGGTGTCTCAACTTCCCGTCTTTCTTACGCTCTTCTTTGTGCCATCGCAACAACCTGGCATGCTCTTTGTTTCTGAACAGACGTTTCAACCGTGGTATTATAGGAGCATACCACATCACCTTAGCAGGAACCCTCTTCCGGGGGGGCTCGTCATCGCCCTCAACATCACCAGGGTCATCTTGTCTTATCTTGTACCGCAGTGCATTGCATACCGGGCATTTATCCATGTTCTCGTACTCACCGCGGTACAGGATGCAGTCATTAATGCATGCATGTATCTTCTGCACATCTAATCCTAGAGGGCAGATAGCCTTCTTTGCTTCGTATGTAGTCTCGGGCAATTCGTTATCCTTTGGAAGCTTCGGCTTCATTATTTTCAGTAACTTCTCAAATCCCTTGTCAGAACAACCAGTCTCTGCCTTCCATTTCAGCAGTTCCAGTGTGGTACCGAGCTTTGTGCTGCCATCTTCGCAGTTTGGGTACAGCAACTTTTTGTGATCCTCAAGCATGGCCTCCAACTTTAGCTTCTCCTTTTCTGTATCGCATTCTCGCTTTGCATCAGAAATGACCCCACCAAGACCATCAGCGGGCTCATCTGATGCCCGATGTTCACCTCTTTCTTCTTCAACGTCTTCCATAACAGTATCACCGCATTCCTCTGGGAACATAGGATAGTTGTCATCATCCTCCTCTTCTTCATTGTCTTCCATCGTAACCCCTCTTTCTCCGTGCTTGGTCCAACAATTATAGCTGGGCATGAAACCTTTCCGAATCACGTGGTCTTGAATGGTTCTCGGGTCAGAGTACTCCCTGACGTTCCGACACTTCTCACATGGACAAGGCATAAAATTATTCACTTTGTTTGCCTCAGCCACATCGAGAAATTTATGCAGGCCTGCAATAAACTCGGAACTGCGTCGTTCGCCGTACATCCATCGCATCCGTGCATCCATCTGCATCATATATATAATTAAGTTTATCAAATACCATTACAATAACATCTTGAATAGTGAAATGACCACCGTACATCGACACGTGCAATATTTCTGTATCAATTACAGACGAAAAGGATAAAGTTGCTAACCTCGGTGCGGGTCGGGCATTTCATCGAACACATCTTGTGCGTGGCAAAGAGAAAAAAAACTAGCACCCCCACTTCCCACCAATCCAGGAAAAAAAAACAGAGGAGAGAGGGGGGTGGGGGCAACAATATATAGGCAGGGGAGGGGTATTGGTCCCGGTTCTTGGCACGAACCGGGACCAAAGCTCCGCGGCATGCCACGTGGTCCGGCTCTGGAGCTTTGGTCCCGGTTCTTGGCATGAACCGGGACCAATGCCCCCAACCGAACCGGGACCATTGCCCCACGGGGCCCTGGCAGCTCGAACCGGGACCAGTGCCAGGCACTGGTCCCGGTTTTTGCCTGAACCGGGGCTAATGGCAAAACAGTACTCCGGACCAAAAGTCCTTTTTCTACTAGTGATGTAAGAATGGACTATATCTGTAATTCTGAATGGCTCGCTTCAAACGAAAATGAAGCAAGAAGTCAGCGTGATTTGCAGCCACCAGGGTGCGGGTGTTCGAGGATTTGCATGCCCTAGCACCCCTGAAAAATTGAGGAAAATAAATATGAGGCTAAATGAACTGACTAAAGAAGTACTAACTCGTGCCAGGTCAGTCACTCTTAGCTAGACTAGTAATACTGCACGTGCAATGCACGTATTATAAATAATGTTTACTGTGGATATTAACAAATATAGGTGAATACCCGTGCGTTGCTACGGAAATACAGTATTTATCTATCTAAACGTTTTTCTTTGTTTCATTAATCTAGCTATTTTCCTCCCTCTCTACTCGTCTATGGCTAATAGTTTTTACTTCCAACGAGCAACGTCCCACTATGTGCCGGTACTTCACAGTGTGCACACATTTTGCTAATAATTGAAGTCGCCTTTAGTGATACTGTCACATAGAAATCGGCTCTACGTTGCCAAGAGTTTTTGCCTCGCTCTTGCATCAATCTGCTCGAATCCCCTAACATGTCCTTCTAGTTTTTTTTTTTTTTTGAGGAAGGGTCTGATACATAAGAAAGGAGGCTCCACACTTACAACCAGGTCCCCAAACAAACACAAAATTACAAGGAAACCAGCAAAGTGCAAAAAGCACCCTAGCCACCGGAGAAGAAACGCGATCAGACCCCGAGCCGCTCCCAAAGCTCCTACGCGCCGCCGGCGACGCCGTACCGCCCACCGCCGAGAGGAAGCACCACCACATGTAGCAGACGGCCGCATGATCCATCCGCCGCGCAGCGACGAAATCTGGAGTCGATGAAAGACCACGGCCACATCACCATCCTCTCGAAACCACCCTTCTTCCAGCCGCCGCCGCGACGGGCAGGACCACCACCACCTGCAAGCCACCAACTCCAGGAGCTGCTCCCCTCGCCACCTCGGCCGGCCGGAGCAAGACCACCAGAGATCACCACCCAGGACCACCTGCAACAAAAGCGGGACACCGACGACCTCCAGTTCCTCCTCGCCGCCACGACCGGCCAGAGGAACGAAGAAGAAGAAGGGCGCCCGAAGAAGCTTCACGCCTCCCCGGCGACGAGGCCGGAACGGAGGAAGGAGGGGAAGCACCACGCCCAAGGCACCGACACCATCGCCTCCGTCAACGACGGCGCCATGCGGCACTCACACCTAATCTACAAGCACACGAGAGAGCCGGAGCTCCCCTCCACCTCGCGGTGCCGGAACGGCGACCGGAGGCAGAGGGGAGCGGCGGATCCGCCGGCGCGAACAAGGACCTCGGGGTCGCCTTCTCTCCGCCTCCTAGCTACTGTAGCAGGGGAAAGGGAGCTATTGCGGGTGTTAGGGATAATTAACATGTCCTTCTAGTTTATTGGCTAACGACACACAAAATCATCAAATTCGCGTCAGCTAGAGTGACACCCAAAAAAATACAATGAGCCTATGCTTGACAAGGGACTAATCAATGGAGATGAATATTTCGTTTACAATACATATTATCTCACACTTAAGTACTAAAATGTGTAAAATAAGTCTCAAAGACGCGGTATCATGACTTACCAACACCACCACATACCTCCTTTAAATAGTATAAAATGTATTGCAATAAAGCATCTGGTTGTAGCAAAAATAAATTTGCTCAAATGTCACTACTCAACTCATCATGAGCCTCTAATAGATCTAATTTCCACAAACATTTGACATGCACAAATTTTACAAATAAAATTAACTATGACATACTTACATACGAACTTGCTATTGCTAAGGTTATGGCATCAATTGCGAGACGGTCGCGGTTCAGTTGAGGTACTCGCTGCCGTGGTCCTCTTAGTGGTGATTTGTTTCTATTTTCCATCTTCACTCGTCCCCCACCATACCGCTAATCTGGCGCAACAATTTAAATAATAAAAAATAATAACAATTCACTAAAACAACCAATTATATTAAACCTTAAGACAATTCATAAAGCTCATCAACTATTTACCCTAGTATGCACAAATCAGTCATAACACTGAATTCTTGCTACAACCCTTGCGTCTGCGTCTTCCTCAACACGGGAACAAAACATGAAGACACATCTCTCAAATTAGGTTAAACATGCAAATAGTTGAAACCAGATGGCCACGATAATAAAGGAGCTCATGTATATCAACAATTTATCCGGTAGTGCTGCACCTGATGCTTATATGTGTTCCTACTACCGTGATCATGGCAATTTTATCCATCAATAGTATTCAAGGCGATAACAACAAACCAATGGCATCCAAGAATTTGTGCAATGATTTGACAAGGAAACACGTGTTTGGATCAATCTATGCAATACAGAACGATAAAATTACCAAAGAAATAAACAATGTGCCATGTAGGCATGCCCAAGGGTGGGTGCGAGAGGAAAATAATAAGACCTAGACCTAGGTGCAGTGCACACTTACAACTGCACCTCTTGCAATGCGACGTGACCTCACCAAAACTCTAACAAAATCTCTCAGATTCCTCAGTCTGTAGCTACCAATAATAGCTAAATCGCCTCATGTTCTTGCTACTGTGGCTAGCATTAGCTCCACATAATAGAAAGATTATATGTAAATTGAAGGGGAATTAAAGAGCGCAGGAAACATGAAAGCAAACACAGCATGACACTCACACAGCCTAGATATGCTCCCTTGAATATAGCATGCTAACAGTACCAGGCATGCATATGTTATGCAAGCACAATAATGATAGCATGTTATATCAATCTGATGGACTGATGTGTACCGCACTATAAAAAAACGTGTCAAGGCCCCCAAATTTTTTTCGTCTACATTTAATAAGTGAGACATGCAACCTGATGTGATGTAGAACATGTAAAAGCAACTCATATATGTTTAAGGTCAACTAAAAGCTAATTATACTTCCTGAAAAACATATGTGAATGTAGAGGTGAGCTTCGGTGTAAAAGTTATTTGTGTTCCTCTCATATAGTCCAAAAAAAGAAAGAAAATAAACCATATATTGGAGAATTCCTGCAACCCGTAAGATTGCCTCTACTCATTAAAGAAGATTTACAGCAGTACTTATTTCAACCCTCGCACTTCCTCTGCATAAAACTGGTATCCACTTATTAATTACAAGCCCCCCCCTCGTCCGTCCTCCTCCTCTTGCCCGGTAGCAAGGGCTCTACACGAACCCGGCAGACGACTTGGATGTGAAACGAACTCCTACGATAAAACCGATAGCTTGGGAGACAGCTCCCCCCGCTTTCTAGCGTTTCGAAGATCTATGTTGATAACTGAAAAAATTGTAAGCATATGTAACCTATATTTTCCTAAGGAATCATCATGAAAAAAAATTAAACGTCTCACAGCCACACATGGAGAAAAAAAAATGATTGGATACAATTTCGCTGCATGATCAGTAATATAATACTGAATCTGGCATCTCTGAATCATAAAATAAATAAATCGTAGGCATGACAAAGAGAACATGTAAAACCAGTCTCCCATATTTTAGAAGTAAAAAAAGGTACATGAGCATTGAGTGGTATAGCAAAGCAGGAATCAAAAGTTTTCTTCAGCATTGTCCTGCAATTAGGAGTTAAACCATCGACTCGAATATCTCCTATTTTTGGCAAAAAATCAAATCTACAACATTCGTATGTTATGTTGCTTTAATTTCTTAAATGGGCGTAAAAATGTTGGCTACCTATTGATTCAAAGAGCTCACAAATTTTGGACACTGTCGCATGTTTCCAGCATCTTTGAGAAACTGAATGCATGCCTGAAGCTAAACGTTGACTTAGAAACAGATTTAAAGCCACCAAGGTAGGAAAAATAGCTAAACATTTGCAGTGGCTACGCTGTGTTTATCTTCTGCATCTCAATTTATTGGTCCTTTCAGAGAAGAAATATCACCTAAATGTATGCGCGCATAAGCAGGAAAAATAGCGGAGGATGAGTCCCAGGTTGCCTTCGGAGAGGAGAAGGTCCAGGGTGAGACTGGGCCACGTCTACTTCTCCTTCCGCTTCTTCCTACCTATTCTCTTGCCAGTTTCAGTTTTCTCTTTTAGGTATGAAGCCATTGAATTGCATACAAAAAGGGAGTTTTTTACAATTTGATTTATCCTCGAATTTCTACAATACTTCCACTGGAATACAGAGAAGAATGCAGCAGGGGCTACTCTCACCTGTTTCTACAACGTGATTAAGTTTCTTACATGGATGAAGGAGGTTAGCACTGGACTACAACGTGTTTATACTGATTACCAACATAAGAACAAATAACCATGATGCAAAAAATTAAATAAGAAAAGGCACTCAGGCAAGCATGTGAGGCAGGGCGCAGGAGGCAATCTTACCTGTTCCCCATCTTATCTGCAGCGTCGGGAAGGAGAGGAAGCCAACACCTGACGAGATGTACGGCGAGCGGGACAAGCCGGAGTCCGGAGAGAAGCAAGTCCTCGAGGGAGAGGTAGCTGCCGCATGGCCACAACGCCTCCGCGTCCGCCCGGCCGCTGCTCGCCGGCCTGAATCGACAGAATCAGCAGATCGACGACGCGCACGCACGCCTCTCCCTGGCACCGGCCGCGACCTGCGCCTCCTCTCCCTCACGCGGCACGAAGGGCATGCCGAAGGTGCCTCCTCGCTGGAGCCAAAGCTGGCTGGCCAAGCCATGGAGGAGCTGGCTGGCCAAGCCATGGAGGAGAGGGGTGGATTTGGCCGTGGGCAGTCGGGACGGACAGGGGCAGAAAAAATAACCGAAACGTTTTTTTCCACTTAACAGTGGTAGTGGTGGGTAATTTCTGCGATTGGTGGGAGGGCAAAATCGAAAAGAAAAATGACGTACCAACACCTCCTCAAGCCGTATTATATAGTAGAGATTTCTTGTTCCATTTCATTTTTAGAGTACAACAAGTGAAATGCATCAAATGGTGTTTAAACTTGCACAAAGTTATAAGAAGTCTGGAGCATCAATATTGTTGCCAAGTTGACGCCCTCAAACTTACCTACGTGTAAAATATTTTTGGACTAGAGAACTATTGCGTAGCTTTTGGGCGAAAATATGGTCTTTAAAATTGCCCCCCCCCCCCCCCCCCCCCCCCCACACACACCCATGACTGCAAATAAATGATGATAGATGTTTTTTTACCCGAAGGAATGCGATTTGGGCGAAGGCGGTATGGATTTTCGCTTGCCTCCGGCTCTCTTCTTCCTCCCTTTCCCCGGATTCTCCATGCTTTTTTGTTTTTGTTTTACTTTCCTACTAGTCTGTGTCAGCCTTTTCCCAAAATGGCATGCTGCCACGATCCTCATCCCATATCGTCATCATAACATGTGGGTCTGTTATGCGATTCTCATCCCATATCCTCCGATCGAACTCCGTTTTACTTTTGGCCGTTTCTTTCCCATAAACGGTTTGCTGAAGCCAACAGTTCGCATCTAAAATCGTCTGTTATGCGACATCTAATACTATATACCGATCCTATCCTAGTGGTCGCTAGTTTCCATTAACGACTAGGTAATTACTACTACTAGTCTGCTGCCTAGTCACGCACTAAACCGTTTTTGTCCTCGATCCGATTACGGAAGTAACTTGGAATAAGTACCCGATTCGTTGACAAATACTCAAGAACAGAGTAAAAGGCCGAACAGAGTATTTCGATACTGATAACGAGTAAAGCACCGGTAACGTCCCTTCTCAAGAACAGAGTTCGATAGCGTCAATATAGAGAGAAAGAACTCCTTTTCACCTAGGTGTAGACTAGGCACCAAAAGTATGTTGGTGAGGTCAGCCAGCACGTAACGGGCTAACGGCTCCTAGATATAGGCGGATATCCTCAGTCCTTTCTGAGCCTCCCTCACGACGTCGGCAGTCGCGAAGGATGACCCAAAATTTAGGTAGGCGGAGTAAAAAACATCTACCACTAGCAATTGCCCCCTTCCCCCATGGTAAGATGTAAAAACTATTTAAAATAAATGTTGAAACATGAATATGCAAATTTCCATTGTCCAATGTAGTTACCCTATAAATATCGTCAAAATTCACACCGGAGGCGGTGGCGCCGGGTTTAGGAGGAGGTGGCGCGAGGGGGAACAGCGAGATGAGTGGCACCGGGTTTATGAGGAGGAACCGTGGTGATTCGTAGGGTGGCTGGGTAATCCAGGGAAAGAGAGAGTCGCATAGCGAGTGTATAATGGCTGGACAAAATGGCGGCCTGAGAGAGCCCCGCGTCACTGTAGCTAGCTACAGTTGTTACTGTAGATTTCTACAGTGTGCTCCAGCGCACGGTGGGTCCCACACGTCAGCGACACATCCCGCCCGGATTTTTTGCAGAGAAGCACACGGGGGGGCGGAAATTCCACGCTCTTCTCAGAAAATTCTGCTCCAGGGACCTATTTGCAATTAGGCGAAAGCACGGGTTGTTTTTCGTAAAATTGCCACGGACCTCCCCCTCCTCCTCTTCTCTCTCGCGAACGGCGCGGAGAGCGCCGCGGCCGCCGGCGCGCCACGCCGCCGCACCGCACCTCCTCGCACAGATCGACGGCCACGGCGGGATGCGGCGTCGCGTCTTCTTCCTCCTCGCCACGCGCCGCTTTCCGGGAGGCCGTGCCGTCGCCGGAATCGCCGCCGACGGGCCGCTGCTCCTCCACCGCATCCATGCGCCTCCGCCGCCGCTCCGGCGACACGAAACCGGCGGCGCCGCCACGACCGGACGCGGCGCGTCGACGCGCGTTCACCGCAGGCACGCGCGCGTCCCGAACCGCGCGGGTTCGCCGCCAGCGTCCATGCCGCCGCCGCGCCACATCGCGGCCACTGTGACGCAAGCGTGCCGTCACAGCGGGCCCGGGTGGGCTAACTGGGCCGCCTGTTGGGCTGGGCCGGCTATTTCGCAGCTGACTCTGGCTTTTTTTTTCCCCAACGTTTTTGTTTTTTTTTTCCTCTCAAATTCTCTTTTCCCACAAATAACTTTTACAACTTCCCAAATACAAATAATTGACAAATGTTTTCACTACCTTCATATACAAACACATTTCAAAAATTAAATGTACTACTTATTTGTACTACTTATTTCCAAATACATCGTAATGCATGGAAGTGCATGAAACAGAAAACAAAAAAAATAATTTTTTTTGAACATTTGCAAATGCTTATGAAATAAGTCCGGGTTGTTTTTCGTAAAACGGCCGCACAGCACCCCCCCAGCCCCTCTCCCCTCCCGCGACGCCGCGCCGATCTCGCCGCGGACGCCGACGCCTGGCGCCGCCGCCTCGCGCCTCCCCGGCCAAATCGGACGCCACGGGAGCCACCGCCGCGCCGCCCTCTACCTCCTTCCCGACCGACGCGTCCCGGGACGCCCGCGTGCCGCCGGAATCCCCTCTGCCGTGCCGCGCCTCCCGCCGCCGCGTCCACTGCCCGCCGGCGCCGCTCCGCTGACCTAAAAGGAGCGGCGCCGCCACCTCCCGGCTCCCCACTTCCGTGCGCATTCGCAGCAGCCAAGCGCGCATCCCAGGTCGCCGTCAGACGCCGCCGGCGAGGTCAGCGCCGCCGCGATGGATCCACTCACTGGAAGCGTCATGATGACGTCACGGTTTTTTTTCCCCGTTTTTTCCATTTTCCTGTTTTCTAAAAAGCTTACAACTTTTAAAATATCAAAATGAAAAAAGAAGCACAAATGTAAATATCGACAAATAGTACTTATCCATTTTGCACACTTCTGTAGCTTTTCAAAAGAAATTACAAACATCTTTAAATATTCTAATTCAGCAAAAATGAATTAAAAAAACATTCACTCCAACTATTTGGACAATTGTATAGATTTGGATTTAAAAAAAAACAAGTATGCAATTCACCTAAATATATGTGCATATCCATTCATATAGACTTAGAAAAAGTAGACATCTTAAGACGTTCCAACTTGCTTAAAAATTGAAAGTGTTCTACACTATATGAACAAGACATTTCAATTTAACCAAAACTTCAAAAAAAAACAACAATATATCTGCTCCAATTATGTGATCAATTATACAGAGTTGAATTTCATAACACGAACTTCCTAATTATGGCATTTCAGTTCAATAAATGTGCTTTCGCACTCATTATGGACTTATAAATTAGAAATAGAAAAACAAATGGACACATTTTTAAACATTACAATTTTCTTAAAAATTGGACATACTGTAAAATGTATCATATTTTTTCCTTCACAGAAATAATTTCAGAAACCGTTAACTTTCTTACGAGTTGGTGTGCCCTATTTAACTAAAATAAATTTTTTTGTAAATGTAACCTTCACCTACCAAATTTCAAAATATTTAAACATAAATTACTTTTGCATTTGCACCTTCACAAATTTAAAATTTTCCTACCAAGCATTCATCAATATGACAAATATGTCAACATTCACCAAAAAAAAAAAAAAGACACCTACTATTTACAGCACTTGATCAAATTTCAAGTTTGAAAACTTCAAAATTCCAGCTGCCCTTTAAATCTAAGCATTCAAAAACCACAAGAAAATAATTCACAAGAGAAAAGCTTTTATCAATTTTCGAATTTTAAAAATTTGTAAATGCAAACTTCTTCTTTTTTATTCCAACACATTCAAATCGAAACGACTTTTCTATGTGCACATCTTCAAATTTGAATTTCACCCGCCAACGTATTCACAAATATGACAAATATGTCGACATTAGCACACAAAAATAGACGCTTACTACTTATGCCGTACGACTAAATTCCATGTTTGAAAACTCCAAATTTTCCAATGGCTTCCAAATTTGATCATTTAAAAGACGGGAAAAAAATGCAAATAGCTTCCCACTTTCACCAATTTTTGAATTTCAAACAAAATAAAAAACAATATCCCTGCATATATCTGTTGGAAAATATGAATGATATGTCAAAACAATCAGAAAAAATATACAAAATACTTATGCTAACATTTTTTCCTGACTATCCAAATTTTGCCATAATTTTGAGGGAACACAAATGCATTTTTCCTAATTTCAGTTAAATGTTCACGACGAAAGACACAAATTAAAATCACCTCACACCAAATTCAAATCAGGTCTTCCCAAAAAAAAAAACTTACAAATTCCAAATAGTGATATTTAAGCAAGTTTTAAATTTCGAATTAAAACTTAATCAGAACAACTATTTCTCACAAAGACACGACAATAATTAACAACAACAAAATCATCACTCCAAAAAATAAAACCCCCAAATATTTGAAGTGTTATTTCAGCAAAAGAAATGGGATAAAAGAAATGTGAAATATGAACTAGACCAATATCTTTAAACCTAACTGTTGGGGAAAAAAAATATCAACATGACCACATAAAATATATACATTTACTATTTATGCCATATGTCCGAAATTTCGAAACTGAAAACTTCAAAATTTCCAATATCTTCTAAACCTGATAATTTGCAACAAAAAAAAGGGAAACATACACATATCTTCCCACTTTCATCAACTTTACAATTCAAACAAAATGTAAATGAACATCTCTAAATATATCCACTGAAAAATACAAGTACATATCAAAACAATTAGAAAAAAATATGACGAAAAATACTTACGCTGATTTTTCTCCCCAAAATATTCAAGTTTTGTCACTATATAGAAATAATACATATTCATTCTTCTCCTAATTTCAATTAAATATTAACACCAACATACAAACATGTTCGAACATTTCTAACTCAGATACATTTTTTTATTACATTTAAAAATTCATGCCAACAAAGAAACGTATTTAAATACTTCCATTTGCTATATATTTGGATATTCTCTAAACTATATAACAAATGCTCATAAAAACCAACACTAACCATCTATGGCAAAACACAAAACATATTTACATAATTCAAAATAGTCAATATTTAGATGCAATATAAATGAACTTTCCCGAATTGTGGACTCGAATTCAAAAAAAAAATGCATTACTACTAACAATGTACTTACATTAAATATTATTTGGAAGATAGAAGTATATTTGCATATTACAACTTCCTACTATATTAAAGGTACTACAGAATATATCTACATGCTCACCAAAATAAATAATACTTATTAATGCCAAAATACGGACTTATTTACACATTTAAAAATTAAAGAAAAAATCACACAAGCGCGGATAGGGTCTATTTAATGATGGAATATAAAATCTGTTTATATTTCATTTGAACAAATCTTTTCTTATGGTCTACAAAAAATAAAAGAAATATGAAATATTCGGAGTTTTGTTTAAACAAAATAAATAGATAAAAAAGAAAAGACTTTTTATGCAATGTTCCAAATTCTTAAACAAATGATAATGAAATCATTTTTTTTACAACACTCCAAATGCTTCATGTCTCACTTAATAATGGCGTCACTTATCTAAGAACTACATGTATTGTTCAACTTTACAATAACAAAATAGAAAACATGCTCTCAAGTTGCAATTTGTCTAACATTTGAGCGAATATTCCGATATTCCGTAAAATAAAAACCAAAATGCTCATAAAAAATAACCGAAGTGCACTCAAAACAAATACCAAATTTGTTTCAACATTTCAATTTGGCTAGCAGTTCAACTCGACACGAGCAAACTTTCCCCAAATATGGAATCAAATTCAAATGAATTGTTCTGATTTTAATTAAATATTGACGTCCAAAGAAAACATGTTTCAGCATTTCAAGCCTTCAACTATTTGAATATTGTACACAACATATCACAAATGCATGCAAAAAATGCTATTTATTCATAACAAAACAAACAAATGTTCCAACACATCAATTTAGCCAACATTTTGGTTAACAAAAAAAAAATATAGCACAAAAAAATACCAAAGACGTGCCGTGACGGCACGCTAAAAAAAGTGAAAATACAAATTTTGTCAACATTTAGAGATGATCCACATGCCTTTTCCTGATTCCAATTAAAAAAAATACCAGCGTTTAGAGATAGTTTATGTGCACTTCTCCTAATCTCGATTAAATGTTCACGTCGAAATACAAACATGTTTGGACTTTTCAAACTACTAAACATTTGAATATTGTACAAAACATATAAAAAAATGATCGTCAAAATTGCTACATACTCACACAAAAGTAAAAACATGTTTGAATATTCTAATTTGGCCAAAATTTACGCGAATATTCCGACATTCCATAAAATAAAATAAAAATGCTATATAAAAACCGTTATCTACATATATCAAAAATGTAAATATATTAATTCATCAAGAATTTTCTATTCAAACATACTCATCAAAAAAAAAATGAAGACATACCAACATAACAACACACAAAAAATGCTTACATTACGTGCCGCATTGCCGAAAATCAAATTCGAAGATTCCAAGAAAAATGCCTTACAAAGGACTCACACATTTTGTCTTCATTTCAAACAATTTAAATCTGAACATTTCTCTTTTTAAAAAAAAATCCAAACCATCATCAAAATTTCACATCAAGGGCGCGGCGTGCGCCGCGCCAAATACCACTAGTAGTACACTAATTGGAAGTGGATTTAGAGACACTACAAAATAACTTAGATAGTATAGTTGGTGACAGTTTTATTTTGATAATTAAAAATTAGCAAAATATTTTTTACATCTTACCATGGGGGAAGGGGACAATTCCCTGATAAAGACTTCGGATTGTCCAGATATTTTAGTTTCATACATCAACTTTTGCGTGAAAAAAATACATTTGTTGTGCTTGCGTGAAAAAAAATACAAGTTTTGGTGCCCCAAAACGATTTTTCATGAGACGTTTTTTTTTGCCAACACGGGCCAAAAAAAATATTGCTCTCGTTAAAATTTGTGTATGAATGTAAAATATCAGCATATACATCCTGAATTTTTTCCGGGTTTTTTTTTTGACATTTTGAAATGCACTTGTGGCAGTGGGAGTATATACTCCATGACACTAAGTGGATTTCCGTATTCCTTTGCTCAAAACTTGACAATGATGTTTACAAACGCATTTTGAGCAAAGGAAAATATTTCAGTAAACTCAGAGCTTGTTGCTCATACGATACTCATGCAAGTTTTTTAATAGGAGAAATGAGGGAGTGTATTGTTAGGGTGATATCCCGGCTTATGTGCACAAATGGGTCGATGACTATCATACCGATGTAGGTTGCACGATTGAGCTCGGCTGTCCAGATGATTGATGTCGACCTCCGATCAATATCAGACCTCATGTCTTTTCATGCTCTCAATGTCGAAGGGTGGCAAGGTGTGGTCAGTTCAAAACTTCTCATTTGTCAACAAGTGTAGGACGGATGCAATTCATCATGCTTGAGTTGAGGAGCATCGATATGAGCCAGACATGGTGGCATTCTATTCACCGAGGAGGCGAAATGGGTACTCGGGAGGAGGAGAGGAAGCCTGTTTCTATAGTCCCGCGTGTTAAGGAGAGACGTTTGTTTGATGCATGCTTATTTGCAATGTTGTCAGTAGGAGTATATAATAAAAACTTCTCCGTAAACAAAAATAGTACTCGTACTTGTTCGTCATGTTAAAGCAGTGTTGGTTGATGATATTTATGTGCTGTTTGACCAATTAACTCGTGCTCTCGTATGCACTCCCACTAAGAGCGTGCTTTCTTAAAAAAATGGAAAACAAAAAATAATTAAGAGGGCCCAACCGGGTTCGAACCGGTGACCTATTGATCTGCAGTCAATTGCTCTACCACTGAGCTATGGACCCTTGTGTGTGAACTGACCAATTTATACGTAAATATACCGTTCAAGGATTGTTATTCCGAGGACTGTAAATAAAACTTTCACTTGAATACATATTCTGTGTGCACTCAATCGCTACCGATTTGACCACCGTTTCCACAGCATTACACTGGGACTAGTGTTCTTTCTGGCAGAAGCAGCACCCAAGCGTTTCATTAACGCAAGGCAATGTGCGATTCAGCGGGCGGCCCCTTGAGTTACAGCTAGGCACTCTCCGTTGGCAATGGCATAAGGGCCAACACGCCCAGCAGCAGCCAACTAACAGGTGGCCGGCATCCATCTTCAGAGTACTACCCACTCCAAACAACGCAAACTTCTTTCCAACCAACCCGTCGTGACTCTTCTCCAAGCAAATCAACCAAGGAAACACGTATCTCCCTCTCCGGCGCAGCTCCAGCAGAACCTTCACCCCGCTTCTCGTCTCTTCGTCTCGAGATGAACCTTATATACCGCTGAAACCCCATCAGTATCAATGAGCTATAACCTGGGCATCCTCCAAATCATCATCCCAGCAGCAAGATCATCCCCGGCAAAAATTCATCACCCCGTCAGCCAGTAGCCAGATCCAAATCCAGTATAAACAAGCCAGGGCTTGCATAAGACGTCAGACATGCTTTGCTCTCAAATCCAACAGTCCAGTGTAGTGTAAACAGAACATGTTAACACACGGTACCAAGAACAGATAAATGACAGTCGATATTCCACATCACAAAAATGCGGTGCAAATGGTAGCAGCTAAAATGCAATATAAAACATGAAAAGTATGACAGCTATCATGCACTATATTGGCAAACAAAGAAAGGACGGCAAAACAAACATTGTGGAACTGTAGAAAAATGTCTTCAGACAATATATTGATGATCCGGATAGGAACTACCGATGCAAGTTAGATACAAAGATGGGCAAACTCAGAACATGCCAAACTACAACACTGAACCATCAATACTGCTATATTCTGGCTTGACAACAGTCTCTTAAACACTGCATCATTTTTAGAGCATTAGGCATTACAAACTAACAGCGATGTAGCAAAGAGGGCTCTTCTGGTGGTACAAGGCACTATCTTCAGACTCATTTCGGGTTCCTGAGAACGATGATGACCGAGTCCCCGCGGAGGAACATCTTGCTAATGAACCTGTCCTTGTTCACTGGAAGAGCCTTCTTCTTGCCTTTGCCAGTCTTTGGGACCTGTAACAAGAGAAGCCAAAGTTAGCGATCACAGCTATAGAATACAAGGAAAGGGAACGGAGCAGCGGTTGGGATGATGTGCTGGCATACCTCAGTCCACATCTCCCTGACGTTCTCAAGAACCATGTTGCAGTGACGATCAAAAGCCCTCACGCGACCCAGCAACTTCTTGTTGTTCCGGCAATTGATAAGCACCTATGGCAGGAGAGAGCATACATTGTCAGAAGGGCTAGCATGGAAAACAACATCTGAAGCGGTAAGTGCAAGTGCAGGCGTGCAGTCACCTAGAGATCTAATTCTTAATAATTTATAACTGAGTAGAAGAATATAACAAGGGTGTTTATTACAAGTATGGTTTCAAAGAATACACATGCAATTTACATCAACCAACCTGCCTATAGAATCACATGAAGCACGCAGTATTATACAAAAATACAAAACAAGGCTTGTAGCAGCTATCAAGCAGAACAGCTAATTCATGAATGGCTAAACATTTCGAACGCTGAGTAGTGAATTACTCAATTAAACAGCCAGTAACTCATCTTCCAGACAAATTAACCAACTAGAAAGACCAACAAAATGAGTTATACAACAACCCAACTACATGTACAAAATTCCAATTCTCGACATTTCTTCTTTAATTCAGGAACCATATGACGAAGTAGTGGTAGTAGCAACACATAGCAGAATGATCCTAATATACAGCAGTACATGCTTACACTTGTCAAAAAACAATGCAACACTGTCCAGTGAGACCACTGCATTGCCTTCTTAAAATTTCAGCCAAGAGACATAAACCTTGCTAAAGGAGAATTTTCAGGTTACAAGGGTTGCATTTGTTTCAGTTAACAAAAAGGACATTACATATGCAACAATAACACTAGGACCAATGCTGCACAGAACTATGGATGTATCCTCATATATCACGAGACGACGCATTTAACTACACAGAACTAAGCCGGCAGCATAATTACCAAAGGAAAATTCACGAGACTGCCGGTTCACTTGCATAAGCAGGAGAGTCGATTTGATTTTTAGCCAGTGTACAATAGATGCATTTGTTTCAGTTAATAATACGAGCCTATTATAAAGACAAATGCTGCACTGAACTATGGTTGTACCCTAAAATATCACGAGAAGGTGCATTTAACTACGCAGCACTAAGAGGGCTGCATATTTACCAAAGGCAAATTCATGAGACCTTGCACAGCAGGATAACAGGCAACTAGGTCTATTTGCTTTTTAGGCAGCTTACTCCCGACTAGAACAACAGAGATGCAGACAGAGATGCAGACAGGCAACAGAGATGCAGACAGTAGAAAGGAAATTCTAGGCATTGGTAAGCTGGGGTCTCAAACTCTCAATACAGGTAAGAAGCTCCACCAACCTGAGTGTTGTTCTTGACGCTCAGCATGAGCACGGACAGAGGCCCCGTGCTGAACTCCTCCTCCTCCTTCTTTACCTGCTGCCGGAAGCACAAACAGAGAACCATGTCAGTTACCACAATTAACCATCGATACAGAATAGCTAGCTGAGACGAGAGGGCCTGGCTCTGCTGAGAGAGCCAAATAAACGGAGCGGCAAATCCGAGTTCTGGATGCTTACATTGGCAGCCGCTTCCTCCGCCATCGCTCACGAAGCGAAGCCTGCGATCTGCTGCGCACAGGATAAACCAAATCAGCGGCAGTTCCGAGAATCGGAGAGATACAAAAAACGAGAAACAAGAATGTACGAGATCCAGCACCGTCGCCGTCTAGACCAACAGAACTACCGGGGAGGGGGGAGGGGGAACCCTAGATTTCAGCAGCGGCGGCGGCTACTCACGGATCGAGAGCGAGCAAAGTACGGACCGAAAGCTAGTCGGGATGTGGGAAGAGGAGAACCGGCGACCGTCGTTACCTGAGGGGGGCGGCGGAGGCGGGCCGGACCGGAGCGGCGAGACGGCGGCGGCGGAGGAGAAACCCTAGGCGAGGGAGAGAGGGGAGGGGTTTCTGGGAGGGAATTACGATTTGCGGATGGCCCCCTCTTCTTTGTGTCGTGTTCGTGTTGGTTCCTCTGTCTGACGGTCGGATGTCTCGCAGTATGGCGGTATGCATGAATCTGCCGTAGGTTTAAACTGAACCAAAACACACGATCATGTTTCAAAATACAAACACACGCACACACCTCTCCCTCCTCTACCCGGTCACATGCACACCAACAAATCCATTATGTTCCCCCTAAAAAAACACATCTATTATGTTACAAAGATTAAAAAAAAACCCCTCGGCGAAGGTAACCGTCTCACTTTATCAGTTCATTGGGTTGTTGATATATCTTTCGTTGCAGAGTTGTGTCAAGCGCGCTGAAATTTACCTGTGTTTTGTAGGGCCAAGTTGGTCACTTTGCTTTGTCTTTTGTATGGAATAATAGAGTGGAAGAGCTTAAGACGCTAAAATCGGCGCTACTCGTCCGTGTCTCATGGGTCATGCGTGAAAGGCATAGGCCATCTACAAGATCTCCTCCTTGATGAGAAGGGACACCTCTATCGGCCGCATGGCTATGGCTCTGATCAAACATCTATTTTTCTCCTTCCAAATCTCTAGATGGCCACGTCGCTCGGATGGAGGTGTTTTTCCAGCGAGGCCCAGTGAAGCTCCAATACAACGTATTTGTTTTAAAGTGAGGTCCTCGATAATGGAAATTAAGTTACGTAAAATTATCTGATTGAAACTATTTTATAAAGAAAACTAAAGGATGATCATAGTGGTTTACAAAGACATTCATATGGCCTCCACGGTGCTTGGAATCCTTCTTGAAATCCTCCTTGAGCGGCTGCGGGGGCATCTTCGTCTTGACGTCCTTCACGTTGAACTTTGCCAGGTCCTTCCAGATGACGTCGCCACGGTCATCCTTGGGATTAGGCTTGACATTCGACGTCGTTGACTGGTGGAGCCCACCACGGATGGGTTGACCTGTGACTGACATGGCGAACATGTACGGACAATTGTTGTTGCCGCAACCAAGACAATAGTTTACTATATTAATTTTATACTAAACATTTTTACATTTCACACGGATAATTTTGATATTTTTTATTAAATATTTATTTTTCCTAGATACAATCTTTGTTATCATAACTTAAATTTAGCATTACCCAATCCAAACATTTATCATCACAAATGAACAGTAAAACAAAAATATAATTATTTGGGAAAATTATGTTAAGGTTTTATAATCATGTTGGGGCAGACCTCAAATAATACAACGAAAGACACAGATTAAAAATATCACATTCACACACAAAATTTTGCGACCCTTCCATGTACTCCCTCCGTCTCAAAATAAGTATCTTAAGTTTTGCTAAAAAATGATATATCTAGACATATTTCATGTATAGATATATCCAATTTTGGACAAATTTGAGACACTTATTTTTGGACGGAAGGAGTAATATAGTGTGTTTATACGCGCCCCTGTGTCTATTTTAGTATGTTCAAGTATCTGCTAGAGAGCTCTAATTGCCTAAATGGTCGAAGATTTACGTTCTGCAGACTATGGGCAACGATTAAGCACGTGCTCGTGTGAGGTCACAAATTACATCTGAAATTAAAGTCGAATTAACCATAAGCAGAGCACAAATATTCGAAAGGAGAAACACAATTAACACACACACACACACAGAGCTAGCTGATTTGCTGGATCCTAGCTATGCTCAGGTACAGGTCAGCTTAGTATCAACACCTCGAAACTGAATGAAATCAACTATCCACGGGACTAATTAACCGATCGAATTAACCACACACACACTTTGATTCCACTACATGTAACGTACGATTGACTAGAACATCGATCGAATTAGGCTGCTGGCTGCTTCTTCTGATCTTGCTGTCGCCGTTGCCGGAGCGCCCGCTCGATGAGCAGGTTGAGGAAGTTCATGACGTGCACCGCGTACTTGAGCGCCGTCAGAGGATCCACCGTCTGCAATAACCACATTGATTAGCAGTGTTGTTCGTTCATGATTAAACGATTGCAAACATTATCTATTGTCTAAATTAAGCAGGATGAAAACATCTCAAACTAGTGCTCCACTAACTGAATTAGTTACCTGGGTCATGTTGGGCGCGAAGACCATGGCGACGTTGCGCGCGCCCATGCGGTTCTTCGCCTCCTCGCTCGCCACGTCCGCCATCAGCTGCACGGCCCAGTCCAGCAGCGCCGCCTTGGCCGGCGCCAGCCTCGCGCACAGCCTGCCCGCCTCCTCCTCCGTCGTGCACCGCGCCACCTCCTCCTCCAGCAGCTCGTCCAGAAGCCCGCCCGGCAGCTCCCTGAACCACGCCTTGATGAGCCCGGCCAGGCAGTGCACGTCCACCCCGGCGCCGTCCTCGTCCTCGTCGTCGTCGTCGTCGTCAGGTATGGTGCCGGCGAGGTCGATGTGGTGCCGGACGCGCTGCTCCTGGGCGCCGTCCGCGGCCACGCGGAAGATGCCCTCCGTGGCGAGGCCGCCCTCGTCGTAGAGGCGGCGCTGCAGGTCGAGCAGGATGGATGGGACGCTGTTGCCCCGCGCGTCGTGCGCGCACTGCATCGACTCCGTCGACACGCCGAACGCCGTCTTGCTGCACGCACGCACGTACGCGGGCGATGATGAGGATGATGATCGGACGCGAAGGAGAAGATGATGGAACGGCGAGAGGGGAATGCGAAGGAGGTACCTTGCGCTGGGGGCCTTGGCGAGGGCGGGCTCGGGCTGGAGCTCGGCGGGGACGCCGCGGAAGCCGTGGAAGCGGTCGAAGGTGACGTGCGCGACGTGGCGCACGTCGGTGGGCCACCCGATCTTCATCCGCTGCTGCTCGCTGCCGCCGGGGACCTGATCCTCCTCCTTGCCGCCGCCGCCGCCGCCGCCCGTGTCCATCCTGATCAGTCTGATCCGATCCCGGGGCTGCGACGTCGCAGCAACGGCGACGCGGTATTCTCGTACGTACGACGTGCTGGTGGTACCGGCCGATCGATGATGGTGGGAGAGGCCGGAAGACTTGGTGGAGACTAGTAGAACTGGGAGGAGGTGGTTGGTTGGTCGATGTACAGCTACTTTGTTGGGATCGTGCGCGGCACCACTACTCCAACTCGCTACTCGCTACGTATGAATCTATCTTCGCTTCTAATGAAGGAATAGTGGCCAGAGGACTGAGAGGAGGGAAAACAACACAACAACTTGCCCGTTACAAAGAACAAGTGGTGTGTGCATGGTAATCAAAAGCCTTTGATTTTATACAATAGCAAGACGTTCATATGATATAATCACCTATTACAAGACTGAAGTCTTAATGACCAACCAGAGTAACAAAAATGTATATATGTTGTATCCTAAAAACAATAGTGAACTTCACCTTTTACCCCTCTGTTGTGCCTTTGAGATGCATATTACCCCATGTAGTGAAAATTCTACCGGAACACCCCATCTAATTTTTTTTCAACCCGGTTTTACCCCCATTCAAGCATTTTGCCAGTTTTGCTACACACGACCGACATGACAGATCGATCTGGCGCAACACCGGCGTGTAAAGCATGGATGGTGTCATCGAAGATCATACAAGCATGCAAAACTAGAATGTGAAATTATCTTAAAATAGGCTACACAGAAAAGAACAAATCTTTTATGTTTTGGAAATAAAGTGTGTATAATGAGTTCCACACATTTGCCATATTTATGTAGTGCTGAATATAAATATTTCAAATTGAGATTATGCACATTTCTCGGAAACATCGTGAACAACATGTCGGATATTTTCCAGATTTTTAGAAACTTCTAAATATGATTTTTAGATTTTATTGAAAAATAAATAAAGAGATCACTGGAGCTCGGGGTGCAGAAATCTCTGTTTGCATTATATAATAATATAGGCAATCCCTCTCTTTGACATCTTACAAAATAAACTCTTCATATCTTATATAACTACACCAAATGTTAATAATTATGCACTCTCGACACATTTACCGAGATATTTTTAGGATGCAAAAATTAGAGCTCTCTATACCAATGTAATTAATGATTGTAATTTTGAACAGGGCAAGCAATTTTTTCTATTTTCCTTCAATCTAGAGGAATTTTTTTAACCATAGTTATTTACAATATCTCAAAAACGAAACAAGTGACAAAACATCATTAAAAAATGCGGTTTAAATTTAGGGTAATATTTTCCATGGCTGACTTTAAACAACATGTAAGAGATAAGTTATAAGAAATAGAAAAGTTTAATATAAATAAACTTCCCCTTCCTGTCCAGCGCTAAACGCAACAATTTTGTACGAAAGAGTAGTCTGACAGGAGTAGACCCAAACATGGAGTTATAAAACCTAGGACCGAGTTATTCTGTTAGGAGTACATTTTGTATCGTGCGATTCTTGTGACCGAGTCTTCTCCTTTCATGCTTCTAAGTTGACGAGTGCTGGAAGGTATCTCTGAGAAGTGTCGACATCAATAGCATCGTCTCTAGGCTGTGGCACTTGGGATGGGGTTTGCACCATTAGTTTTTGTTAGTGGGAAGGTGTGGGTACAAGAATTAAAAGCAGATGGAGAATGGGAGGGGCTCTATCTGAAGATGGAGAGTTCAAATATTTTTCGTTGGAGTCAGGCCCGGTCCTGTGGCAGGGCGGGAGGGTCGGCCGCCCCGGGCCCGTGAAAATTAGGGGCCCCAAAATTATTTGCGTTTTGCCGTTTTATATTAGTCTTGCCTTGGCTGGTCCAGATTTCTAGCGTGCATCTATATCTATACTACTATTAAAAGAGTAAACATGTTTCGGATACATTAAATATTACGCGTCCGATCTCTGACCAACGAACCAGATCATCCCAACCGTGTTGAGCACCTCGTGTTGAGGTCTAGCGAACCGGTCAGGATGGGAATGGGCCGACCCGGCCCTGGCCTTGGACCTGGCCCTGTGGCCTCGAGGCCAAGTCTAGGGGCCATGGGCCGACCCATTCCAAGAAATGCTTGCGGCCTCGCTGACCCAATGGGCATCACGGGTCGACCCAAATATTTACTGTAATGTAAAGCATTGCAACATGTTACAGTCACAAAAAGTACAGAAAATATAACAAGATCTATCTAAGAGGCCTGAAAATCATCAAAGTTTACACAGGCTGATCAAAACTTACACTGAAATAAAAAGTTTACAAAATTATCCAACGTATAGTAATATTCAGAGCATACAAGCAGCTGCACTGAAATTACTGAAGGGAGAACCAACACTGAAGCCACAGACCTGCGGAAGAGCAGACTAGACAAGAAATGACCAAGAATCAAAACAGGAAGAAGGACGAGCACGGACCAAGAATCAGCGCATGTGGAGGCCAGAGGGCAGTAGTCTCACGGGTGCTTGGCTAGCAGCGGCACTCGAAGGGGAGGAAGCAGGTCAGACGGCGGCCGGGACGGTGACCCGTACGACGACCTGGACAACCTGGAGAGGAACAGGAAGTCGAGCTTGATGGCGACCGAGACGATGAGCTCGAGCGCGACCGGCGACCGAGACGATGTCCTCGACGGCGAGCGGCGACCGAGGCGACGAGCGGGAGGCGCGCCAGGAGTAGGAGGACCGCCGGCGGCAGCAAAAATGTTCGGGGCCAGCCGAGATTAAGAGCAGGGGGCGCGCCAGAAGTGGGAAGAACGCCGGCAGCAGCAGAGATGGTCGGGCACGGCCGGCGGCGACTGGGCATGGCGATTTCTACTACTCCCTCTGTTCAAAAAGGATGACTCATACGTGTCTAGATACATCCACTTTTCCACTAGTGCAAGTCATCCTTTTTGGAACGGAGGGAGTAGGAGATAGACACGAGATGTAAGCGACTGGGTCGACCCTGCTAACTCATCGGGTCGTATGGAGCCGGCTCCACTGACCCATCTATTATTCAAGGCCAACCCACTTGGCCCATTGGCCTCGATTTTTTGGGCCGGGTCAGCGACCCAGCGGGTTGACGCGGCCCATTCCCATCTTGACGAACCGGTACGAGTCTATTTCTCGCCTCCTTTGTCTCTAGCGCAGACCGAACCAAAAAATACGTGGAGACTCGTCGGAGCTCTGCCACCAAGCGTCCGAACTTCACATCCCGATCCCACTCCGCCTTAGCCAGCCTCACCGTGAATCGCCCCAAGGTGTGTCCCGTCTCCCTGTGCGAATCAGACAGAAGCCGATTTGTCCGATATGAGCTGCCGCCTCGTACCACGCTCCCCCGCACAGCGTGGCCTCAAGATGCACCGCCGCCTCCCGGTTCTGTCTCCCGCACGACGCGGCCGGCCAGCCAGAGGGGATAGGTGGTGCCAAGATGATGACCGACACGCAGTGGGCTGTGATGTCGGACTGGGAGAAGGATCTATGGCTGATGAAGTTCCAGCCAAAAGGGGAACAATGGCTTGCATCGAGCAGATGTTGAAGTGGTACCCCAAGGCACAGAGAGAGGCCAGCGGCGGTCGGAGTTGTTAGAGGAGGTGCTCTCCTTCGACGGGCCAACTTCCACTCCGGACTCATCCCCAACATCAGGTGCATTCCCGGTCATCCCTGACGCCAGACTGGACGTCGCCATCAACATCACTGGCATGGTGATTTCGACGCCGACCAGGTGTTCGACAGAAAGCATGAACCGCGACGCCATTGAATCGACGCATGCTTTCACTCCAGCAACGACACTGACGTCACCCACGGCCACCGTCGACGTCGTCCGCAAGCTTGTTGCAACTGCACCAAGTGCCATTGGCACTATGTCATAGTCTTAAATTAGAGGCACTTCGAAATGCCCCTAAAAATCAGGAAAGTGCCTCTAAGTATTTTTAGGGGCACTTTTAATAGTGTTGCATTTAATCGTGTTGCTAAAAATCATAGAGGCATTTCAATAAAAATGCCTCAAAAATAGGTGTTTTTAGAGGCATTTCCATGAATGCCTCTATATTTTTTAGTGGCACTATTTTTGAATTGCCTCTAACTATTTTTTGAGGCATTTCTAGGAATGTCTCTATATTTTTTAGTGGCACTGTTTTTGAAATGCCTATTTTTAGAGGCATTTCTAGGAATGCCTCTATATTTTTTAGTGGCACTGTTTTTGAAATGCCTATTTTTAGAGGCATTTCTAGGAATGCCTCTATATTTTTTACTGGCACTATTTTTGAATTGCCTCTAACTATTTTTATAGTCATTTGCAGGAATGCTTCTAATCAATATCAATGCCAATTATTTTTAATGCCACTGTCAAAAGTAGTTGCATTCGTAACAAACATTCAAATGTCCAGAACATACATTCATAACATACACATTCAGGAATTCATAAAATACTTCTCGGTCAGTAATTGCATTCATAACATATTATTCACAAAGTTGACAGGAAACATCTATTCTCCAATTTGACAGAAGTACACGACTCTCGTCATATCTGTCCCAGGCAGCAGCATCATCTCCGGCCATCTCCGTCCAAGGCAGCAGCAGCATAGCCGGCCCATGCTCCTCCTCTCTAGGTCGCCTGCAGCTCGCCTCCAGATAAACGCCTCCGAGCAATGGATTATGTGCTGCATCATCAAGTGCAGCTTCAACTGCAGCTTCCTCCACTTCCAGATCTTCATGTGCCGATTCTTCCTCATCATTATTAGGTACTCCCTCCTGCACAAGCATATTCACATGTGAGCTGTCATAAGTAATCTCTAGCTCATAAGCATGCAGCTGTGATGGCACTGTTCTGTATCAAGAAAAAACACACTAGGAAATTCACACAAGGAAAACACACGCTAGGAAATAAATTCAGTCAAGGACTCAAGGTTGTACTCCTACTTCTCTCAAGGTTGGCAACTTACCAAGTTGTTCACAGCTAATGTCATTTCCTCCAGATGCAAACATGGTTCGTGATTCCATATTAGAAGCTGGTTGTCATTTCCACCAGATGCAAGCTCACAGTTGTTATGCGACCATCCATTTCGACCCACAGACCTGGAAAGATTGACCACTTCATGTTCAGAACAAGTACTGAAATCTAAGGACTGTTCAGCCCACAGATCTGAAGTCTTGTTCAGAACAAGAGTACAGGGATTTAATTCATATGAAGTCTCACCTCTGTTCTGTGACCAGAAAATTTGCTGATGTAGTCAGTGGGGACACGAATGTCATGCTGCAGTATTTGTCAAGGTGCACTTACATGTCATATTCTTGATATAGAAGGTCATATCTACTTCAGAGTGTTTACTGAAACTCTAAGCTAATTTTTCATGCGGAAAATAGTTTCAAAGTGCAGAAAAGAGATGTCCCATGCTAATCAGGTTTCCATACTGATCTTATATTGACATAAAATGAAACAAAAAAGCTTGCAGCATGAGCAGAACAAAATAAAAATAAAACGTTGTAAATTGTGTAGAGTTTTAGTCTTACTACCTTAACAATGCAGCAGCGTCATGGTTTTTGAGTCGAGCGACTAGTCGACGACTAGTCGATGAGTCTCAATATGAAGTCCGACTCGGCATCTCGACTCGACTAATTGGTTGAGTCGAGCGACTCAATCGACTAGTCTCGACTAGTCCAGGTTTTTGAGTCAAATAACGACTTAAAGTTGGCCCAGCCCGTCATATTTTTTCCAATATTGCTTGCCCAGCTCCCCCCATGAAACCTAGATCGCCCCAATTTTTTCCCCCGAGCCAAAACTGCTTGGACACTGTATGGAGATGCCCAGGTTTGTATTATAGACTATTAATAAGTATATAGTTATATACAGTTATACATATAATATGGTAATTTTATAGTACCTATTGCTAAACTACTCATGTCGACTAGTCGACCATGAGTCTTGACTAGTCACGACTAGTCAAGAGTCGCTACCCCTGAACGACTCGTCGACTCGCCGACTCGAAAACCATGAGCAGCGTTCTATGCGAAAGCTACAACCAATACCAGCTCCCCAAGCACGTGAACGCACATTGTTCCTTAGAGTTGAAGTATAGCCTGGGAGATATAGAATGCACTGTAAGATTACGGATTCAACCATTTGATCTGTTAACAAAGTGCAACTGAATTGACATTGAATTAGCTCTAAAAGAAACGCTGGTTAGATCATCAGCTTTCAGAGCTACTTTAGAAGATTGGAAAAGTAATGAAGAACCTACCGGCCACAAGGTCTGAATCGTTTGTATAAACATCTGTTCCCCAAAGCTGAGCGCCTTTCACCTACAAAACGGTGATTTTAACAAGTGAATAAAGTAGCTAAGGGAAGAAGCATGCTACAACTGTCGAAGAATACTTGCTGACTATATGAAGAGTGTAATCTTGGCCTATATGATTTCGAGACAAAACTTCCAAGTGAGTTCATCATTAACTGCTTTCCTTATTCTATTCCAATTTACCAAAGTGTAATCTTTCAAGCTTGTGTTAAATTTGGGTTTCAGTTTCTTCAAGAAGATCTGAAGCAAAACTTATTTTGTACAAACAAAGATTTCCAACTTACCAGGACTTCCGGGTGTAACATTATGGTCACCATGCAGAGAATCAAAAACCTTGTGAAATTCTCCACTCTTGTTTCCTCTGATATTTTCAATGTCATCTGCGAGTTTCACAGAAAATCATCAATTCTCTAAGTAGAATGCATCAATTCATGTTTAGTGAAAAATAAAAATGCTCCGTGTCTCCGCGTGCTGGCATACGGCCATATCTCAGGCCTTCTTACGATTAAATAAACATGAGCTCAGCTAGGACATACTGCAAAGGACACAATAGCAATGCCCAGTGCAAACTACAAACAATACAGGAATAAACTTGTTTAGTATTGATGCTTACTAAACACCTCATATATCGAGAAAATAGCTTTTAGATCAGGACAAGTACAAGTCTAAACCTTTGAATGGTTTTCTAAAGATATCATTGTCGAATGTCTCATACATCAAAAAATAGATCTGAACTTGGCTAAAAAGTACTAGCGTGAACACATACATATCAAGCTGTTATACACATACTTCCAATTTATTCACCTAGTATCATGTAACTTCAGGCAATGACATAAGCACAAACAAAACAATACCTAAGTAATCATGTTTCTAGTAGCCTAAAACACTTTAACAATGACATATGTGCATTCTAGAACTAGATAACAGTGGCAAGATAATTAGATTTAGCACGGTCAATCACCTTGTTAACTATAGACACAACGCTAGCATGAATTCTTTCATAAACAGATCCTTAACTAATTGCTGGTATCCTTGAGTTTTGGCTAAGCAAATATTTTACCCATAAGGGCTACGCTCCAATTTAATAAAGAATATTTATCTAGCTGACCGTTGGACCAATTGATTTGTACAGTTGTAGTTGGCGTTCAACCAGTTTAATCAAGTAGTCATGTCACTCGTTAAATCATTTGCAATGCAATTAGCACAATATCATAATAGACAGAAGCATTAAGCCCAAATTACCAGTAATTAGCACCTTAATGGCTAGACAATGTCACAAACACTTCGTGAGCAAACAATACTATGCAACTCACAACACAATCATGAAGCAGAATGGTATCCACGCCATGATGAAACAGAACCACCTCCGGTTGACTACAAATTCACTTCCACTCAATAGAGGCAGCAGCTTAGAGGCACGCACCGCTAGCACCCTTGCAACAGAACCAACGAGGGTGGGCAGGAAGAGAAGGCGGGAGCAGGTTATACCAGGAAGAACAGTCGTCCCCGGAGACGAGGTTAGCAGGGAGCCTGGGATCGCGCGGGAGATGGTGCTCCTTCGATCATCCAACTGCTTGCTGGCGTCGTGGCACTTGGCGCGGATGCACCCGCGCGGCATTTGCTCGAACACCAAGCGCGCGAGGATGGGAAGGAGACCTCGCGGGAGATGGTGCTCCTTCGATCGTCCAACTGCTTGCTGGCGTCGTGGCACTCGGCGCGGATGCACCCGCGCGGCATTTGCTCGAACACCAAGCGCGCGAGGATGCTAGGGAACCTGGGACCTCGCGGGAGATGGTGCTCCTTCGATCGTCGGACTCCTTGCTGGAGCCGGGGCACTCGCCGCGGATGCACCGAGCCGGGATGGAGGAATAGCCCAGGTGATGGGTCTGAGGAGTACAGATCCGCCGTTCGCCGTCGAGGTTCGTCGGAAAGAGCTCGGCTCGTCCTTGTTCGACGAGATGTGGTGGAACGCCATGGACAGGAGGCGCGGGGGGAGGGCCGTGGGTGGGAGGAGGAACTTCGGGGGAGGAGACACACGACGGCGGCCGCCTCCGGGTCAGCGGAGCCAGAGGAGACGGACTGCGGCGACGCTAGGGTTTCGAGACCGGGAAGCGGCGCTCGACCTCTCGAGTAGGGAGCGGCCGAACGGGTGGTTTTCTGAGCGACACGTAGTATTATAATTTTGACTTAATTTTGGCGGCCACGACTATTATTTACGGGCGGAGACGATATTTTGCAAAAACACCCTCGAACGTTTCGAGCATCAGCCCGCAGTCCGCAGTCCCCTTTCTGCTCGCACAATCCCTTTTCCGTCCGCCACCGTCGCCGGCTGATCCTAGCCAGCTCCCTCCGCCGCCGCCCACCTCCCCGGCACCCCCTCCTCCCTATCTCGATTCTGCGGCATAGAAACCTTCGACCCATCCCCCACCACAAACCCTAGCCCATAATTGCGGCTGTCCATGCCGCCGCCGCCGGCGGCGGCGCGGATTCTGGTGGGGCACACGCCACGGCGACCGGCTGGCCCGTGGAGCGGAGCCGACGTGGCCGTCCAAAAGGAAGAAGATGCGAGCGAATTGATGTGGGGGCAGAGAGGTTGGCCGGGAGGAGCTGTCACAGCTCGCCGGCCGGGGCGACCACAGAGCATCTCTTGCCGGCGCCGTAGACAGCCGAGAGGCACCCCTGCCCCAGCCTGAGGCTGATGCTTGTCTACATCGAGGAAGGAATGCACCGCTGCTCTTTGCTGCTGTTGCATTTCTTCATCGGCTAGTTCTGGTATCCGTATGTCGAGGTGAAATCCTTCATCTCTAGTGTTGCTTTGTGTGTGATCTTCTGATTAGATGTTCTCTGGTACATGGAGTAGAATTCAGAAATTCTGAACATGTTGGCAGAGTAATCCTAGTGCTAGGTGGTTTCCCGTTTCCTATCCTAGCTGAACCGCTACCGCAGGTGAGGTCTCTTTCACTCCTAAATCTATTTGTGCTAAAAGAATACAAGACTAGTGGGTAGCTAGTCATTAGTACTCCAACTTGTGAGGGACTCCTGAATTTGGTGAGGTTTGATTTCTGTTTCCAGGACAAGCTCTGAAAGCAACTCTGAAGAACCTGAAGGCTAAGCTGAGTTATGTGACTAAACTGTTTTTGCTACTCCTTTCTCCTTCTAAGTGCTTTGGTGGTGTCATAACGATCTATTGTTGCTTCATATTTGTTGCTAACTTGCTACTCTTTTCTTCATGTAAGAAGCTTGATAGCCTAGCTTAATCAAGAAGCAACTTCTGTTAGCTCCAGAAATTCCAGATTGTATTGTCCTGTATAGGTTATAACGAGTATAGCTTGTCGGTTCGTTTACACCATCATTTGTAACCTATAAATCATTCTACTCCCTCTGCTCAATCATGTTTGCTTGACACCACCAAAGCACTTAGAATCGATCAAACGAGCAACAGCGCCTCGGAGCCCAAGCCGCAGTTTTTTAAAAACGAGCAGCAGCGCCTCCGGGCTCATCTTGAGCAGCAGCGGTTTGCTCAATCATGTTTGCACATATATAAGGAGCCGCGGAACAGCAGCGCGCGAGAGGAGATGCAGCGCCCAAACAAGCAGCAGCGCCTCCAGCGAATCGATCGGATGAAAGAGACGAGCGTCACGGATCCTGTTTTGTTTATTTTTGTAAAATATACGTATTAAGTGTGTTACTACAGTTAATTTGGACCAGACAGTAATGATATTTTTGGCTTGAAATGGCTCTAAAAATTGTATTTATAGAGGCACTTTACACAAGTGCCTGTGAAGATGTTATTTTCTGGGGCACTTTCTTTTAAATGCCTCTGAAAATACTATATTTAGGGGCACTTGGTGGAAAGTGCCCCTAAAAACGGCATAAAGTGCCCCTAAAAATGATATTTTTAGGGGCTCCTAGCAGGAAATGCCCCTAAATATTATTTTTAGAGGCAGTTCTAAAAAATGCCTCAACCAAAATGCCTCTAAAGATAGGTTCTCTCATAGTGTGGTGAGGCTTGACATCCTGCATCAGCAGCAGCCTCTGCGCGACGGCGTCCGGAAGGTGGGGTGCTGAGGTAGTTCTGCAGGAGGACGTGATGCCGACGACCACGCAGTTTGCTTTTGCAGTATGCGGCCAGGGAGTCAGGGACGTGGTGTTGTAGCTGACCTCCACTACATGCCATGTGTTTGTGTTAATTCTTGCAAGTGAGCGATCCAAACATTACCCAGCTCATGCTTGATCTGTTGTTAAAGCCGTCCCAATTTTGATTGCTGGGTCACTCTGTCCATGGTGGAGGACGAGCAATGTATGGACGATCTGTGTGGATAGACCGTCGTGCAGTCTAGAAACATGAAGATCTGAGCAGCTGCCTTCATGACGACGACTCGACAAGGTGTGCATCAATGCAATTGTGGTGCCGGTGAGTATGCCTACCGATGTATCCATCTTCAACCTTGCTGCCACCGCTTGTTGCTTCTTAGGCCTCCAGGTATCCCCTTGTGCAGCTGATAGCATCTAGGTTCAGCTCACGAATGCAGATGTTGGTATTAAGAAAATAAGAGAAAATGAAGCAACTTGGTGTATAGAAAATGACAGATAGCACAATGTCCGCCTCGGGGTCGAGGGGAACAATGGGGGCTTTATTTACCAGTTAAATGTACGATGAAGAGCAGGTAAATATTTAAGGAAATTGACTTTAGGTTTGTACAAATAAATTTATTAGAAATTTCTTTGGAATTCATGTGATTAGTTTGGTCCTGATCAGCCATATTTAATCCTCACTGGTTGGTTCGAGGGCACAAATCTTGATGGAGTGTTTGGGAGACTTGAAACAGAATCTGCGAAAGTGTTCAAGTGGGCTTCAACTTGATTCATCAAACAGGGCAAGGTATTTCTGCCGTTGGCGCTCCCAAGGGCAGGCCACCAAAGGCCACAGCCAGCTGCTCGATGCTGGCGCCTTCCGGGTGCAGTTTGGCGATCCTACCGCTCATCCGCACAGACGGCGCCTCTACCTCCATCTCGTGGACCAACGCCTACATGCCCAAAACGGTGGTCGCGAGCGGCATCATGATCCGGGCTAAGAAGCCCGACAAGGGGCACACAGGTGCACCCACCTCCATTTCCTGCTGGTCAGGGCCAGCCTGCACTGGCAAGACGGTGTCCTTGTCGAACTGTTGCCCGACCTCCTTCTCCGCAGCATGCTCACCCTGACCGGACAATGAGACTGGGACCGCTTCGGGTTCGGCAATGCCCTCCTCTTCATGCTCCACCTCCTCCTCGTCTAGCAGCACCACCTGTTGCTGCATCTCCCCATCAGCAACCTCTGCCTCCTCATCCACGCTGACATACCCCCCCCCCCCCCCTTGCACGGCGCGTCGTCTGGCGAGAAGAGTACCCTAGAGAGGCCCATACCCGGAGTTGTATTGCTATGACTTTCCTGGATTGGGCTTCTATGCGGCTATTGACTTGCATCAAAACATAAGTAATCCATGTAGATTCTGATACGATTTTTTCTTAATTGTAAATTGTCCTATTTGTGAATACGTCCATGCCAACTAGTATAGTAGAAAAAATAAGGCAGAGGCAGAGTCCAACACGGCTCCGCGGCTGGCACGACAGCCCATCTAGCTAGAAGAGGATAGCCAGTCAGGGCCTGCAAGCCGAGGTTGCCGATCGATCTCCGCTTATCATACATGCACCCGACACTCCCTATCTATCTCCTCGACCAATCCCACAGCCGTCCTTTTGTGCTCTACCGTCCGCGCCGCTACGAGCATGAAGCTGATCGTGGCCGAAGACCGGCCAATTCTAAACGCCGGCCGGCCAGCCTTGTGTTCTCTACTCCGACAACGCAATATCGGAAGAATTGATAGAGGTATGACTGCGATTCGATAGCCTAACTATGCCCGAAATTTGGCATGATGATTGAGCGATAAATAATTGATAAAAAATTACGTGCGATTGAATAAAATTGGGTTTACGTTGTTGCAATAGGACCATTATTAATCGGCTGACTAGTCATTATTTAGAGGTATATATATTATTATGATTTGAGATCTGTAAATTCTACTCTCTCCGTTCACAAAAGGATCAACTAACTTCAAATTTGTATGTATCTACACATGATTTAGTTTGTAGATACATGCAAATTAGAGATTGGTTGTGACATCCTTTTATGAACGGAGGGAGTACATGATAATAGATGAAATTGATACCATCTAACAGAATAATATATGCATAGCTATATCCCTTTTCACGCAGTCGAACTCGAGTTCTCTTGCTCGCAATTTCGATTATGTAGCACAATTCTTCATAAGTAAATGCTACATGGCTCCTCTCCAGCGGTGAAGTTTTTAAATATTGGTATCATCGTCACTCACTTTATTTGTTTACCGCTAACTTTTGTTATATGAAGGATTGCAAAATTAATTTAAATAATTATATAAATGATCATTTTTGGATGTACTTCCGTGTTCATTTGTAATATTTCATAGGCAAATATTGTTTAATGTGTATTAAATTTTTATAGTAAGGGGCCCCAAATTTTATTTTCGCCCCGGGCCCCGAAAATCTCAGGACCGGCCCTGGTTGGAGTACACATTTTATGTTTTTGATTCCTATTTGGACACTCACTATGATTGTTTTATCCATATGTAGTGTTGATTGAAGTTTTCGCGACTGAAATTTCTTTGCGTGTCTCGATCGGTCGATTAGGATACCATGTTTGTCGTGAGAGAGTGTGCTGCAGAGCCGTGACGTCTTTGTTCTTTGGCTGAGTTAACTGGTGACATGTTGGACATGGAAGGGACTCGTCTGCTAATGGCTCAAACCAAATAATTGAAAAACGTAAATGGGCCTGCCGATCCGCATAGTTAAGTTTCGTGCCCGGGTCAACCCAAAGTCCCAAACATGGAGGTCAAGTTCGGCTTATTGGTCCATGGCTTATTGGTGAGGGTGCAGCTTCTGAGGGTGCGAACGTGGTGCCGCTGTCGGCGGATGTATCACCTCTAGTCTAGGGCGTCGTCGTTAAATCGAACACGGTGCCAAGGGGTTCGCTGTCCTTAAGCTCAAGGCCACTAGTGACGCCATGGACCCCTACTACATCAACGTGTTGGTCATGAGCAATCAGTGGCGGATCCAGGATTTTTAAGCAGGGTGGTCCACCTTCATATATATTTTTACTCAAATAAGACATGCAACCATGCTTGTATAGAATTTAGCAATAGCAGTCTGGTATTAGAAACACATCCGAATTTATAAGTAAGTTTGAATTTTGCATATAATTTAGCAATACCAAGCTCCTGCCGCCTCCATCCCTGTTGCGTACTCCAGCTCCACGTTAATCCCTGCTCTACTGTTTTCGTCAGTAAGGTGGTATCGTTGTGGTTGAGATGAAGCACGATCAAAGTTCGATCATACAAACCGTTAGAAACCTAGTGACATCTTCAGAATAAACCCAATATTTCATGTGTGCGTGCATTTATATCACTAGATGACTCCCCGCGCGTTGCTGCGGAAACTTGTAGAAGAAATTTTGGTATAATTAGGCCTTAGATATAATCTTTGATGAAATTAAGATCATCAATTGCATACATGTGGACAGTAAAATGTACTTTGATAACACTAACAGAAATACAGTACATCAGGCTCATCTGCTGCATGACAAATGGAACACATTTAGGAAAAACATCAGCCGGAAATATATTTTACTTTGCTTGCCACAATGTAGAATGCAGGTCTGAAGTTTGAACACAAAAAACATTTATTTGATTGATTGACCATTCCGCAAATGGCGCAAATTCAATCTTTCAGTATTTCGCATAGACGTAATTTGCTAGAATAAAGTGTCCGCTAGCATAAACTAATATAAGTCAAAACATTTGTAAACCCTTCAGATTCAAGAATACACGTGATGCCGATAAATATGGCAAAAAAGACATGCCTCTTTTAATCTGTATAATCCTGACTGTGACCCATCAGTATATGTACAATTCAGTAGTTCATGAATCACCAATTACACTTTTCTCATTGATCAATCTGTTACAGACCATACAGACAAAAATAATAGCACTGTAGCTGCTCCTTTCAACCTTTGCTAATCATATCAAAGTAGCAAGTTCGGTAAAGCCTTTGTCCAAGTTTGGAACAAAGAGACCCGATCTGCAGCAGCAACGACAGAAATTCACTAATTATAACTGTCACACCGCAATGTAAATTTGGGATTAACATGCATGCATAAGATGAGGGTTCAGATCACCAGATCGGAGCACGTTGGAGTCACTGACGGCAATTTGGCCACCTGCAACTGATGACTCGGCTTAGGCGGCCGGCGACCGGCGGCCGGGGCTCCTCGTTGAGGGCTGTTGTAGTGGGGCCGCTGGTCTCGAAGCTCAGAATGGGAACTCAAAGAGGATCAGTACGTTTTTGATGTGCAGCTACTTGGGGGTTAGCTCCTTGGACCTTGGATATGACTGGATGCGGTGGACGGACATTGGAGAGCACGAGAAGGGTTAAGAAAACTACCTGGACCGCATGTGTTGAGTGCAGTGGCCATATCTATACCTCTTATAAAGCAAAACTCCACTAAGTGCATTAATTATTTTTCTATCTCAACATGCAAGCTATCCACATCATTCATGCTATTAGCCAATCAATTGTCCATGTCATCTCCACTAATATTTATTATTAATATTCACATGCAAGATACACATCATACATTCCTCCAACCATCTAATAGTTCACATCAATATTTTATAATACACACATTTCATGTCTATAAAATTTAGTATATCGACTATGACCAATTGATTTTTGCATTTTCATTTGGAGAACATAATATATCATAACTTTTATACCCTTTTGTTTACACAATATAGTTTCTAAAGTGATCCCCGCTACAACGCGCAGGGTATCTTCTAGTATATTCTATGGAGAGGTCAATGGAGGAGACGAAGAGGGAGGGGATTTGGTGGATAAGAGGAAAAAATTCATTAATAACTTATGCATCTATTGGTGTTGAGGAGATGAAGAGGTTCGGTGGAAGGGGAAATTAGCTCATCAATTAGTGCAGCAAAGGAAAAGCTACTTTGACGTGACAGTTTGTAGTTACATTATGTTGCAAAAAGATAAATGAAAAATAAAAATGATGACATGGCAGACTGCTGAGGTGGATAGGCTACATGATGAGAGAAATAGTTAGTGGGGATGAACCATTTAGTTATATAGGATTTATGTAATCCAATGGAGGGGAAAAACAAGGAAATAAAAATGGAAGCACTACTCATTTTTTACATGTTCCACAAAAGGGGATTTGGCCAATTTTAGGAACTTTGATGAAGTATTGTACACTACAGACACGTGTCCCTGACGTTGAAGAGCTCTATCAAAGAGTGAAACCCAAACGCCGCTGGACTCTTCATCTTTTTCTCGGAACAATTCAGCCATTGACACTGGGCGAGAGTTTGTGCAGCTCAGTGGTCAGTATGTTTTATATAATCCCATCAGAAGCTTCTCCCTGTCATCAACTCGTTTCCTTGCTGCTTCCCGCGCTCTGAGGGCCGCTTCCTCCTCCTTCGAAACCACCTTGGGCTTCTTCGTGTCCTCTCTTTTTCTCTTGTTAGCAGCAGCAATACTAGATGGAGCACCCTTCACATGTCTCATGGGATCGCCTTTGTATCGACCTGGTCGATGATAAGAAGGAGTCGCATACCCTGCTGGCTAGTGGGCCTGGCCCATGAACTCGGTTCAATGATTCTTAAGCGCGCGACTGCCTTCCTACTTAATCTCCGCGCTAGCTTTACAAAAATTAGGAACACTCGAAAATTATGAACACTCGAACTACTTTGAAAGTTGTGTACACAAAAATTATGCGGGTCCACGAGTAGGTTCCATTCGCATACTCAGTTTCGATTTTCGTGGATTATAACTTCTCAATTTTGAATAGATGTTTGAAACCTATTTAGCCAAATTTTATCGAATTCGTCACGCTCGGCTGATCGTTTGAAATATTATTTGACGAGTAGGTTAACATCCACATTTCGCCCAACTTTCATGTTGTAATTTTTTCGTTTCGACGATCATATACGAGATGTTCGAAACTATTTTTGAGCACGGAATGTGTGTTTGAACAGGATCTGAGTTTGAACGATTTTTGAAAACGTCGTTGAACGGAATTTGGTTTTGAACGGAAATGGGAGAACGGTTGCACGGATTGTGTGTTTGAACAGGCTATGATTTTTAAACAATGTTTTTAAATGTCATTGAACAAAAAGTGGTTTTGAACGGAAATGGGAGAACGGTTGCACGAATTGTGTGTATGATAAGAATCTGACTTTAAACTATTTTTTGAAAAACATCGTTGAACATAAATGGTTTTTGAACAGAGATAGGAGAACGGTTGCACGAAAAGTGTTTTTGAACAGGATCAGAGTTTGAACGATTTTTTAAAACGTCGTTGAACGGAATTTGGTTTCGAACGGAAATGGGAGAACGGTTGCACGGATTGTGTGTTTGAACAGGATCTGAGTTTGAACGATTTTGAAAATGTCGTTGAACGGAATTTGGTTTTGAACGAAACTATTTTGAACGATTTTAAAAGTGAACATAAAAGGTGGGTGAACGAATTTATTTTTGAACGATTTTAAAAAGTGAAAAAAAAAAGTCTATGAACGAAAGTTTTTTTGAACAATTTTTATAAATGAACGGAAAATATCGTTGAACGAAACTATTTTTGAACAATTTTAAAGGTGAACAGAAAAGGTCGGTGAACGAATTTATTTTTGAACGATTTTAGAAAGTGAACAGAAAAAAGTCTATGAACGAAAATTATTTTTTCAACAATATTTAATAAGTAAATGAAAAGTCTATTAAAGAAAACTATTTTTGAATGATTTTTAAAATATGAACAAATTTTAGAGATGAACAATTTTCAAATCTAAACATTTTTTAAATATAAACAATTTTTAAATTTTAACATTTTTTATATTTAATTTTTCAAAATATTAAATTTTAAATAATATTTAAACATAAAACAGAAAGGAAAAAGAAATAGCCAAAAAAAGAAAAACGAAAAAGAAACAGGGAAAATAAGAAAGAAAAAAACAACCAAAAGAATCGAAACAAAATGAAGCAGGTGCACTGGGCTGGCCCATAAGCAACAGAGGGCCGGGCGAGCAGGTGCGCTGCGCATGTTGGGCCGGTCCATTTGGTGGTGTGCGACGACACCTTATCATCGACCTGGTCGAGGAATAGGGTTTGCCTATCTCATCAGGTTCAGTGGTTTTGTGACCACCAAACCTAGAGCTGGGCCTCCTTTAATACTCGAGACAGTCCCAGGTTTTTTCTGCTAATCATGTATGCCACAGGATAACTTTCCAACGACTTATATGCCTCTTCCTGGGTAACCCATTTTCCAGCTCAGTGGGAAAACATAAATATGAGTTATAGAAAACAAAGTTTCAGGACAGCATGACAAATGAATACGAAATCCAGATATGTGTCTGCTTGCCTAAACCATCAGAATAATAGAAACCCGAGTTTGAGTCGTAGTAAAGTCCTGTAGATTTATCATGATAATACCCTGTACATGACTCGAATACCCATCCTGCACATACCAGATTTCAAACATGTTAGAAATGATGTTTAAAATAACATCAATGCATTTTCATACTACCAAGCATTACCTAAGTCAAAGTTTCAAAATTTGACCAACTTTATACGGGAAAGTAGAGCATTTATTACACCAAATTAGTACACTAGATCCGATTGGAAATATACTTCATAATATACCAGTTTGTTGCCATATATGCTACTACCCTTTTGTCTAAAGTTGGTCAAAAGTTTCTTACGTTGACTTAGGAAAAAACTATAAGTACACCTATTCACGGACAGAGAGAGTATAAGTACTGGGTAAACCCTCTCATGGGGTCCTTACAGATTAAACTTTTGAAAGTTTATATATTTACTCCTAAGTTTAATAATTCTGAACTCTCCACACATTCACTTGAGATTTTTGTCAGGATGCAGGATTTATAGCTCTCTACCAATATTACTAATGTTTGTAATATAGGCACAAACACACACATATATATATAATAACCATATATGCCTGCATTTCATCTAAGTGGCACACATTGATCCAAGAAAATAACATTTTTTATTTTCAGTTTTAGCTAATATAGAGGAACGTTATTTAACCAGAGTTATTTACTTTATGTAAAAATGAAACAATCGACAACGCTTCATTAAAAACATAAATACAAATTAGTGCAATTAAATTTTCCATGTCCGATGTTAAAATTGTTTAATTAAAATAATGGCTCTTAGTTTTCCTAAGTTGATATGTAATACTTGTTAAAATATATTTGTTAAGTTCAATGTAAGAGATGAGTTATAAGAAGTACAAAAATTTAGTACAAACAAACTTGGTCTTACCATTCGTGCGCTAAACACGACATGTTTTTGTTAAACAGTAGTGTGAGAGGAAGATCATGGGTTTGAACCACAAATCCCTGGATCGAATTACACTCTTACGAGTACCTTTTGTATACTATGATTCTTGCGAGTGGATCATTTCCTCTCGGGCTTCTGAGGCAGCAAACGCTAGATTTTCTTTTTTTGAGAATTTTTGACATCGACATGGTCTCTGAGATGGCCGTTGTGCTAGGCTTTGCGCCGATTGTTTTGGTTCGTCCGAAGGTGACGGTATGGATAAAAAGAGCGACCGATCAAAAACCAACAACAGTCAGGTGGAAAAAGGGTGACCTTTATGTCATACTGAGTGAAGAGTTCGAATAGTTTCCTTGTAGTACACATTTTATTTTATTTTACTCCTATTCAGAGAGTTTTCTCCGTATATGTAGTTTTGACTAAAAATCTCTGCGGCTAATAATTCTATTTTGTGCCTCGATCAGTTGGTTAGGATGCCACGTTTGTGTTTGAGAGAGGGTTCCGCCGGGCCGTATCTGTCCTTTGACTGAGCTAATCGGGGATGTTGTATGTTGGAGGGGCATGTCGATCGGCTAATGGCACGAACCAAATAGTTGAAAAACATAAATGGAGCTGTTGGGCCTCATGTTTAAGCTTCGTGCCCGGGTCAACCCAAAGTCCCAAACATGGAAATCAAAATCAGCATAACACTGCTCCTTGTCCACTACAATTTCTCTCGACTGGATCTGCTCATGGGGTGTAAGTGTGGTGCCGCTGTCGGTAGATGCACACACAGGGGCCATCTCTAGTCCACGACGTCGTCGCCAATCAACTCTGAACATGGACCTCACGGTCCAGCTCTACCGGGTCGTGCTACTGTGGCGGGCGGTGGGCGGGTGGCAAAAAGCTCCCGGTGCTCCTATGCTTACATGGAAGCAACATGTTTATCCGCCTTCGATATCGCGTATACCACAGATCAGCTACGCGTTTGGGGAAGTGCATGCGGCCTCATGCGGGAGTATCCCCGCTCCCTATCTCCTATGGCGAGTCGTGGACGGACCTCGACTCCTTGCTTTTGAAGCACGAGGACATGTCTAGAGTCTAGCCTGTTCGTCGGTTTCGACAGTGTCGGCGGAGAAGTTTTCCTAAGACAAAAGGCGAAATATGTCAACTTTAAATTAATAAAGTCAGTCGACCACACGCGTTAAGGTGTTGAGGAGAAACTATTACCAAGAACAAGATCAAGGTAAAACAAAAAAGACTACACGACGTCGAGCACCAAACCCATACGTAAAACGGTCAACCGCGAGAGAGGCAGGATCATAGAACCAGCGAAGGAATCACGACAACAGACACAGAGCATGACACCGGAGAGAAAAATATGAGACGAGAGACCAGAGCCTCAAGCACAAAGAACAGGATGTCGAACATCACAACGCCCAAGCGGAGAAGTCAGAGGGCGCGTTAACTGCGCTGGGCCAAACGAACCTCATGTGGTTCACCAATCAGGTCGTCATCACTACCATCATGGCCCATCTCGATGACCTAGATTTTGCCTCCAGGCGACTAGGGTTTGCCCTTACTTCACCGGCGATCAGCGATTACCGGCGGAAGGCTTGAGAATCTCCGCGACCGGATCGGGTTCCTCTACTCCTGGTGAAGTCACTGCTCGGGCTGCCAGGCCTGGGTGGTGGCTGTTTCACTGGAACTGGGATCAATCTGCCATGGCGGAAGGAATTGATTTGGTGCAGGAAAATCCCGTGGTTCTGCTCCACCTCACGTGGAAGGGGAGTACACCGAAGAAGGTTAACAGCAAGTCTGAACCGGCGGCCTCGCCTGAGGGCCGCCTGGCCTAATGAGTGTCCTGAGTGTCAATAGCCGTGGGTTAGGCGGCCCCGCGGCAGTACGAGATATCCGCACCCTTGCGGAACGCCATGCCCCATCAGTGCTCTGTGTGGTGGAGACCCAACTGCACAAGACGCGGTTGGAAAATTTAGCTCGATCCTTTGGTTTCAATAAGAGTTTGGAGTGAGCAGCAGTGGCCGCAGTGACGGCATTGGCATGTTCTGGAATGATGATTCAATCAAGATCGACATTTTACCCTATTCTCAGTGCCATCTCGATGCAGTTGTTACGGAAGAGGGGAAAGATCCTTGGCGTCTCACCGTGGTGTACGGTGAGGCTCAAGTTAGTGAGCGCCACAAGACGTGGGATATGCTCAAGTTTATACGCTCATCTAATGACCTTCCTTGGCTATGCATATGTGACTTCAATGAGGTCCTGTGCCGAGAGGAGCATGAAGGTGTAAATGAGCGGAGCTGGAGCCAGATTGCAGGCTTCCGAGAAGCAGTGGATGTATGCAGTCTGTGTGATTTGGGTTACAAAGGAGTTGCTTGGACTTTTGAGAAAAAGTGGCAGGAGGATCTTTTTGTCGTACGCGGCTTGACAGAGCTCTGGCATCGCCGTCATGGTTTGCACGTTTCCCGGAGGCAGAAGTACATCACCTTCTGTCTTTCGCGACATCTGATCATCTCCCTATTCTACTGAAGTGAACACCAAGGCAGCGGCAGCGTAGCCATGGGGATCACCTTTTCAGGTATGAGGTAATGTGGGAGTCACATGCTGAGTTCTCCGCCATGCTCGAGCAGATTTGGAGCAGGGAGGCGAAGAGCTATTCCATGCCAGAGTTGAAGGAAAAGTTGTCCGCTATTTCACGCAGCCTGGCAGGTTGGGGAAATGAGTCTTTCGGTAGTGTCGGGCACCAAATCCGACAACTGCAGAAGGAGCTGGGCGAGTTGAGGAGCCAACCAAACAGGGAAGGGCCATCGTATGTGGAGCTGAAGACGGTGGAAACGACTTACTGAGGAACTTCACCGAGAGGAAATAATGTGGCGACAGAGGTCTCGGGTGCAATGGCTCTCGGAGGGGGACAAAAATACCCGATTTTTTCATTTGCGAGCCAGCCAACGCAAGAAAAAGAACAGGTTTTCAGAGTTGGTAAGACAAGATGGCACTGTCACATCATGTGAAAATGAGATGAGCAGTATGGCTAAAACTTTCTACCCACAATTATACACATCGGAAGGTGTGGAAGGAATGGAGGAGGTGTTGAAGTATGTACCCACAAGAGTTGGGGCTGATATGAACCGCCAACTTAATCGTCCGTTTGAGGAGAAGGAGATTAAGGCGGCGCTGTTTGAAATGTATCCAACAAAGGCACCCGGACCTGATGGATTCCCGGCACACTTTTCAGCGTAATTGGGAGGTCTGTGGAGAAGAAGTGACTGCGGCGGTTCTTCGTGTCCTTCGGGGACAGGACAGCCCAGGAAGCATAAACAAAACTTTCATTGTTTTGATACCGAAGGTGGCGAGCCCAAGAGAGTTGGGTCAGTTCACCAATAAGTTTGTGCAATGTCATTTATAAGATTGCGTCGAAGGTGGTTGCCAATAGGTTGAAGGTTATTTTGCCGGAAATCATCTCAGAGGAGCAATCTGCTTTCGTACCCGGGAGGCTCAATACAGATAATATTATCACGGCATATGAGTGCCTTCATTTCATGAAGCGGAATAAAGCAAAGAAACATCGTTACTGTGCTCTTAAGCTTGATATGCGGAAGGCGTATGACCGCGTGGAGTGGCAGTATCTTGAGGCAATTAAGCTAAAATTGGGTTTTAGCAGCAGTTGGGTGGCACTCATTATGAGATTAGTGTCTACAGTATCCTTCTCGGTTCTTTTCAACGGAGCACCGCAGGAGGAGTTTCATCCCACCAGGGGATCCGTCAGGGAGACCCAATCTCTCCTTATTTGTTTTTGTTAGCAGCAGAGGGCCTCTCGTGCCTCTTAAAATCTTTTGATCAGTCATCAGCGCTCAATGGAATTAAGCTGGCTCCTACCGCTCCGGTGGTGAACCATTTATTCTTTGCAGATGACAGCCTGCTGTTTTTCAATGCGAGTACGGAGGGAGCTCGGGAGGTGAAGGAGGCGTTGCGGAAATATTGCAATGCTTCAGGACAGAGGATAAATGTGGATAAATCATCCATCTTTTTCAGCAAAGGATGTCCAGGAGTGATACGAGAAGGTGTCAAAGCTGAACTGGAGGTCCAAAGCGAGACACTAAACGAGAAATATCTTGGGATGCCTTCGGATGTGGGTAAATCCAAGAGCGGGGCTTTTAAATATTTAAAAGACAAAGTATGGAAGAAGGTGTTGGGTTGGCTGGAGCAACTTCTGTCTGTGGGCGGCAAGGAGATCCTGATCAAATCGGTTGCACAGGCTGTGTCGACCTTCAGCATGTCTTGTTTCAAGTTACCACGTGGATTATGTGAGCATATCACGTCAATGATCCGAGGCTTTTGGTGGGGCAGCAAGGAGGGTAAGCGGCGAACGTGTTGGGTATCATGGGAAACAATGACACAGCCGAAGTATGCTGGAGGATTGGGTTTTCGTGACATCGAACTTTTCAACATTGCACTACTCGCGCGACAAGCCTGGCGTCTACTGCAGGAACCATTGTCTTTAAGCGCAAGGATTTTGAGGGCCGTGTACTACCCAGCTCGAGATATTCTAACAGCTGAGCTTGGTTCTCATCCGTCTCAGGTTTGGAGAGCGATCTTAGAAGGACGGGATGCTCTCAAGGTGGGTTTGATAAGAAGAATAGGAGACGGCAAGACTACGGATGCATGGGAGCAGAACTGGATCCCGAGGGATTCGAGGCTGAGACCTATTGCTCCAGTTAAAGAAAATCCACCCCGGAGGGTGAGTTGATTTCATCGATGCTACCTCGGGTTCATGGGACAATAATAAACTGAATGAATGGTTCCTGCCTATGGATTCGGAGGTCATCAGAAACATCCACGTATCGACAAGAATCCAAGAGGATTTCTGGGCATGGAATTACGAGAAGACTGGTATTTTCTCGGTGAGATCCGCATATAAAATGTTGAGCATGACAAAGAAGACTCGAGAAGACTGGCTCGAGGGCTGGGCAAACTCATCGAATGATGAGGGCAAGAGTTGGTCGAAATTGTGGAAATGCAAGGTACCGTCGAAGATCCGTATTTTTCTTTGGAGGTTAGCACAACACTCTCTCCCAACTGGAGATGTTCGTCACCACCGAAAGATGGCATCGACGAGCGTGTGTACATTATGTGGCCAAGAGGACTCATGGCGGCACTCATTGCTGGAGTGCATGATGTCACGCTGTGTGTGGGCTTTGACTGATCCAGTGATCACGGAGCATATCAGCTTGTCAGCTGAACCGTCAGCGAGGCAATGGTTGTTCTCGATGATGGACACCATGAAGGACGAAGATTTAACTAAGATGTTGGTTACCCTTTGGGCAATTTGGCATGCGCGAAGGAAGGCAATTCATGAGGAGATCTTCCAAAGCCCTTTAGCTACTGCACAATTCGTGGACAGTTTCATTCAAGAATTGGGCGGTGAGAATGTGAGCAAGCAGGAGAAGCTGGGGGTGCTTGTTTGCGCACACCCGAACCAAGATGGATACCTCCGCCGGAGGGTTTCTGCAAGACCAATGTTGATGCGGCCGTTGCCAAGACAGCAAACAGAGGTGCTGTGGGTGCAGTTTGCCGATCGGCGGATGGAGTATACCTCGGAGCATCGGCAGTCTCGTTTGATGGCATCACAGATCCAACATGCCTCAAAGCGATGGCATGCCGAGAGGCACTAGCCCTGGCAGCGGACTTGAATGTGGCTGCGATCATGGTCGCAACAGATTGTGTGGAAGTCGTCCAGGGTTTGCAGCGGAAGAACCTGGGAGTGTTCAGCAGTGTTCTCTGTGAGATTATTTCGGGAGCGGAAGAGAGGGGCGAGACAGCTTTTCGCCATGAAGGGCGGCGCTCCAACACAGAAGCTCATGCGCTCGCTCGGTCTGCAACCTCGTTGCCTGTAGGTGTGTGGAAGTCGTCCAGGGTTTGCAGCGGAAGAACCTGGGAGTGTTCAGCAGTGTTCTCTGTGAGATTATTTCGGGAGCGGAAGAGAGGGGCGAGACAGCTTTTCGCCATGAAGGGCGGCGCTCCAACACAGAAGCTCATGCGCTCGCTCGGTCTGCAACCTCGTTACCTGTAGGCCGCTATATGTGGCTTTCCAACCCGCCTGTGGGTTTAAATTTTCCTGTAACTCTAGTGAACGCTTAATGTAGGAGGTAGGAAATGGACTCAAAAAAAAAAATACTGGATTGAAGTTAGCCTGTGTCAAGACTCTCTTGAAAAATTGTCTTGGGTTGTGCACAGTAAATTGAGGCTTCGCCGTTTGTTGCAGAATTCTCCACTGCATGTCAGGTTTACTTGTACTATTTCAGGATGTCATTACAAAAACGAGGGAAACAACAGGGACTCTGAACAAAATAGTCACATCTAAAATGTTTGCACTATTTTCTGAGCTGTCTGCTAGTATCTACCATTTGGGGTGTACTCGCCGTGGCCACTTGGACTTTCTTCCACTCAGAGGATAGATAATACAATTTAGACAGCTTTATATCACGTATACAATCCAATGGAGGGGAAGAACAAGGAAATGGTAATTGATGGACTACTCATTTTTTACATGTTCCAAACAAAGGAAATTTGGCAAATTTTAGGAACTTTGATGAAGTACTATTGTACACTACAGACATGCGTCGCTGAAGCTCAAGAGCTTTGTGGTCAGTACGTTTTATATAATCCCATCAGAGGCTTCTCCCTATCATCGACTCGTTTCTGTGCTGCTTCCCGCGCTCTGAGGGCCACTTGCTCCTCCTTCGAAACCACCTTGGGCTTCTTTGTGTCCTCTCGTTTTCTCTTGTTAGCAGCAGCAATACCAGATGGAGCACCCTTCACATGTCTCATCGGGTTCAGTGGTTTTGTGACCACCAAACCTGGAGCTGGGCCTCCTTTAATACTCGAGACAGGCCCAGGTTTTTTCTGTTGCAAAGTTGAGGATTGGGCGACATCAGTCTTGGAACTTTCCACCGACTTGTATGCCTCTTCCTGGGTAACCCATTTGCCTGCTCAGCAGAAAATGATACATATGAATTATAGAGAACAAAGTTTCTGGACAGCATGACAGGATGAATACGAATTCCAGATATGTGTCTGCTTACCTAAACCATCAGAATAATAGAAACCAGAGTTCGAGTCGTAGTAAAGTCCAGTAGATTTATCATGATAATACCCTGTACTTGAGTCGAATACCCATCCTGCACAAACCAGATTTCAAACATGTTAGAAAGGATATTCAAGATGACATCAATGCATTTTCATAGTACCAAGCATGACCAGATGGTCTATCAGTCTATGCAAAGTATAACTCATACTAGGGATTCTGAACAAAGGTACTAATTATTTGGTATTACTGGAAGTCTTTGGTATCCAGTACTACTGCCAAAATATCTAATTCCTGGTAAAACTTGAATTCATATACTAGCAACGCCAGACATGAACGCAAACTTGGCTGAGGTACGGGTTATGAAAAATTTAACATCTTCCGGCTAATTAAAAACTTGTCTTAACATATTGTGTGCCCCAATAAGGAATTTGCTGACACATCATTTGGCTTATAGTAAAAAATGCAAGCAGGAAATAGTTTCGGATCAGCAGGAAGATATATTTGAATCGTGATTTATGAATAAAAAAAGTGGGGCTTAGAAAACTGACGATAGACATCATATCAGGTTATTTCTTGGTTCAGCAGTCACATTATCCTGCTATGATATAGCCATCTGGCTGAGAACTAAGAATCAGTAGGAGAAAAGTCAGCAAGGTAATGAAAGCTCAAGGGTGAATAAGGTAAATGCCAATAATAGACCAACATCTACTTTCTGCTACACACAATTTGAAACAAAGGATGCAGGTATTCAGGTATCAAAGTAGGCAACCTTCTCCGAGTGCTGCAGAAGTATCAGCATCCACGTTTCTCTGGTTATTCTCTAAATCTTTTTGGTAACTCTTTTGAGCTTTCTGCAGAGAGAAAAAACTGAAACATATCAGGCATCATAACTAGGACAAGTCACGACATGACGACAGATACAACAAGAGATGATACAAAGCTAGAAAGAAAATCCTGCATGTTATAAAAGTGTAGCACTACAAATCCAGTTTATCACGATTGGACTTAACAACTATCATCAATACATAGGAAAATACAAGAAAATAAGGACTTACTGCTTCTATCAGCTGGAGGGCTTTAGCCGCTTGCTGCTGCTCTTTCTCCTTGGCAGCGCCATCCTTCTGCATCGTAGACAGCCTCTGGGTGACATTGTCCTTGTGGCGTTTACCGACCTCATGCGTCCGGATGCTGAACGGATTGTTAGATATGAAGATCTTGCACAGGTCGCACCATTTGTTCCCCTGGCTCACCCAGTACTGAAAAAATAAGACAGGGATTAGTCCCGAAGTTAAGTAGAAGAGCTGAATGTCGTCTAACAACATAACAGGAGCTTCATAACACAAGAGTCAGTACAAGATATATAGCAGATGATTTTTCTAAGGGGAAAAAATTGCCCACAGCTATTTCTTCTACCAATAGATAAGCATTGGTAATCCCACCCCTAACCCTCACTTAAACTTGTTCCAAGTCCTCAAAATCTAAGACGCATCCAACCGTGCACAACATGCACAATCAGCAGGTACCCTAACCCTAGCTCTCCCAGACCCGCCACAGAGACTATAGGCTAGGCCGCCGCCGCCGCCCGAGGTCCCGAGTAATCAATCAGCCCAGAAAGAACTCGATTCCTGCCGCGACGGCCGTGGCAGCAGAGCAATCGCAACAAACACTGTGGCCCAAATCTGCAAATCTAAGAGCCGAGGAAGGGTAACGCGCGGCCTCGTAGTATGTCGAAAGGGGGGAGGAAAGCGAGAGGGGGTGGGAGTACCTCCGTCATGGCGGGCAGGCAGGGGCTCCGCGCGATCGAGCCGTAGAGCGCCGCCTCCCGGAGCGGCGGGTCGGCGTAGGGTGGACGGGACGGGGGCGCTCGAGAGGTTATTTCGAGAGTTTCAGAGTTGGGTTCAGTAGAGAGAGCAATGACTGTTGCGGAGTGAATACGGAGCGGACGATGCCCGGTTATCTATATCTATTTCCATCTGGTAAGTGACTGTGCCATGAATGCGGGGTAGATTTATCACCACTAATATAAAAAGAGAGAGGTGGCAGATCCAAATCATCGGGGCCGTCAAACCATCTAATCCACCGGCTCTTATTAGCACCGTGTTTAGCGGTAAAACATACTCCGCTCCGCTCCGCGCCTTCGCCCCCTCTCCTCCCGACTCGCCCTCCGCAATCATCGCTGAGCGAACTCCTCAAGTGCCAACATGTGTGCCCGTTGACTGCTCGCTCAAACCGTTCCCACATCACCCTAGCCCAAAGCCCACACACGCGCCCGCTGATCTCTCGCCTCACGCCCGCAGGCCGCCGATAACGCCGCCGTCCCATCCCAAACATCGCCGCTCGCCCAAACGTCCCGTTCTTCTCGCTCGATCCGCCCCGCCTCCGTTGATGCGTAAGTAGTCGCCACATCTACCGCCACCCAGCCCTACCCTCCCTGCCTCGCTCCACCTGCAGTACCACCACGAGGCCCACATACCTCCACCAACAGCAGTTTTTGCGGGAGCAAGTGCCATATCGGCTGACATCCATTCTCTACACCGAGGAGACCTGAATACCAGTGTGTTCATCGGACCAATTCGAGAGTAAAACTCACTTTTTTTACTATTATCTGGCATTGGTATCGGAAAGAAACTGCTGTTGATTACGACAAGATTTGATTGTTCCTAGATCTAGCACATGTCCACATGCATTGGTTCGTTGTAGGTGCAAAATTTATCAATCTTGCAGCGAAATTAATGCTCATCTTACAACGATCCATAGATATTTAAGTGTCAATTTTGAGTGCAAAAGTGTAGTGTTGTCCGGCCATTTTTCAGTTGTATTTTTTCTTGTCTGGTCCTCTTTAAATGGTACAGGTATATACAAGACTTCAGAATTGTAGTGTGCTTTCCAAAACAATCCTTCGCTGCATATCAGGTCCTTAATGTTGCTATATACAAAGCTCTGGAACAATCATCCTCGAAACAGATACAATGCTAATGAAGCATGGTTTCGTAAGCTGCATCACGACCTCTCTTCCATTAATGATATCATTTGTGAAAAAAGCCTCATTAGAAGTGAGCTTATATCCGTAAATAATTGTCAAGTACTGTCCAAGATGTTTCACATGCACTTGCTGCACATGGATTAATCCTTGATGGTTTATGTCTTGTTGTAGGTTCTTTGGCGGTGAGACATTCAGCTTTGTACACCCGCTAATGCAATTTATTTGCACATAATAATTCTATATATTATTTTAATAGATGTATATGGATAGTTTCAGAGCGGACGTTGCAGGTGAGCCGAGCAAGGTGGCAGCGGCCATGTTCATCAAGGTGGTTTACTGATGTCCCTATTTCGTCGAACCTTTCCACAGGATAAAATGTAATTGATTCCCTTACAACTTCCAAGTGCCGGTAAGATCTTTCTAAAAGCTTGCAAGACCCCTCTTCTTAAATGGACTCTATGTAGTTGGCCATTATTTTTTGGTTGCAAACTAAATTATAAATGTTTCGCCAATTTCGTTGCAGCTATTCCTCACATTAGAAACATTGAATTTGTGGGTGGGAATGAAGTTGATTCCTCAGTTTTATAGATGACCAATCCAAGTTCCATCTTCACACAGCCGCTTCCTTCTTTCTTATTTCCTCTCCATCTTGCCAACTTCCATCCGACGTTTTTTCTCCCGTTTCTGCTGATGTCGGATCATACAGTCTCCTTTTTTCCTAGCAGATAATCAGATGGCATCAGCATGTCCACATGCAGGAGTGCACAGTTCAATTTTTTGGTACAACGAAGATGGCAACGAGCTGAAATGGCTGCCTTAGTCAAGGAATTATGTCTCTGAATTTATTAGCAGTACGCACTGATGCTCTCTAGAGAAACTCAGCAACAACATCGTTTGACATTGATTTGGTTGACCCTGACATCATCTCTTCGGTAATCTTCCTCAGTATAGATGCACGTGTATATGTAGCTATTTATTTATCAATTATGTGCGTATTACATGCATGTTTCATTGATCAGATGGTAGAATTTATGCATGAGATCTCCCTCTTTCTTCCCATATGCTAGCTTATTTGATTACTTGAATAAAGGATTCGAGTTTACTAGAAGATACATTTTTGTACGTAGTACCCAGGCAGCAGAATAGCATGGCTCTCGCCTTCTCCACTCACCGCCGCCGGCTTCCTCCAAGTGGGCGGCCAAGGCCAACAGACCGACGTCACTGAATCTCCACAGTGTGGTAGGTGCAGGTGTGGTGTGCAGAAGGTGGAGGCGCTGTCGATGATGGAGGCACAGAGGGTGACTGACCGGCGAACTGAAGGAAGTTTTCTAAGCAGTAGTGTCGCGTTTGCTTATTCCTGCTACATGCATTTTGTGCTTTTCCTCATCCTTGCGTATGTGGTCGAACATATTTTTAACTCCGCTTCATGATGCTGAAACAGCGCAGTATGTTCAGTTCCAGCTTTTTTGCTTTCATGAAAGTGGAAACTCTTATAAATTTAGTGCAGATAATACAACTTCAAAATGATATTACTTATTTTCAATGGTTATTTTCTATTTATTTTACAATGCAAATTTTGAATGTTGTACAAACTTCAAACTCAACTGGCAAATTTTTATCATTTCTAATACTACTAGCTTCAGTATTGAAATCTCTCACAGATGTAGTTTGGAAGTAAGGATGTACGGAGTACAATTGATAATTATAAAAAAAATTAAATTCAATACAAGAGCTATGTTGTTCCATGGCATGCAACAATTTGAACTCCAGTGTTTATACGATCATTACGTGCATTGCACGTGCAATTTTACTAGTATGAGAAATTTGCTTTGTCTTGTTAAAAAAACTACTTTTAAGTAGTGAAACTCTCCACGGCCCTATTTCAAATAGTTTAAACAAAACAAGTAAACACGTTGTTTTTCCATGACTGTGAACACGTACTGTTTTCTTCTAGAGCCGTTGCAACGCACGGACACTTTTGCTATAACTAATAATAAAGGCATTAAGGTTTCTTGTGGTACGTCATTTTTATTTCCGATTTTATCACTACATAGTCAGCAAATTTTACCCACCTTGCCACGCTTAAGTCGTACTGGTTCGGTTTTTTTTCCTGTCTCCGTCTTCTCCTACCTTGATTCCCCGCACAGAAATCCCCTCCCTTGCCTCCGCTCCCGCAGTCCCGCTGGACGAAGGCGGGCTGAAGGAGGACATCGGCTCGCTTCGGATCCGTCGGAGCTTGGACGGGGAAGGGCTGTGGTGGGGTGGTTGTCGCCTCTGAGGGGTTGCTCCAGGACGGCAGCATGGCGACGGAGGTGTCCGGGCTAGGGAGATCAGCCGCCGGGGTACCCAGCGGCAGCGTGCGGCCGTTCTTCGTCGGGGTCCTACTTCCCTTTGTTTGAAATTGATTCAGACAGCGGAGGGGAAGGCCTGTACATGACGAATCGGTCTGGGGATGCCCCGTATCGCCGGATTTTTGCCGACGGCAAAGATGTTGTCCATGAGAGGAGAGAAGGATGAACCGAAGTGAGTTGGGTCGGGCGCACGAAGCTCCAGGTCAGAAGCGGGTAGGGGCGAGTGGTAGTACGGAGCTGGATGTCAGAGAGGGAGAAGGTGAGGTCGGGCTCGCTGGCCGGCGCAAGGGGAGCAGCTCTATTGCCGGAGGAGCCCGAGGGGAGCATGGTCGGGCGCGTAGGTCGCTGGAGGGAGGGCGAGAGGACTGAAGGGGATTCGGTCCTGGCGCCCAGGAACGAAGGGGTGGGGTGGGGAGAGGGATCAAGGTTGGAGGAGGAAGAAGCAGGGGAGGAAGGCCTGGGATCGAGCGTGGCGAGAGTGGCGACGGGGATCGAGAAAGAAGGAGCGACAAGGTAGGTGCGTGTGTCTCAGGTGTGTGGGCATAGGTGGGCTGGGATTGTTGGGCCGGACTTGGCCGTAGTGGCCTGGCTGCCCCTCTTAACATTGTTTTATTCTTTTGCTTTATGATTTTCAGAAAACTAAAAGAAGGACTATGAGATATTTAGAAGGCTCAAAACAATTTTAGAAAACGATTGGAAATTTTGTGAAGGCTCCCTATGATATGAAGACAATATCACCCAAGATTTGAAATACTTGGCAAAAAATTACCCACAATTCCAACCGTAAAATAGTTTTTTTCTTTTCCGTTGCACTACATGGGTACCTCTTTGTTTTTGAGTTTTCTCGTCATACTTTTGCGTTTTAATCTCCCAATTATATAGACTAGCAAAAGGGTCCGTGCGTTGCAACGGGAGGGAAAAACTACGTCGCGCGGAGGTATCATTGGTACATCCTTGACCAAACCAATGTAAGGATATGCTCCTCCCAATTAAGCGACAGTTGCTGCGATCCCAGTGTGACGGAGTTAAATACAACATCTTTCAACTACTGAATCTCTCGACGTCTTTTATGATAGATTTGTCATATTCAAATATACATAAATTATCTCCATTGTAACAAGTAAGATCTACTAACATCACCAGTGGCGGAGCTAGCTCCAGATTGGAGCCTGGGCAAGATGTAGTGGCACTAGTAGAAACAGAGGCATTGGTGCGCCCCTTTAGTACCGGTTGCAAACAAAACCGGTACTAAAGGGGGCATTAGCACCGGTTGTGCTTGGGCGCCAGCAAGGGCCCCGCGGCGAGGACCTTTAGTACCGGTTGGTATTAACAACCGGTACTAAAGGACACCTTTTAGTACCGGTTGTAACAACCGGTACTAAAAGGGTGCAGCCCCGCAGGCCGCGGTCAGTGGCCCCACGGCAGGCCCTTTAGTACCGGTTGGTAAATAAAACCGGTACTAAAGGTCCTGCCTATATCTTCCACCCCGGCCGAGCCAGCTCCATTTTGGAGCAACTCGACCCCAACCCCTTTTTCCTCTCTCCCAAGCTCTCCCAAGCTCTAGGTCACCCATTTTTTCTCCAACATTTGTCAAGATTGGTGGCACCCTATACAAGGGTTAGCAACTTCTTCATCTTCTCTTCCGGCTTTTCAAGTTTAGCTCATTTTCGTGCAAGTTTAGCAAGTTTGATTTTGGTTGTGCTTGCAAGGTGTTTGATGAAATGACTAAGTTAGGGATTTCATTTGTTTTATATGCATTTTGAGCTCAATTGAAGTATAATTTATGGTTTTATATAGTGTCGTCCCGTCCCCTGATCCTCACCGCCGTCGATCGCCCGCGCCGCTCCGTCGCCGACACCACCTCGGTGAGCCTCTTTTTTATCTTTTATTTTAAAAATTGTTAGTTATATGATTTAAATGCATAATTATTTCTTGTATAATTTTCTTATGTTTTTTTATATATGTATAGTGTCATGGTTTTGATATCCGTCCCCTTCGGCCCTCGTCCGGTCTATGATTCGGATGTGGTATATCTTTTTAACTATTTATTTTGTTTCGTGTTTATAACAATCATGCCGACCAACTTGACGTAGATATATTTTTATTTAGGAGGTAGTTGAACCGGAAATTCCGGCCGACCCTATTGTCGAGTATTTTAAAAAAGAAAACGACGATTTGAGAGCAAAATTGAAGATAAGTGAAGATCTTCGTCTCCAATGCCTAGAAGAGAAGATGGAATTGGACTTGAAGATTGCCGACATCGTTGATGCTCACGGGGTCGAGCTTGCCGACGTCGTCACTGCTCACGAGAGGAAGATGGATGCAATGCGCGCCAAGCTTAAAAAGATTAGAAAATATGCCATTAGTCAAGAGGCTTGGTATCATTATGCTGTTGGTTCAATAGTTACCTTGGTTGCGATTCTGATCGCATTTGTTGTTGGATTTAAATTCTTTAGATAGTTGTATGTTAGTTTCGATTGATGTATGTTTCGTGAGAACTATGTATTACATTTGGGCACTACTCTACTTTGATTTTAATGTGATGAACTTGTATAAATTAATTTGGTCACGTATCTCTATTCATTATTTAGCTGGTGTAATGGTTTTTGATATATTTATGTAATGTAGATGAGCCGAGAATGGATGTACGGTGATCGACGCTGTCCCGAGTTCATTGATGGCATGCATCGTTTTCTCGATGTGGTTAAGTTAAACAAGCTGAAGAATGGTTTTATGATTTGTCCATGTGATGAATGTCGGAATAACAGGAATTACCCGAGCGTAAGAACCATACACTCCCACTTGTTGCGACAAGGCTTCATGCCCAATTATTTTTGTTGGACCAAGCACGGAGAAAGAGGGGTTATAATGGAAAACCCTGAAGAAGAGGATGATGACAACTATCCCGTGTTCTCTGATGAACACGGTGATACTACAATGGGGGAAGAGCATGAGGTCATTGTTGATCAGTCCGACGATGATGATCTTCGTCAGGTCATTCGTGATGAACAGATGAACTGCGTAACTGAAAACGAGTGGTCGAAGCTGGAGCGCATGTTAGAGGATCACAAAAAACCGTTGTACCCAAATTGTGAAGATGACCAGAAAAAGCTAGGTACCACCCTGGAATTGCTGCAGTGGAAGGCAAAGAATGGAATATCTGACAAGGCATTTCAAGAGTTGCTACAAATATTTAAGAAGAATCTTCCGAGGAATAATGAAATGCCCACAGCACGTACGAAGCAAAGAAGATTGTCTGCCCTCTAGGATTAGAGGTGCAGAAGATACATGCATGCATCAATGACTGCATCCTCTACCGCGGTGAGAAGTACGAGAATTTGAATGCATGCCCGATATGCGGTGCATTGCGGTATAAGATCGCGCGAGATGACCCAGGTGATATTGAGGGCGAGCCGAGCCCCAGGAAGAGGGTTCCCGCGAAGGTGATGTGGTATGCTCCTATAATACCACGGTTGAAACGTTTGTTCCGAAACAAAGAGCATGCCAAGTTGTTGCGATGGCACAAAGAAGACCGTAAGGAAGACGAGATGCTCAGACACCCCGCTGATGGGTCTCAGTGGAGAAAAATCGACAGTGCGTTTGGGGATTTTGCAGCTGACGCAAGGAACTTAAGGTTTGGTCTAAGTACAGATGGCTTGAATCCGTTTGGGGAGCAGAGCAGCAGTCATAGCACCTGGCCCGTGACTCTATGTATCTATAACCTTCCCCTTGGTTGTGCATGAAGCAAAAGTATATTATGATGCCAGTGCTTATCCAAGGACCGAAACAACCCGGCAACGACATTGATGTGTATCTGAGGCCATTAGTTGACGAACTTTTACAGTTGTGGTCTGACGAAGGTGTACGTGTGTGGGATGAGTACAAACAAAGGAATTTCCCCTACGAGCGTTGCTGTTTGTAACCATCAATGATTGGCCTGCTCTTAGTAACATTTCAGGACAGTCGAACAAGGGATACAATGCATGCACGCACTGTTTAGATAAGACTGACAGTGCATATATAGGTAACAAGATTGTGTACATGGGGCATCGTCAGTTTCTTCCAACCGGCATCACGTAAGAAACGGAGGCAAGCACTTCAAAGGTTTGGCAGATATCCGGACGAAGCCTACACGCCGTGATGGTGATGTTGTATATGGCATGGTCAAGGATTTGGAAGTAATATTTGGAAAGGGTCCTGGCAGTCTAAATGTTCCGAAAGACGCAAACAAGCGCGTACCCTTGTGGAAAAAAAATCTATATTTTGGGATTTACCCTATTGGGAAATCCTAGAGGTTCGCTCTGCAATCGACGTGATGCACGTGACGAAAAATCTTTGCGTGAACCTGCTAAACTTCTTAGGCGTGTATGGGAAGACGAAAGATACAGCGGATGCACGGCAGGACCAGCAAAGTACGCACCACGGAAGAGACAACCTGAATTCAGAGAAGTATCAAGGTACTTCCAGCTACGCTCTTACCAAAGAAGAGAAGGAGATCTTTTTTCAAGTCCTGAGCAGTATCAAGGTCCCGTCTGGCTACTCGTCGAATATAAAGGGAATAATAAACATGGCAGAGAAAAAGTTCCAAAACCTGAAGCTATGTGCATTGAGGGGGCTTCTACCGGAAAACGTTCGAGTACCCATTGTCAAGCTATGTGCATTCCTGAATGCAATTTCTCAGAAGGTAATTGATCCAGCAACTCTACCAAGTTTACAGACGGGTGTGGTCCAATGTCTTGTCAGCTTTGAGTTGGTCTTTCCACCGGCCTTCTTCAATATTATGACGCACCTCATAGTTCACCTAGTCGAAGAGATTTCCATTCTCGGTCCTGTATTTCTACACAACATGTTCCCCTTTGAGAGGTTCATGGGAGTCTTAAAGAAATACGTTCATAACCGTGCTAGGCCAGAAGGAAGCATGTCCAAGGGCTATGGAACAGAGGAGGTCATTGAGTTCTGTGTTGACTTTCTTCCAGATCTTAAGCCCATCGGTGTTCCTCAATCACGCCATGAGGGGAGACTGCGTGGAAAAGGCACGCTAGGAAAGAAAGCAACAAGAAGTATGGACGGGCATTCTTTCACTCAAGCACACTACACAGTTCTACAAAATTCCAGATTGGTGGCTCCGTATATCGTGGAACACATGGATATTTTACGCTCAGAATACCCGGAGAAGACTGACTTCTGGATTAAAGAAAAACACGTGGATACTTTCGGCAGTTGGTTGCGTACACATCTCATTAATGACAACACTGTTGGACAAGAGCTATACTTGTTGGCCAAGACACCATCTTCGACTATATTGACTTTCCAAGGGTACGAGATAAATGGGAATACATTTTACACGGAAACCCAAGACAAAAAGAGCACTAACCAAACAGTGGTGTCCGCTTTGATGCAACAAACGATGATGGAACAAAGGACACATATTATGGTTGCATACAGCAGATATGGGAACTTGACTATGGACCTTATTTTAAGATCCCTTTGTTTCAGTGCAAATGGGTTAACCTGTCATGCGGGGTAGAGATAGACAAGCGGTACGGAATGACTACAGTGGATCTCAAAAATCTTGCGTACAAAACCGAGCCATTCGTCCTAGCCAATGATGTGGCTCAGGTTTTCTATGTGAAGGACATGTCTTCCAGACCGAAAAAAAGAAAAGATAAGCAAGCCGGTACATCATACAATGAGCCAAAGCGCCACATAGTTCTTTCAGGAAAAAGAAACATCGTGGGAGTGGAGGACAAGACAGACATGTCAGAAGATTACAATAAGTTTGCTGAAATTCCGCCCTTCAAAGTGAAAACTGACCCAAGCACCGTGTTAAATGATGAAGATTGTCCATGGCTACGACGCAATCAGAAGAAAGGACACACAAGAAGAAAAAGTGAACACTAGATAGGGATGTTATTGCTGATGTGTAATAATGTATTAAACCTTTTATGTAACTATGTCCTGAAAACTCAGAAGAGAGATCTAAACACTAGATAGGCAAGACATCTCTGATGATTTGCAACAAGTGTTGGGGATGTTGCTAATCATCAGAGCGTCTTGCCGCTGCTTGGATCCGACCAAACGGTTGCAGGACGTAGCTAGGGAACCCGAATGTTTTGTGTTTGAGCACAAGGTAGAATATATGAGTGAGTAACCTGGGAAACAAAACACACGGTTTCTCCTAGCTACAGCCCGACACTGATTCATGGTCGAATGTCGTTGCATTCAGTGTCGGGCATAGCTAGGAAACCCGAATGTTTTGTGTTTGAGCGCCACTTCGATCCAAGCAGAGGTAAGACATCTCTGATGATCTACAACCGTCCGGCAAGAAACACACCGCTTGATCCAAAGGCTCCCAAGCGCTGGAAGGAAACACACGATCCGTGTGCTTCTTCCTGATCCAAGGGCTCACAAGCGCTCGAAAGAAACACACCGCTTGATCCAACGGCTCCCAATCGCTGGAAGGAAACACACGATCCGTGTGCTTCTTCCTGATCCACTGGAGAAGGTAGGCAACTTCGATCCCGCCACCGTTTCCCGCCCAAATATTTCCCGCTATCGTTCCCCCCAAATGCCGCCACCGGTAGTTCTATAAAACCCAGTCGAAGGTAGGCATGGTACTCACTTGAGCGCAAGCATGGTGTGTATTGGTCCTTGCGAGAAGTGTGTGTCCGGATTTCACATTTCCGCATCCGAGCATCTCGCCAGGCTTTCGAGCAATTTGAAGGTAGATGGTAGGGTAGTTCCAATTGAAGAAATTTTGCACACTGAGAGTCATCTCGCTTTGCTCGGGGCGAAGCTATGCCGCGATGGGTTTCCGTATAGGACCCCGCTCCAAATTCGTGCAGAAATGCTCACGCTTGCAGAGAAGTTTGACAGGAAAGTTACGAATAGTCCGTTCTACCGAACTGAAGCTGACCGTGATTCGTACGGTCGTTCCTGTCTCTGGGTAGTTGACAGCGATGATGACGACGATTTCATGCCATCGTCAAAAGAAAGGAGGGTTGAAGCACTGAGCAAGAAGGCTGAAGCTTCGTCCAAGGGCAAAGGCAAGAAGGCAGAATCTTCGTCAAAGGGCAAGGAAGGCAAGAAGACAGAATCTTCGTCAAAAGGCATTGATGGGAGATAGGTAGAGTCTTTGTTTTACTTGTGTTGCATCGTAATTTCAAGTTGTACCTTAATTTGTTCTATCCAGTATTTAGAACTAGTGAAGTTGTAACGTAGATGTCTAGTTGTATGTTAAATCGTCTCTGCATAAGACGGTTGACCGCACATCGGAGTTGTATCTTGGTTCACACGGTTGCGAAGATGGCGGCCGGCTTTTGGAGATTTTGCCCTCTGTTCCTCTCTTCGTCGCGGTTGGGTTTGCTCTGACCTTTCTGCGGAGGTACTGGAGGTGGTGTGGCCTGCTCCCGGCGGTGGTCGTCGGTTGGCGTGCTCGCCTGAAGAGGATTGAATCGGGGCGTCGCCCCCGCCGATATGGCTTTCCTCCGTCTTCAGATCTCGGCGTCCGCGTCGGGTGACTACTGCGGCGACATCACCTGGTGGCAGTAGAGAAGAAAGTAGAGAAAAAAACAAAATAGAAACCAAATAGATATAAAAAACAGAAAACAAAAGAAAGAAAAAAAAACTAGAGAAAAAAAATTCAAAAAGCCCATTAGTACCGGTTGTAAACTACAACCGGTACTAAAGGGCTGGGCTTCGCGCGGGAATTTTCGCCGCGGCCCAAAAGGCACCTTTAGCACCGGTTGTAGTCTACAACCGGTACTAAAGACCCTTTAGTACCGGTTGTAGACTACAACCGGTGCTAAAGGCCTGTTCAGCAGTTAAAGCAGGGGATCGATCGAATCGATCCCCAAATTCGCTAACTGTGTGCTCGACGACGACGACGCCCGCGCGCTCCTCGACACCACGCCGGCGAAGCCCTGCCGCGTCCACGCCGTCGACGCCCCCCGCCGTCCGCGCCGTCGACGCCCCCACGCCGTCGACGCCCCGCGCCCGCTCCACGCCGTCGACGCCCCGGGCGCCCACTCCGACGAGACCGCCGCGCGCGCCCTCTCGGCCGCCGCGCCATTTCCCCCGTCGACGACGACGCCCACTCCGGCCGCTGCGCGCACCCAGTCGACGCCGTGGACGCCCCGCGCGCCCACTTCGGCCGCCGCGCGTGCTCCACCGCGCTGCTCTCTCCACTCCGGCCGGCCACACCAGTACCATCAAGGTAATTTTTTTTAGTACTGTTTTTTTAGTTAATATTAAGTTTAGTTTACCTAAGTTTTTTGAGTACTGTTTTTTTAGCTAAGTCTTTTTTTTAGTAGCAATTTTTTTGTTATTACTTTTTTTATTACTGTTTTTAGTTAAGTTTTAAATTTTGTTTAGCATTTTTAGAAATTTGTACCAATTTTGTAGATAGCAAAATATAGATAGCATTTTGTTCATTTTGTAGATAGCAAAATGACAGAAATATAGATAGCTTAGAATGAAAATATAGATAGCATTTTTTGTAATTTAGTACTTTGTACTTTTGTAATTTTTGTATGAAAATTCTTGTTTAAAATGAGTATGAAAATTTGTTGTTCAAAATAAAAAAATGTTGCTAAGTTTAAAATATTGCAAGTTTCAAATATTGCAAAGTTTCAAATATTGCAAAATAAAAAAATCTTGCTAAGTTTCAAATATTGCAAAATAAAAAAATCTTGCTAAGTTTCAAATATTGCAAAATAAAAAAATCTTGCTAAGTTTCAATTAGCATTTTTGAAAGTTAGCAATTTTGAAAGTTAGAAATATTGCAAAGTTTCAAATATTGCAAATTTCAAATATTGCTAAGTTTCAAATATAGTTTAACATTGTAAAGTTTGAAACATTGTAAAGTTTGAAATTTCGCTAAGTTTGAAATATTGCTAAATTTCAAATATTGCTAAGTTTGAAATATTGTAAAGTTTGAAATATTGTAAAGTTTGAAATATTGCTAAGTTTCAAATATTGCTAAGTTTCAAATATTGCTAAGTTTGAAATATTGTTAAGTTTGAAATATTGCTAAGTTTCAAATATTGCTAAGTTAGAAATATTGTTAAGTTCGAAATATTGTTAAGTTAGAAATATTGCTAAGTTTCAAAATTTGCAGTGACATTGAGCTATGGCGGACGATGCCCCCACCTTCGTCCGAGATTTGGAGGAAGAAGACCGTCTCCAACAAATAATATATAACACCGCTGCCGGACCCAATTCCGATGGAGAAGATTCGTCCGACGGAGAAGACGCCGAAGAATTCAGCGCGAAATGTTTGAATGACTCCGGTGAGGGACTTGAGTTAGAAAAATTCAGAGACGACGACGACGAAGAAGAACCGTCTGGATCACTAGCTAAGAAGAAGGTATATATTAAGTCTTGTTGATCACTATAGCTAGATGCATTAATTGATTTATATGCGCACTTATTAACGAAACATTTTTCTTTCAGCCCTCTGGATCTAAGTCGTCAATCCCCGTACGAGGCCCGGCCCAAGGTTAAAGCTCCCGGAAGATGCAACGTTGTCGATCGACGAAGTTACCTTCAAAGGCAAACCGGAGAAACCCGGTGGAATCTACAATAAATATGTACGGCAGTGCGGAGTTTTTGTAAGGGACATGGTCCCGATCACTGTGACAGAATGGAATGAGCCGAAGAAAGCCAACATAGGCGCAAAATATCTCGAGCAAAGAATTAAAGAGACCCTTTGGGACTCGATGATGTCTAAATTCAGCCTACCGGCAGATCTCCCACAGAAGATGAAGGATAAAGTCAAGGAGTGGACTCTTAGCAAGATGGCCTAGCAATTCAACAACTGGAAGAACACATTGTGGAGAAAATATGGGAACAAAGATATAGTTTTCAAAGGACATCTAGAGAAGCTAAAAGATGAATGGGCTGAATTTGCGGCGTATAAGAATTCGGGCGTCGCTGTAGCCCGATCAACACAAAATAAGTTGAATGCCTCGAAGAAGAAATATTTCCATCATTTGGGCTCAGGTGGCTACAAGACTGCCTTGCCTAAGTGGCAAGCCTATGAAGACGAGCTGCGAAAACAAGGGATCCCTCCACAGACAGATGACTGGCCCGACAGGTCCAAGTTCTGGTTGTTCGCGCATGGGGCAGTGTTGCACCCAGAAACAGGGATGATTGTTGCAAAGGGAAAATGGCGGAGAAAAATTAGAAGAGTCATCATAAAAATAAAAAAAAGTCATGGTACTAGTCAAGGAGGGAAAATATGTTCCCGATAGAGAGGACGACGAGCTTTCACAAGCCCTCGGGAATAAAGAACACTGGGGGCGATGTCGAGGCAGAGGAGGCGGGGTTGGTTTTCTTGAAGGGTTTCCGGAGGACGTTGCAACTTATAGAAAACATTGCAGAAGTAAGAAGTGGGAGGCGGAGAGGGTTACTGCATTAGAACGCACGGTGCAGGCTGTGCAGAAGCAACTGGCCTCAATGACCCAGAAGCAACTGCGAGTAGAAGATCCTGCAGGTGATGAACCAGTTGCTGAACCATCTCAGCGGAAAAGCAGCGTGGGTTCCACGCAGCTACAAGATCCTGCAGTTGATGAACCAGTTGCTGAACCATCGGCGGCTCACTACCCCGTGGATGATATCACGGAGAAGACAAATTGTGAGTTACATGCGCCGATGATGAACATTACTTATCCGGTGGCGACTGGCTATGCTTTACGACATCAACCTGGAGAAACCTTCCATTTTGGTGTGATTCCGCCTGGATTTGCTCGTGTCGGGGTCACGAAAGTTATGCCGGGATTCAACGCAATACGTCTTGAAATTCCTGGAGCTGAAGGCGAGAAGACATTGGGAGAAGTTGAGCTTGGTATCGTTCTATGGAAGAAGAAATACATCAAGTTTCCAGACTCGGAGCCAAGGCCACCGACTCCTCCCGTTAGACATTCACCACATCAAAGTCCACCCGCCTCCCCCCACGAAGTTTGGGATCCCGCCGCGAGTCCATCTCCCGCGCTGTCCCGTCAACCGACTGATGCGCCCACTAGTAACTTGATAAAGCGGAAGCTGTTCCCGTCGTCCACCCCTGTCAAGAAACGTGGAAAAAGTGTGCGGGCTCCTGAGAACCCCAAGGAAGTCAAGGCTCCTGAGAAGTTAACTTCTGAGATGACTCAGCAGGAAATAGCTGAGAGCCTACGTGAAGGGTCGAGAGCCTTTTTTGAGCAGAAAAAGAAGGAAAGAGTGGAGGCAAGACTTGACCCCATAAAGGAACTTCTGAAGACTATACCAAATGAGGTAAAAGATCACACCATTGACAACCTATATGACCCTCCACCTCCGCCCATTTCAGACTACGAGCGAGGTATTGACAAGGTACTTTCCTCGCAGAATGAGCAAGAGAAATTGTGCGGGAAAGGAGTTGCCCAGCTCGGAGAACAAGAAGCACAATTGCTCGCCCCGCTCATTGTACCTTCTGAAACTCGGGAAATCGAGCATGGAGAAGTTGTCCTTGGCGACTCAGGTTACCCCATGGCGGAGATTGCCCCATGATTGCCCCATTGTATAGGTGCACTAGTTCGGCGAAGAGATAGTGAAATACAAGTAATATGGATGATTATAAGTAGTAACTGCAATCTGAAATAAAGATGGCAGCAAGCAAACATGTAGCAGAACTTGATGTAAACGGTGTTTCAATGCTTAGAAACAAGGCCTAGGGATCATACTTTCACTAGTGGACACTCTCAACAATGATCTCATAACTGAATAAATAAAAGCTACTCTTAAACACTCTCTTGTTGGATAACAAACACCATTCATTGTGTAGGGCTACAAAAGCACACCTCAAGCCGGAGTAAACAAGCTCCACAACGTCATAAAGGAATCACACACGGTGCACACACTGTCACCTTTACACCGTGGAGAGTACCGGAGTTCATATTAAAGTAACCTATAGAGTGCATAATAGATAAAGAGTAACATCTACATATTCAACTAGATTAGCACAACTGAACACAAGTAAATACTGCTCGGGATTATTCTCCTTCTTGATAACACAAGAGTACTATGCGTAGGGCTGCAAAAGCACTCCTCAAAGTCTGAGTAAACAAACACCACAGTTCCCAAGAATAAGCCATGATAAATATCTAAATTATTCATAGAGTCACACAAGTACCCACACTGTCACCTTGATACCGTGTTGTCACAACGACTCCAGAAACTAGACAAAATCACTTGAGTAGCATAAACATTATTAATGTATTCAGCGATACTAGCAATACACACGATCACATAAAGATCACACCATGTGAGAGAGAGAGATGAACCACATAGCTACCGGTAGAGCCCTCAGCCTCGGGGGAGAACTACTCCCTCCTCATCATGGGAGTCAGCAGCGGCGATGAAGATGGCGGTGGTGTCGATGGAGATGACTCCGGGGGCAATTCCCCGTCCCGGCAGCGTGCCGGAACAGAGATTCTGTCCCCCGAAACTTGTCGTCGATGGCGGCGGCGCTGCGGAACTCTTCTGGAAATATGGCTTCGTATTTTAGGGTTTTCGCGTCTGAGGCAATATATAGGCGAAGGGGCGACGTCGGTGGAGGCCCGAGGGGCCCACACCACCTGTTGGCGCGGCAAGGGGGCCCACCGCGCCGAGGTGTGGTTTGGCCACCTCGGCGCCCTCCTTCGTCTCTCCTTCGGACTCCGTGACGGTGCTGGAAAAATAGGGACTGGCCTTTTGTTTCGTGCAATTCCGAGAATATTCGCAGAAGTACTTTCTGAAACCAAAAACAGCAGAAAACAGGGAACTGGCACTGTGGCATCTTGTTAATAGGTTAGTCCCAGAAAATGCATAAAAGTGATACGAAGTGTATATAAAACATGTAGCAAATGGTATAATATAAGCATGGAACAACAGAAATTATGGATACGTTGGAGACGTATCAAGCATCCCCAAGCTTAGTTCTACTCGTCCTCGAGTAGGTAAAACGATAACAACAAATAATTTCTGAGGAGACATGCTTTCACACAATCTTGATCATAATATTGCAAGGCTCATGTCATGAATGAAGTGACTCAAAGCAATGATCTATAGTTTGCTAACAAATAGATAAAGAGTAAACAATGAATCATATAAGCAAAAACTTTTCATGAATAGTACTTTCAAGACAAGCATCAAAAAGTTTTGCATAAGAGGTAACTCATAAAGCAATAGATTCAAAGTAAAAGGCATTGAAGCAACACAAAGGATGATTAAGTTTCAGCATTTGCTTTCAACTTGTAACATGTATATCTCATGGATAGTTGTCAACATAAATTAATATAACAAGTGCAATAAGTAAATATGTAAGAATCAATGCACACAAAGTTGACACAAGTGTTTGCTTCTAAGATAGAAAGGAGTAGGTAAACTGACTCAACATAAAGTAAAAGATAGGCCCTTCGCAGAGGGAAGCAGGGATTAAATCATGTGCTAGAGCTTTTTAAGTTTTTGAAAGCATATAGAGAGCACAAAATAAGTATTTGAGAGGTGTTTGTTGTTGTCAACGAATGGTAGTGGGCACTCTAACCCCCTTGTCAACCAGACTTTCAAGAGCGGCTCCCATGAAGGACGTTATCTCTACCAGCAAGGTAGATCATCCCTCTTCTCTTTTGTTTACACATGTATTTTAGTTTCTTTATAGTTGACACTCCTCCCAACCTTTTGCTTACACAAGCCATGGCTAACCGAATCCTCGGGTGCCTTCCAACATTCACATACCATGGAGGAGTGTCTATTGCAAAATTAAGTTGCTTACTGATAAATCAGGGCAAAACATGTGAAGAGAATTATTAATGAAAGTTGTAATTAATTGGGGCTGGGCACCCCGTTGCCAGCTCTTTTTGCAAATTATTGGATAAGCGGATGTATATGCCACTAGTCCAGGTTGAAAGTCTGTCAGAAGTAAATGACAAGATTGAAAGATAAAACACCACATACTTCCTCATGAGCTATAAAACATTGACACAAATAAGGAGTAATAAAGTTTTGAATAGTTTAAAGGTAGCACATGAAATATTTACTTGGAATGGCAGGAAATACCACATAGTAGGTAGGTATGGTGGACACAAATGGCATGGGTTTTGGCTCAAGGTTTGGATGCACGAGAAGCATTCCTCTCAGTACAGAGTTTAGGCTAGCAAGGTTGTTTGAAGCAAACACAAGTATAAACCGGTACAGCAAGAATCACATAAAAACATATTGCAAGTATTATAAGACTCTACACTGTCTTCCTTGTTGCTCAAACATTTTACCAGAAAATATCTAGACCTTAGAGAGAACAAATATGCATCCCAAGTCTCAACAAGCTCTACGGTAGTTCTCCACTACTAGGCTTTAACTACATGATGCAAGAGCTTAAACATGATCTACTTGAGAGCTCAAAACAATTGCAAAGCATCAAATCGAAACAAGACAATGATCTACAAGAATGCATATGTCTTTACCAATACCAACTACTACATGTAGCATTTTCTTTCTTCCAAACAAACACCAATCAATTTATTTAAACATAAACTCTCCAAATGATAATATAATGCAGCAAGAGAGTATTTATAAACAAGTGCTAACAGCTCGAAGAGATGCACGAAAAACAGGAGCTAAAAGCACTGCAGTAGCTAGTTAAGAATACTCAAAAAATATAAGTGAAAAACATGAGTATTCACATGAAAAAGCGGAGCGTGTCTCTCTCCCACACAAGGATTGCTAGGATCCGAATTTATTCAAACAAAAACAAAATAAAAGCACACAGACGCTCCAAGTAAAGCGCATAAGATGTGAAAGAATTAAAATATAGTTTCACTAGAGATGACCTGATAAGTTTGTTGATGAAGAAGGGGATGCCTTGTAGCTTAGACTTTTCACTCTTCTTGATCACATAATATCACCCTTCTCGCTTGATCCTTGAAAACTTCCTTCACACCAAACTCAAGACAGTTCTCATTACAGGGTTAGTGCATAATCAAAAATTCACATATTCTGTAATGATACAATCATTCTCAAAGCTTCTGGACATTAGCTACAGCCACTGATACTTTGTGGAGCAAAGAAATCCACACAAACACAGCAAAAGAGCGAATGCAAAACAAAAGGCAGAATCTGTCAAAAACAGAACAGTCTGGAATGACGAATTTTTTCGAGGCACTTAAGTTGCTCAGATGGATCTGGCCTAAAATAATGAAAGTTGCGTACATATCTCAGGAATATGCGTGATTTTTCTCAGAATTTTTTGAATTTTCTACAGGGAGATAAGCTCAAATCCGTGACAGATAAAAATCTGTCACTGCGCAGAAATCCAAATCTTGCATCAACTTTCAATATAGAACTTTACTTGGCACAACAATGCAATGAAGTAAAGATACAAAGGAGTTGCTACAGAAGTAACAAGCACCTTGACTCAAAACAAAAAGAAAAGCAAAAATAACAGAAAATAAAAACAATGGGTTGTCTCCCATAAGCGCTTTTCTTTAAAGCCTTTTAGCTAGGCATAGTGATTTTTATGATGCCCACATAAAGATGAGAGTTAAAACATAAAAGAGAGCATCAAGAAGCATATATAAAACATGTTTAAATCTAACACTCTTTCTATGCATAGGAGTCTTGTAAGATAACAAGTCAATGAAGAACAAAGTGACTAGCATAGAAATGCAAAACAAGTGTAACTTCAAAAATTTCAACATAAAGAGAGAAGACTTAATATTATTGTGATATATGAAATCGTGTCTCCCTCTTTCATAAGGACCAGTAGGTCTTAAAGTACCCAGCAAATAAAAGCAAATCAAGAGAAAGCTCAAAACATTCATCATAAAGAGAAGAAATTTAGTAACATGAAGATTTCTATAACCATATTTCCTCTCTCAAAATAATTTTCAGCGGCATCATGAATAAACTCAACAATATAGCTATCACACAGAGCATTCTTATCATGATCCATATGCATAATAGTATCATCACTCTCCACATAAGCATGAACATTATCATTAGTAATAGTGAGAGTAAAAGTATCACATCCATCATTGCAATCATCAAAAATTGGAGGCATAGAATAATCATAATGAATTTTATCCTCAATAGTAGATGGACTGAAAATATCATATTCATCATTGTAAACATCATATATAGGAGGCATATCATAATCAACATAAACTATATCCTCAATAGTAGGTGGACTGAAAATATCACAATGATTATAATTATCATATATTGGAGGCAAAGTATCATCAAAGCAAATTTTCTCCTCAAAGCTTGGGGGACTAAAAATATCATATTCATCACAACCAGCTTCCCCAAGCTTAGACTTTTCCATAGCATTAGCAATAATGGTGTTCAAAGAATTTATAGTAATACTATTGCTACCATCATGCAAACAAGCCTCCATAGGTTTTTTAATTTTCTCTTCAAAAGCATCATGTCCTAATTCCATATAAAGTTCATAAGATCTCTAATTTTTTTGTTGTTTTCCATTAAGCCTAACTAGTGAAAATAAAAACAAGAAACAAAAAGAAATAATTGCAGAATCTAAAGGAGATACCTTCGAGCACTCACACACTAGCAACAATACTAGAAAATAGCTTTGTAGCCAGAGGATGTGAATACCTTTTACCTTACCTCCCCGGCAACGGCGCCAGAAAATAGCTTGATGTCTACGCACGATTCTATTCTTGTAGACAGTGTTGGGCCTCCAAGAGCAGAGGTTTGTAGAACAGCAGCAAGTTTCCCTTAAGTGAATCACCCAAGGTTTATCGAACTCAGGGAGGTAGAGGTCAAGGATATCCCTCTCAAGCAACCCTGCAATTAAGATACAAGAAGTCTCTTGTGTCCCCAACACACCCAATACACTTGTCGGATGTATAGGTGCACTAGTTCGGCGAAGAGATAGTGAAATACAAGTAATATGGATGATTATAAGTAGTAACTGCAATCTGAAATAAAGATGGCAGCAAGCAAACATGTAGCAGAACTTGATGTAAACGGTGTTTCAATGCTTAGAAACAAGGCCTAGGGATCATACTTTCACTAGTGGACACTCTCAACAATGATCTCATAACTGAATAAATAAAATCTACTCTTAAACACTCTCTTGTTGGATAACAAACACCATTCATTGTGTAGGGCTACAAAAGCACACCTCAGGCCGGAGTAAACAAGCTCCACAATGTCATAAAGGAATCACACACGGCGCACACACTGTCACCTTTACACCGTGGAGAGTACCGGAGTTCATATTAAAGTAACCTATAGAGTGCATAATAGATAAAGAGTAACATCTACATATTCAACTAGATTAGCACAACTGAACACAAGTAAATACTGCTCGGGATTATTCTCCTTCTTGATAACACAAGAGTACTATGCGTAGGGCTGCAAAAGCACTCCTCAAAGTCTGAGTAAACAAACACCACAGTTCCCAAGAATAAGCCATGATAAATATCTAAATTATTCATACAGTCACACGAGTACCCACACTGTCACCTTGATACCGTGTTGTCACAACGACTCCAGAAACTAGACAAAATCACTTGAGTAGCATAAACATTATTAATGTATTCAGCGATACTAGCAATACACACGATCACATAAAGATCACACCATGTGAGAGAGAGAGATGAACCACATAGCTACCGGTAGAGCCCTCAGACTCGGGGGATAACTACTCCCTCCTCATCATGGGAGTCAGCAGCGGCGATGAAGATGGCGGTGGTGTCGATGGAGATGACTCCGGGGGCAATTCCCCGTCCCGGCAGCGTGCCGGAACAGAGATTCTGTCCCCCAAAACTTGACGTCGATGGCGGCGGCGCTGTGGAACTCTTCTGGAAATATGGCTTCGTATTTTAGGGTTTTCGCGTCTGAGGCAATATATAGGCGAAGGGGCGACGTCGGTGGAGGCCCGAGGGGCCCACACCACCTGTTGGCGCGGCAAGGGGGCCCACCGCGCCGAGGTGTGGTTTGGTCACCTCGGCGCCCTCCTTCGTCTCTCCTTCGGACTCCGTGACGGTGCTGGAAAAATAGGGACGTGGCCTTTTGTTTCGTGCAATTCCGAGAATATTCGCAGAAGTAACTTTCTGAAACCAAAAACAGCAGAAAACAGGGAACTGGCACTGTGGCATCTTGTTAATAGGTTAGTCCCAGAAAATGCATAAAAGTGATACGAAGTGTATATAAAACATGTAGCAAATGGTATAATATAAGCATGGAACAACAGAAATTATGGATACGTTTGAGACGTATCACCCCACGATTTGATTTTGAACTCGGGCTGCCTATGGTGGAAAATCCGAGCCAGCTAACAACACAGTTATGGAATTTGAATCGCTGGTACATGACCGCCGCAAAAGAAGGGAAATTCTATCTCATGGCGGCGGTTAAGGAACAACACTACTTCCGAGAATATTGTGTGCATGTTGAGTTCCGAGAACTTTTTCAGATGTACAATCAACGTGCTCTCGACAAATCTCTCATCAGCTGCTATTGTCTGTAAGTAATTTATTCGTGTAATTTAATTATCTATAGTTATAAGCTCTCGTTCATTGCTTGTAATTATCGTCACAAAATTCTTTTGTACGCTAATTATGTAGAATGAAGATACGTGAATGCAGACTCGAAGGAATCTGGGACATTGGTTTCATTGACCCGGATAAAGTTCATGTCAAGACCGTGGATGAAAATCCCGTGAACACAGAGGACGTTTTGCTAACGTTCTTTAAGCGACAAAGTACCAAAAAGGAAATACTATTTCCTTACAACTTCGGGTGAGTTTTACCGTCTTCTACACATTCTATTTTGCTTCCCCGATATAAAGTGTAATCGATAAGTTCTGAATACCTGCGTATATAAACGTGCGCAAGTTCCACTACATTCTGCTAATCATTAGACTCGAGTAAGGAGAAGTTGAAGTCTGGGAGTCACTAAGGAAAGATCAAAATGAATACAAAAGCATGCGTCTAATGCTCAAGAGGTAATTTCAATCGCACTATATCAGCCTCTTTCGTTCATTTCCGGATATCAAAAGTATAAGTAATAACTACTCAATTCATTTTCTTTTCCGGACAGGGTTTACAGAAAGTTCAAAGCGGAAGAACGCGGTGTATGGCCAGAAAAGCTGGAGTTCAAGTCTAACAACGTAAGTACTACTACGTGTATCTTTCTAATACCATTATCATTCTCTTGATTATTATTTGATTAAATTATATTCTTGTATATATAGTGGTGTCTGCGACAACCACAGGGGACAGAACTATGTGGATACTACGTTTGCGAGTACATTCACACGAAGGTCAATGAGAGAGTCAAGAGTGTAAGAAATCGAGAGGTACGTGAACATCATACACAATTTTTATTTTGCCACCATGCATCAATTGTGTTTAGTTTCGATCATAGCTGATTTTATTTCCTTCTTTTAAAGATGTCAAACAAGCGGAACCAGCTCCTACCACGCAACCGCGTAAAAACTATTGCGGAGGAATTGGCGGGATTCTTACTTACACATGTCATAGATGAACACGGTGAATTCTACTTTGACGAAAGACCACCTCCACCCCCTGCAGTCGATGCTACAAGGGAACCGCCGGCAGTCGATGCTACAAGGGAACCGGCTCCATTGTAATTAATTAGGAGTACTTAAATTTATATGTGACGAGAGTACTTTGTATGTGTATAATGACTACTTTATATGTGTAGTGAGTACTTTATACGCGATCTCCTCCGAAACCCTGAAAAATGAGCGAAATGGAAAAAAACAGAAACCCTAAACCCCGAAAAATAATCGAAAAGAAAAAAAACCAAAACCCCCCTGAAAAAATAAGCAAAAAAGCAGGAACCTTTAGTACCGGTTTGTAATACAAACCGGTACTAAAGGTCCTCAGGGTCGAGCTCGCCTGTGCGCCCACGTGGAGACCCTTTAGTACCGGTTTTATTTAGGTGCCGGTACTAAAGGGTTACCCCTTTAGTGCCGACCCTTTAGTACCGGTTGTGTGGCCGGTACTAAAGGCCCTTTACAACCGGTATTAGAAGTCTGTTCTCTACTAGTGTGCAAACGTGCTTAGATGGTTTTGCCCAAACTCCTACTTGAACCAATGTTTTGTACAAAAATTTCAAGGACATGCAACTTGGGAGCCCGGACAGCTGCTCAGGCTGGCCGGGCCCTGGCTCCGCCACTAAACATCACGCCTTCGAGTGTCAACCTTCAAAATTTCTACTCTGTTCTCATACATGAGGCAAAGTTTTGTGCAAGCACTGCCTAAATAACACAGTAATTAATAAAGTTTTATCTTGAAATAGATATTACCTAATTTATTTCATTTTTAAGTATTTAAATGTTACCACCAATAAGTCATCTACAATTCTGCAAATACTTAGTTTTCTTCAATTTAACAAATTAGCATGCTAATTTGCAAAGGAGCGATTCACAAATCTGCCCACTCCATGCGGCATCCTCCAAATTAATTAGAAGGTTCTGGGCTTCTGGCACCAGTTAGACATGGGATAACAACTCAACAATTCATCAATCAGACACGGGATAACAATTCAAACAAACCATAGATGCAAAACCAGCTAGCACATGGACGATGCAGAGGCTGGTCGGTTGCTACCTTAAGTCAACCATGCCTGCTAGTGGCAAGACGCAGTTCGTCCGGTACTCGGGTGGCTCGGTCGAGCTTCATTGATGGCCTAGCGAGCTGGATTGCAGACCGCGCGCGCTGATGCAAACTCTGAGCTCCGACGCCTTGTCGATGCAAGCTCAACGGACAGATTGGTGGAGTCGTGGTTGCTTCCATGTTGCCAGATCGTCATGGGACAGTGCCGGTGCGAACATTGCGCACTATGTCGCTCAGCCTGCACGGGGACGCCTTCGATTCCTCCCCGGAGACTAACACGACGAATCCAGGGGAGTTGCAACGCGGGAGAGGCACGGAAATTTGGGCGGCACGCCGGGAGAGGAGCAGCCGGGCGTCGCGTGGGGAGGAGGTCTCACCAAGGAAGGCTTCCGACGGGAGACGACCGCCCTGGATGCTTCACCGGCGGAAGAGAAGGAGAGGCGGATGAAAGGAGATGATTCCCAGGCTCGGAGAATTGGGGATCGATACCATCTGCGTACTCAGTCGAACGAAGGAAACTGCACGCACTAAAAAAACGAAACGTTTTTTTTTTCCACTTCTCGGTGGCATAGGTGGTAATTTTTGCAAATTCAGGGGCAATTCCAATAACGTACCACAAGAAACCTTAATATCTTTATTATTAGGTATAGATATCAACGCACAGTAATTTCGTATGTACCTCTTTCGCTAATATATCTCTACATGTTGTACTGCATGGAGACGCTTCTCGGGAAACACGGGGATACCTCAGAGGTGTCATCTACTTCGACACTTGAGCTTGCAACCATTGTGTATGAGAGTCGCGCTCAATCGTAGTCGGGAGTTGTGGTCTGACAGGGAGTCGTGCTCGGTTTTAGTCGAGAGTCGTGCCTTGACTCAGACAAACCAAGTTAATTATTTTTGTCTCCCGGTGCAACGCACGGGCATGTTTACTAGTAGATCTCCAACGTTCTTTCTCCGTATCAAAATAATTGATCTCGACTCGAACTATTGAAGTTTGACTTAATTTGCAGAAAAATATATCAAGACTAATTCAATTTTGATAAATTCAAATTTGTAAAATATATTCATATAGATTAAATGTTGCATATGAGTAGACATAGTACAAAGGAGTGTTTAGACGTGGTGTTTTCTTTCACGGAAAAAGTATCCCTCATTCAACAAGTAACATTAGGTTTATATACCAAATGCACCATTCTCTCCTCTCTTAAAGTTATCGCTAACTAGTGAGTTCAGGAGCTCGAGCACCTCGCACGCTCAGTGCTCCCAACTCGTTTAGCATGAAACCCGCTAGCTAATAAAAAGGTGTCATTGAGAACTTTTGTTGGAGATGGGTCTTAAGCATGTGGTTACTTTCTACCAGGAAGGGAAGCGGGAAAGTATGACCCGCTTCTCGCATGATAATTTAGATGTCGAGTTGTTTAAATGAAACAATGTTATTATCGATGTAGTCATTCATGATACAAAAAAGGTCATTTTCCGTAGCGCTCAAAAAGATGTAGTTAAAATGGATGTCATTTTCCATATATTGGTCTCGCCGACCTCATCATAAGGTGTAACACACCCTTGGCCGCCGGTGGGGATCGGGGCGTGAGCTCGGAGATACTGGTGGCTTGTGGTAGCCACCGGACCTGAAGGAGACGGGGCTGGAGGTAGACGACAGGGACTCGGGAGAGAGGTTCAGACTCGGTTCTGTTTCTTCGCTCCCTCAGACTGTTGCTCGTGCTCTCCTTTGTAGTCTCCAGACCAAACCCGTGATGGGCCCAAAGCCCATATGCTCCTGGCTCTACACGGCCACGTACGGGTGTGACAATACCGCCCCCAAGAAACATTGCTTGTCCCCAAGCAATGGCAAGGGCAGGTGGGCGCAGATGCAGCCACTCTATTGCACCAAGGTCCTTGTCTCAACCAGGTGAATGCAACAGGTGATAACTCAAACTATTGCGCCATGATCCTTTTCTCAACAAAGTCCGGCCAGTAGCCTCCGTTTCTCTTGTTATCATCATGTTGAAGGCTATAAGAAAACCCATGGAACGCCAGGATCCCATTGCTTGTACTGAAGATAGTTTGTCAGACGGATCAATGAGCAGAAAGTCTGACCTTTGTATAGCACATGAAAATCGACAAGAAGCTTCCCAAGATATTGTGCAGCCCTGCCATTGTTTGTTATCCCAATTTCTAGTCCTGATGCATAGCAGTAATGGAGGGGCTGTAGCTGCCACACTTGCAAACCATACTGAATTAAGCACTGTGTTGTACTCATTTCTAGTGGTTCCCCTGAAACAGTGATAAGTTCATCATGAACTAGAACAATTGCAGCAATGATCTCTGCTTCCCACATATGATCTGTCTTTAGTTCATCAGCAGGAGCAACCAAGAGAACCCCACAGACCACAAGAACATCTTGTTCCAGAAACTTGATTGTTCTGATCACTATCTGAGCGGAAGTACCGCTGAAAAAATGCATGAGAACATCTGGCAGGAGACCTATGATGTGAAGGTTCTGAATGGTGCACACATCCCAAGCGCACAGTTTCTGGTCAAGGAACATTTTGCTGCATTTGTGTATCAACTGAGTTTGAATACTCTGATTGAAGCCATAAAATTGACCAACACCATATGACATGCTCCTAGAAATAATCTTTACTATATCTGGATCCCATTGTTTTGCAAAATAATTTGCTAGCTTGAAATTTCTCTTTGATGTGCCATAGCTGCCCGAGGAGTAATCCATTGGCCTCATCTGAATATCAGTGCTACGCGCTCCTTTTCTTTTTGCAACACACTCAAAGATAGCAACGTCACTCGGATCCCAAGGTTGGTTTCGAGCGATAACCACTCTTGATTCAGTTAGGCCAGTTGAATGATAAGTACTTTCTTGTTGTCTTCGAATTACCAGCATGGTATTGCCCAACCATGGACTGAAAGCACTTTGTTGCCATGATGGTATCTTGTTCAGCGGTCGACGATCACCTTTTGTTGCAGAATTTGCAGCGTGAAATGCATTGTTCGCCCATGGTGACGCCCAGTCAAACAAACCGTGAGCACCTCCTATTCCAGATTTCCCAAGTGCTAAGGCACTCTGTTCGCACGGCAGAGTAACCCCGAGCACCTTGTTCCTCTGAGATGGTGGTACCCAGATCAAATTCGCACCATCTTCAGCTTTATCAACACTTTTCCCAAGTTTCATGTGGGTTTCCATAGCCATCTCTCTGAACAATGACAAGCCACCAACATAAGTGAGCACTTCGTCGGCTAGCTCATTGCCCCATGCTATGTTCTTGGGAGGCCTTTCAGCGATCCTCTCCTCCGCAGACCACAAATCGAGCTCCAAGAAAAGTGACATGCCACCGACAAGAGTCAATACACCATGGTAATCCTCATTGGAGAATGGATCAGCATCATGTTTGAGGTCACCATCAAGCACAACAGCAGTCGGGGATGCACATGGCGTTGCTTCCTGAGTGAATTCGGACAACTGTACATCGGCGTTGACGCTTAGGCCAACTGTCGAACACTTAGTAGGCATGATGGCCGCAAGGTTGTTTTCCACTTGAATGGCATCAACCACCACGACTTGGTCCCTCCGGAGGACTTCTGGCGGTGTGGTCGCCATGAGCGAGAGGCCCTGGTCCTTCATGGTCGCTGCAGTAGGTGCCACAATGGGAGGCGCCGGACCAGCGAAAATGATGGACGGCGATGCGTACTGGATGCTGAGGCAGCAACAATCATCAAAGATGCATCTGCCGTGCAACGCACCTCGTGATGTGGCAGCCTCGCGCCATGACTGGAACTCCACAAAGGCCTTGACATCCGTGCTTCCATCCAATACACATATTTCGTTGACACCATAGGGATCAAAGACCTGATGCATCACCTCCTCTGTCACTGGATACAGCACACAGGTGATGGTGACATGGAGGACGTGGCTGCTTGTCACCTCTTGGCGCTCGGACCTTCCATCGAACACCTTATGGGCACCCACGGTGGCAGTTGATTCTCGCCCGAGTGAGAGGTTGAGGCTGGCCACGGCGGGCGTCACAGACAGCGGTGTGGCCGTGGTGGTCACCTTCACCGCATCAATCGTCGTCGCTGCAACCCCAATCGCCTTCATAACCTCGCTGGGAACCAGATCGAAGCGGGATTTGGGGACGGCCATGTGACCCAGCGTCGCGCTGAGCTGCAGCAAGCTCTCGTGGATGGCGCTCAGGTGCGCCTCCGTCGTTGCCGTCGCCACTCCCATCTGCTCCAGAATCAAATCAGATGGATTTTTTTTGTGTGGGGAATTTTCGGTGGAAGGAACTGGGATCGACAGTCCAGCGATCGTGCTGGCTCTGATACCACTGTAACACACCCTTGGCCGCCGGTGAGGATCGGGGTGTGAGCTCGGAGATACTGGTGGCTTGTGGTAGCCACCGGACCTGAAGGAGACGGGGCTGGAGGTAGACGACGGGGACTCGGGAGAGAGGTTCAGACTCTGTTCTGTTTCTTCGCTCCCTCGGACTGTTGCTCGTGCTCTCCTTTGTAGTCTCCAGACCAAACCCGTGATGGGCCCAAAGCCCATATGCTCCTGGCTCTACACGGCCACGTACGGGTGTGACATAAGGACACTTGCCAAACTGCCGGCCATCTTCGCGGGCATGATCTAGTGGGCGAAAGGAGGAGGAGAAGAGAAGAGATATTGGGGAGGGGTAGATCTAGGAAGCACGTCGCAAGGCTTCGTTCAGAGATGGATCCGGGGTGGAAACGAGTGAGATTTAGGTTCTCACTGGAATACAGATCGACTTATGTTGTCGTGGTGGATCAGATTAGGGGGGAGGGGGAGGAAAAGTTGAACCAAAAGGCATGATAGGCCCAGGACCAGGTTTGCGGAAGTGGGATCACTTGCCGTCACTAAATATACAATATTCTGCTAGTCTCAAAAAAAAAAATACAATATTCTGCTAGTTTAAATTGAAATGTTAGAACGTGTTATATTTAGAGACAGAGGAAGTACCTACTGATAAAAAGAAAGCATCTTGACCGCACATTCTTAACAAAAGTGATGTCCATGAATTATCTAGTGACGAAACATATGAAAACGAAAAAAAAAAAAGAGTGAAATAAAAGATGAACGAAGAAATAAAGAAAATTAGTAGACGACCAAAAGAAAAAACAAAACCGATTTGCATACCAGTAGAACTTGCAGTTTAGCGTACGTGTCCAAATCGGAATCGGCTCCGGTTACGTACTCCGGCCGACTGGATCAATAAACGGTGGATCCTGTGGTGTTTTAGTAGTTAGTACAGCCCCGGTCCGCCGCTCCGACGCGGTGGCGAGACTAGACTTCAGTCGAGATGGAGCCGGCGGCGGACGACGACGAGGAGCTCTTCCTCTCCGCGTACCTAGTCGACGAGGAGGACGACGACGCCGCGGCGGCGGCCAAGGCGGAGAGGGAGAAGCGGAGAGCGGCAGGGGACTGGGAAATGGAGAGGATTATCGAGAAAGGCAGGGAGCAGCAGGAGGAGATGTGCCGGCAGTATCGGGAGATTCTCCGGCAGCAGCATGAAGAACTAGGGATCAACGACGTTGGTGACGACCAGAAGAAACCTCGTACGTCTGTTGCTCCTTCCTCTACGCTAGGTCCATCGCCTTGGCTCGTGTTTACGTGTTGTCGGCGTGCCTGCAGGCGCAGCGCCGCCGTAGATGCCGATGCGGCACTACGCGGCGTGCCTGGGGAGCCGGAGCTGGCGTCCTCGGCGAACGTGCTCGCCGTCAGCGTGGTCAGGTCGTCGGCGGGGTACCCTGTCGACGTGTTCGGCCACGTGTTCGTCAGGGACGACCTGGACGGTAGGCGCGTCTACCTCTTCCGCCGTAGCCGTGACAACTGCCAGAGGATCAGCTCCAAGGTAAGCGTATTTCTGAGCCTTTTCTTACGTGAAAGTTTTCTGAAACCGGCAATGATTTTGGCCGAGCACAGCGACATTCGTGGTTGTTTTGAACAATGTGAAGCGAGCACAGCAACATTCAGCTATGCCTATGAGTAAGGGCATCTCCAGTCGTCCACCCAGCGCCCCCAGGAGGCCAAATAGCGCTGTTTTTCTACCCGTCGCCCCCCCTCCCCACCCAAGAGCCCAAATAGCGCCGTTTCGGCGGAAATTAGCTCCGACGCTCCTATTGGGTTCCGCCTGGGGGGGCCGGCGGAAGGAAAAGCACGCGTGGGGCAGCGCTGTCGGCGAGACAACGCATTTTCCCCACCCCGACTCGCCTTTTTCTCTGCCCACCTCATTGTCGCCATGTCGCCGCCGGCACCACCCCTCCTTCCGCCGCCGCACACAAGCAGCTAGGAAGACCGCCGTCTAGCCCCGCCATGCCGCCGGCGCCGCCCACTCCCCTCCGCCGCGTTCTAGCCTCCAGGGCGATTCTCAGGGCGAAATGCGTCCACCACGCCCGCTAGGTATTCGGCGTTTCGTCCGACTCCGACCCAGCCATGGACTCCGACGCCGAGGAGATGCTCGTCGAGCTCTTTGATGAGGAAGATCAGGCCGCCATCGACGATGAAGAACACTTGCTGATCCTGAGCTGCCTCGCCGGCCTGCTCGCCAACGACGCCATGCCGCGGCGTGTTGGATCGGTGCACGGTCGCCGCAAGAGCAAGCCGAGGCAGCGCTACGAGGGGTACTGCATCCTCTACTCCGACTACTTCGCCGATGATCCCCTGCAGGACGAGCAAGTGTTTCGGCGCCGTTTCAGGATGAACCGCAAGCTCTTCCTCAATATCATGCATGCCATCCGGGAGTTCGACACCTACTTCAAATTGAAGAAGAACTGCACCGGCACGGTAGGTTTTACCTCAATTCAGAAGTGCACGATGGCCATGAGGTTGCTTGCATACGGTGCTCCCGCTGATGCACAGGATGACTATCTGCGCATGTCCGAGTCCACAGCCATTGAGTGTTTGAATAGGTTCTGTCGGGCAGTGGTTGCAGTGTTTGGGCCAACCTACTTGCGATCACCCAATGCGGAAGACACTGCTCACATCCTAGCTTGCAATGAAGCAAGAGGTTTTCCTGGGATGCTTGGTAGTATCGACTGCATGCATTGGGCATGGAAAAACTATCCATTTGATTGGCAGGGGATGTACAAGGGCCACAAAGGAGAGTGCTCGGTGATTCTCGAGGCCGTGGCTACATATGATCTATGGATTTGGCATTCCTTCTTTGGTATGCCAGAAACTCATAACGACATCAATGTCTTGCAGTGCTCAGATGTCTTTGCCGAGCTTGTTGAAGGTCATGCTCCCCCTGTGAACTACGAGATCAATGGTCACCAGTACACAAAGGGCTACTACCTTGCAGATGGCATCTACCCGAAGTGGTCAACATTTGTGAAGAGCATCTCCAGTCCTGTGCCAGGAAGCGCGAAAGCTTGGTTTTCTAAGTGGCAGGAGGCTTGCAGGAAGGATGTTGAGCGGGCATTTGGCGCGCTGCAGTCTCGATTCGCTGTTGTCCGGTACCCAGCTATGACTTGGTCGAAGTCCAACATGTGGGAGGTGATAGAATGTTGTGTGATCTTGCACAACATGATCATTGAGAGTGAGCGGGATCATCCGGTGTCTGAGACTGAGGCAACGGCACCATACTACCGACAAGGTCCTCTTGCAGATGTTGATCACCAGGTGCCGGCATCATGGACAAACTTCCTCGCTATGCGCCAGGAGATTCGAGATCCTGCAGCACATCTAGCTCTACAGAATGATCTAGTGCAGCACTTGTGGGAGCGCAAGGGCAATGGCAATGCCAATGCCTAGTATGATTTGTTTTATTTGCTTGCATTGTTGAACTATTTATTTGTGTGTGAATTTGTATGTTAAACTATTTTTATGTGTGAATTTGTATGCGAAAATGTGTCGGCCTTTGTTTATGCCAAATATGCCCAAAACCGCCGGCTGGGGGGCAGAATAGCGCCGTTTCCCCCAGGCCGGCCAAAATAGCGCCGTTTTTTCGGCCTGGTGGGGCCGAACGACTGGAGATGCCCTAATCGATCTCTTGACATTGTGTGTACAAACCGGGAGAGATGGCACTTGATTGTTTCTTTGCACACGTAGCTGGGATTTATTAACTTAGTTATAGAACCTTGAAGAATCATGCTTTTAGTTGCGTTTACAACTTCTCCGAAAACCCCGACATAACTGTGTCCTGCATAGCCGGTTCTTTTGTAGACGATTGCATTTTGGTGATTGCTCACCACATGTGCCATGTGGAGCATATGCAGTTCTTTATGGAGAGCAAAATGTTCTAGTGGCAAAGTTCTTTATGGTTCCACTTATTTTCCAATTCTAGTGGCAAAGTTCAGCTCCATGCCACTGCAACATATACATTTCACACCTGATGTTCTGGTATTTGCATTGCTAGGATGAGGTCTTAACCCTTACCGGACCGTCTCGAGGGCTCCTCTTACGTCGTGATATCCACTTTGAGATTAACTTGAAGAGCAAGAGTCATCGAGCAGAAGATGACCGGGAGATTGCCCGATGCTACCTGAAGAACCAAGTAACCACGTCCATTTACAGGGTCGTCAGAAAAAGGGTCGCCGGCAGACACTGCACCATCGACTTGATGTACGCACCGGTCCACCAAGCAGTGGAAGCCACGATTGAACTTAAGATCGATGAGATCCTGACTACCACCAGAGTGAGCCGAAGAGGAAACGCCGTCTGGGAGTGGCTCCCCTTCAGCCAGGCGAGGAAGGAACACCATCCCGAGTTTTTGTTCCGCGGCAAGGTCACCGCCGGCATCTACGGGGTTCGGGAGGACGACGTCGTCCTCTATGACGGCGAGGCTGATGGCACGGTGACCGCCGTGAGCGACCAAGGGTTCATTCAGCTGTCGCGGCGCGTCGTGTCGCTGCCCATTGATGGTACGTCGTTGTCGCTCAAGGTTGCTCCTGGAGGGTATAACGCCGTTTCGATCTATGGATGCGCCTCTGGCTGCGACTCCTTCGTCTTGCGCAATACTTCCTACAAACTTTCTGGCAAAGTTACCTGGTCGACGCTCTACTCTCCTAAGGTCGATGGGCTGGCGAGCTCGTGGTTTCCTCCATTGGAATGTTTCTCTAAATCCGTGTGAAGCTGTGAGGCAAGTGTGGCGGCTTGTCCCTCTTCTAGGAAACTACTAGCTGATTGGGTATGTGTGGTACAGTGGTAGCTGTTGAATGTTGGTGATTTCTGGCCCGACACTATGCTGGTTTTTGTACATATCATGTCAAATCTGGAAGAGTTTCAGTAAAACAAAATCTGGAAGAGTTTAGCCCGCCAACATATGCAATGTGCATTGTTTGCTCGGTATGTTTTTTCAAAGGGAATAAGCGACAAGAAAAGTACACCAATGGATGTTTTACGTCTATCTCTGTTCAAACTTCTTTTATGGTGAAAACTAATGATCTGACCTCTCAATGGGAAATCGCCAATGTGTGTTTGTGTTGTTCTTGATGGTGTTGTTGTTGGAGCACCTTTCCACTTACCCTCGAGTTGCGTGGTTGATGATAAAGTTTGTTGTAGCAGTTTTGTTGATCCTATTTTTTGGAATGATTTGGTTTGTGTGCATGCGCGATGTCTTCACTAGCTCTTAATATCGTGTTGCTGTAGTAACTGGGTGTAATTGGCATCGTCTTGATACTAACATATTCTATTTATCAAAAAACTCAAATGTGAATATCAGGATTTAAACTTTCTTAAACTAGGATTTTTCAACCCTGATGGGTAAAGATATGCTTCCACAACTTTAAAACGCCCTAACAGAGGTGTAGTTAACCGTTTTGGTAGTACTTTTTATTATTCTTGATCCATTACGAAAATAACATTTTCTAAAATTGATTGAGACTTAAGACAATTTCAATCAACTGAGAGATAGACAGACAGGTTATTAGAGCGCATATATCATTTTGTTACTCCTGGCATTATAATTAATTGAAGTTCCAGATTTTTGCCAAGTTAAACTACGCAAAGTTTAACCATGTTTATATAAAAATATATCACCATTTACAACACTTAAGTAATATATTAGATTCGTCATAAAATATTTTGCACTTTAAAGATTTGGAATTGTGGATATTAGCAAAAAAATATATACTTGACCGAACTACGAGAAGCTTGAATTATGAAAAATTATAATTTCAATAAATTTGAAATGGAGAGAGTCCTTTTAATAATATTTATTTTATGTCAAATAAATCTTCATCTGGTTAAACTATATACTGATGAAATAAAACATATTATCTGTTCATCCTTACAAAAAGCGATAATAAAAATATATTAGTGACGAAACACATGAAAAAAAGAAAAAAAAGGATAAGAATAAAAATTGACGAACAAAAAAATATTGGAAGAAGAATCGAGAAAAAAGGATCGATTAAAACGGAAACTAATCCTCCATTCCTCCCTGCCAAAAAAGGAACGAAGGAAAAACCGATCTGCATACTAGTAGAACTTCAGTCGGCGGTGAGTTTCCCAAGTTGTAAGCTGTAATCGGAGTCGGATACGGTCGATCGCCTGTGCAATAAAGGTGGTGTTCGAGTGCACAGTCCCCCGAACCAAACCCCCGCCGATCGCCTGTGCGCGGTGGAGAGAAGAAATGGCGGCGACTGCCGGTTGTACGCCCGCGGCGATGGAGACGACGGCCCTTTCCGGCTGCCGGCGGCTTGTACTCGAGTGACCCCATTTAAAGTCGAGACGTTCGATCTCAAGGACGCGGTGTCGGCCATGTCCGACGTGCCGATGGCGAAGCTGAAGTTGCAGTCGGAGACGGACGCCAAGTTGTTCCATCTTTGGGAGGCCTCCGGAGACGCCGCCGCAGACGAACCACCGGCATCACCCAACATCTGCGCCCATGTCCACTCCGGGCGGCTCAAGGGACACGACGCCGATACCGTGGCCGCATGGACTGCCAGTTCTTCTCCCCGCTCATCGACTTCGACCCGGAGGAGGAGTCGGCTCTACAGCCCGGCCGCCACACGGCCGCCCTGGTGCCGAGGCTCAAGTGCTCGGTCAATGTTGTCTCCATCAAGGTGGCCAGCTCCGGCGCGGCAGCGTTCCCTCTCAGCCTCTACGGCCCGGGCGAATAGCTCACATGCGACGTTTTTTCACCCTATTCACTGGGGAACAACGTCGTGTTGCTTGTAATAGCTCCAGTGCGACATCTCATTGAGCTCAAATAACTTCCCTAACTCATTGCTCTTAATCAGTTCCTACCCCGGTGTCAGTTAGGATTAAGGGGAGGCGGGTGGGACCCACAATTTTCCACGTCAGCAACGACGACCGTTTCATCTCTTACCCTGCGCGCGCTTTCTCTGCTTCTTCTTCTCCGGCGACATCGACGCAGCGCGGCAACGCCGGCGAGGCAAAACATAAATAAATGCAGATAAAATAAACAAGTGGGGCGCATATAGTAGACAAACAAAATATTCGACATAGACTGCATTACAGAAGCTCGTGGCTCATCGGATCAAAAGCCACACAGAGATGAACTGAAAATACAAGGGGGACGATTCGCTGCTGCTCCTACCCCTAGCTAGGACCCAAAATTGGGCTCACACCAGAGCCCCGGGGGTGCGGCGGCGGCGACGAGGCGGCGGCGGCGACGAGGCGGCGGCGACGCTCAGTCCTAGTCCTCGTCGGAGTCGAATAGCCCGGGGGAGCCGTGCCCGTCGGAGTCCGAGCTGATGTCGATGACATCGTGGAGGGAATTGTAAATCCCGACCTCGAGGCGGCGTTGGTCGAGCTCAATCTCCATGTGACGGCGCTTCTCCTCTTCTGTGCTGCGCTGGAACACCTCCAAGGTGACCCAGGGCAGGTCCTCGTCGGAGACGAAGTCCCCAGGCAAGAGGGGCGGCCGCTGCGTGGTGGGCGCTCCTGCTCCTCCTCCTCCCTCTTCGGCGGCGGCAGCGGTGCCCGAGCAATGGAGGAGCTCCCCGCACCGGAGGAGCTTCCAGCCATCGCCATGCGGCGGTCATACGCAGGCAGCTCGTGGCGCTCGTAAGCGAGGCGCGGCCTTCCTAGCGTGGTCAGCCGGAACCCGCCTCTTCCCCTTCTGCTCCTCGTCGCCGTTGCCACCGCCGGAATGGCCACCGCAGCCGGCGATTCGACCTCCCCTCCTAAACATCGGCGGGCGGCGGGGCTGGATCTACTGGCGTAGTTCGATTTGATCACCGGCGGCGAGCTAATGCGAGCGGCGGCGAGGGTGGGGAAATAGCTCGGGCACGACAGGGTGGGGAAATAGCTAGGGCACGACAGGGTTAGTGGATAAGAAGAGAAATAGCTAGGGCACGACAGGATTTGGGCCGTGGGCCGTCGAGTTTTCTGGGCCGTAGCCTATGCGCGTTTGAAATTAATAAAACACTGCAGCTAAAAAAATTGTTGGGCCGTGGAGTTTGTTGGGCCGTGGCCTATGCGCGTTCGAAACACTGCAGCTAAAAAATTCAACAGCCTCCTCTCAAAAAAAAAATCAACAGCCAATCAGAGCACAGAACTGGGACTGGCGCGGATCGGGGGGTTTCCTTCTAGAAGGCATGATTGGACGGCCAGGGTTAAATCACAGAAGCTTCGTAGGATTTTGTGTGGGTTGACCAACTAATTCAGAAAAAATTAAAATAATCACAGAACCTTCATTTTGGTGTGACTTAGAATGATCCAGGCTTATTTTTTCATTTTAATGTTTAAAACTTGTTTAAATGTTGGTCAAACTTGGATTTGACCAATTTTGAAATAAGCATAAAATATTCAGAAAACATCAAAAAAATAAAAAAAACCAGTGCACATGGTATTTATATATAGAGTAGATGTGTAGAAAAATTATTTGGCTGATTTAGACAAGGTCGAAAAAAATCTTGCTTAGAAATGGAGCCGTTTACCCTACCTTTAGAGCTCATTTGAACTCTCATGTGTGAAGAGAGCTGGTTTGAAATTTGGAACATGAAATTGTCCGAAAACTCACCAAAACTTCATTTTGGATTGACTAAGAAGGATCCAAGCTTGGTTTTCATTTTCATGTTTAAAACTTATTCAAATGTTGGTCAAACTTAGGTTTGACCGAATTTGAAATAATCACAAAATATTCAAAAAACATCAAAAAAATGAAAATCCAGTGCACATGTTCTTAGTTTGTCATGTACTAACAACTCCAACTGATAGACAAGGTCTAGATATAATTAAACAAGAAATGCTTCAATATGGTGTGAAATCTCACATCTCAAACTACGAACTCTCATGTGCGAAGAGAGGTGGTTTGGGATTTGCAACATGAAATTTATAAAAAAAACTCACCAAAGCTTCATTTTGGATTGACTAAGAAGGATCCAAACTTGGTTTTTCATTTTCATGTTTAAAACTTGTTCAAATGTTGGTCAAACTTAGGTTTGACCGAATTTGAAATAATCACAAAATATTAAAAAAACATCAAAAAAATGAAAATCCAGTGCACATGTTCTTAGTTTGTCATGTACTAACAACTCCAACTGATAGAGAAGGTCTAGATATAATTAAACAAGAAATGATTCAATATGGTGTGAAATCTCACATCTCAAACTACGAACTCTCATGTGCGAAGAGAGGTGGTTTGGGATTTGCAACATGAAATTTACAAAAAACTCACCAAAGCTTCATTTTGGATTGACTAAGAAGGATCCAAACTTGGTTTTTCATTTTCATGTTTAAAACTTGTTCAAATGTTGGTCAAACATAGGTTTGACCGAATTTGAAATAATCACAAAATATTCAAAAAACATCAAAAAAATGAAAATCCAGTGCACATGTTCTTAGTTTGTCATGTACTAACAACTCCAACTGATAGACAAGGTCTAGATATAATTAAACAAGAAATGATTCAATATGGTATGAAATCTCAAACTAGGACTATAGTTTGAGATGTGAGATTTCACACCATATTGAAACATTTGTTGTTTAATATGTATGTAGACCTTGTTTATCAGTTGGAGCTGTTAGTACATGACAAAATAAGACCATGTGCACTGGATTTGCATTTTTTTGATGTTTTTTGAATATTTTAAACAAGTTTATCAAACCAACTTTTAAACAAGTTTTGAGTTAAAAATTGGTCTAGGACACTATATTAGTACAATAGATGTTAACCCTGGAGTTTGAGATCATTTGGAGAATGTCGAAAAAATGACAGGATTAGAAATGGGGCTGTTTGGGCTACCTTTGGCTCTCTTTTGTAGCTCATTTTGGAGAACCGATTAGAAAAATGACAGGATTAGAAATGGGGATGACCAAGTTAGATCGAAATCATTGCAACATCCAAGTCTAGCACAAATAACATGTACATTTCAATTTTGGTTCATAGTTGAATTCAAATATTCATAAATTAGCACAAAAGAATCAAACTATACAAAATAAATAAAAAATTCAAAAGAATTTGTCCAAGTGCAATATTTTAATGGATAGGACAACCCACTATTATAGATAATAGTGAGATGCCCGACCCACTAAGCTACTGGACTAGGACATATAATGTGCAACACCTAAATTGCGAGCAAGGGAGTCGAACTTAGGTGGGCAAAGGGAGCATCAACCCTTTGCCACTAGGATATGACTCTGTTTGCGACAAATCTACCACCATTAGAAGGTTAATATTTACAAATGAAATCCTCCTCATTGCAACATCCAAGCCTAGCACAAATAACATGTACATTTGAATTGTAGTTCAAATTCGAATTCAAAAATTAGTCCTCCTCATTGCAACATCCAAACCAAGCACAAATAACATATACATTTGAATTGTAGTTCAAATTTGAATTCAAAAATTAGTATGAAATCATTGCAACATCCAAGCCTAGCACAAATAACATATACATTTGAATTGTAGTTCAAATTTGAATTCAAAAATTAGTATGAAATCATTGCAACATCCAAGCCTAGCACAAATAACATGTACATTTGAATTGTAGTTCAAATTTGAATTCAAAAATTAGTATGAAATCATTGCTGTCATGTATCCTGCACTAGCCAACTATCCCAAAAGTCCGAACTGATGGAAAGACTAGTGCAATTCACATATACTGTAACACCCCCTCTCACGTGTGACTCGGGGAGGGAGAGGCCACACGTGCAACCGGAAGATAGCGACGGCGCGCAAGTCTCAGAGGTATGGCGCAAGACAGGCTCATACTTGGACACAAGTGGGGTTACCAGCAATTTTTAATAAATTGCACAAACCAGGACTCGAACTCGAGACCTTCAGCTCTGATACCATGTCATGTATCCTGCACTAGCCAACTATCCCAAAAGTCCGAACTGATGGAAAGACTAGTGCAATTCACATATACTGTAACAATTGCAACATCCAAGCCTAGCACAAATAACATGTACATTTCGATTTTGGTAATAGTTACAAATGTTTACATTTTGGTAACACTAGCAACACTAGCAATATTTACATTTTGGTAAGTTAAATAAAAAATTAAATCATTTTGTCTATAGATGACATAAGCCTCTACCTAGTTGACAATGTTTCAACTCTTTCAACTTGTTTTCAATCCGACGGCGTGCGAATGCCACAATCGGGCGTGTCCAGCGCGCGCTCCCAAAGGTGTTCGACAGTGTGCATGCCACAATCTGACGGCGTGCGAATGCCACAAGGAACACAAAAACAAGGAACACAATAATTTACATTTTGTTTACAAGGTTTCACCTACAAAAACAAGGTTTCACCTACCGGAACGTGCCACGACACGTCCAGAGCACGTCCAGGGCACGTTCAGAGCACGGCCATTTCACAAAAGAACTCCCACACACGCTCCTAGCGCTGGGCAAACACTGCCTGAAAGAGTTTCAGACACCTAACAAATTTCACCAGACTTGCTATCTACAGAATGCAGCACAATCTTCCCTCCGCCATGACTCTGTAGCTGATTCTTCTAGCTCGATTTCATCTCACAGAGGATTTCTGAGCACACCAATCTGTCCTCCTCCAGCCCGGCAACTAGACTGAAATTATCTAGGCTCACCGCTACATCGAAATCCAGGCTCGGGGTTGAGCTTGCTGAAATCATGCTCGATGAGCTCTGGCCCGAGCTGCTCTGGTCGCCCGCAGCAATGTTGCGCTTCGAGGCAAACCTCTGTCTCGGCCTCGGCTGTGAATGACGGCAAACTGGAAAACCCTTGCCGCCGTAGCCGTGATGCACCCACGCCTGCTTCAACACCTGATTCACCGAAATCCGGTATCGTCGCTTGGAAAGCAGATAGGTTGAATCCCTCGCCGCTGCCCGAGTCACGAATCGGGCCGCCGGTGGCCTCGGCGACCGTGTTCCCGCACCGCTCCCCCATGCTCCACCCTCCCTCGTCGCCCGCCTGCCCTGCGTCGCCGCCCGCCTGCTCGACTCCGATTGCCGCTTCTCTTCTCGCGCCGCCGCTCGACTCGCCCGCTCCATCTACCGCCGTTGCCGCCGGGAAGATTTCCTCCAGCCCGGAAGCCGACACGACAGGACAGGAGGAGTGAGGTGTGAGCTCCAAGGGGTCGTCGCCGGCGCGTGGCAGAGTTTTTTCCCCCACGAACAGAGCACGTGTGAGGGCCCAACCGTAATTTACTATCCATGGAACGGTCAAACGGGATTTACCGCGAGGGGAAATAGAATTAAACGCCACGTCGCAGCACAGCAATTATTGCTCAAACATGTGTCGCAGCGGAGTTATTATCTCCAACTATATCGCATCGCAGCCAATTCCCTGAAAAAACGTCGTACCTGAGCTATTCGCCCGACAGGTCCAATGCGAGGCCTCTTCGCGTTTGACTGCATCGAATTCGACGTCGACCTCAAGCTCAAGACGAGGCGCGCCGAGGACGACGTGGACTTCGGCCAAGAGACCATAGTACACAACGTCATCTACTTCAACTCCCCCTTCATCTCGGCCAAGATCGAGTCCCCGGCGCACAGCACCATCCAGCTCAACTACGCGCCGGTCGGGAGTGCGCTCGAGTCCACCGTCGAGGTCCAGCTCATCAAGAACGCTGTTGCTACTCGAAAAAATGAGGATGATGAGAAGACGGTGGATCCTTTCGTCGTCCACGGCAGCAGATTGTTCGGGAGGATCTAGGCGCACAACACCGGCCTCTCGGAGGAGATCGTGCTCTTAGACAGCGACGCGTCTGGTGGCGCCGCGATCAGGGTCGCCGCCGACGGCGTGGTCAAGCTCCCGCGCCGCGTCGTGGCCGTGCCTGTGCACGAGTCGCTAGTGGTCACGGTCGAGACCTGGGGTGGTGGTGATGATGATGACCGGGGAGCGGGCACCAAGTCGTCCTTCACGTTCACGCCTCTTCTCTGCGGCGAAGGGCGCGCCGTCGTTCCCTGCGATCGTTACGCCATGCTGATCAGGGTGTTCTGGTCTGCTCTATACATTCCATTAGTTGATGATTGATATTGGTGTTTCAAAGTTGGCGCAGTAAGGATATCCTGCGGAACTGATCGAGCCTAAGTGGATGTGCAAATAAAACTTTGTTCCAACCGAATGATGAACACGGTCATAAGGAAGGGATGAATCCTTTTGTGAATTGATTTGCTGCTATGGATGATGATACTACGCCATATTTGTGAGATTGATGGTGTTGTCTTTTTTATGTGAGATGGTTATTATTAGTGGAGTTTCGTCACTAATTACTTTTGATATTTGATTGTACATTTTCAAGTATAATATTACACAAGGTCTGCCTTTGAGGCAAACATCAACTAGTTGGTCAGTGACGTCGATAGGCAATTACTAATCTAGGATCGCAATTCACCAGGAGCGGCGTCGAATAGGCCAACATAATTCCAAAACAAACAAATAGCCGACAGCCAACGGTGCCAAGAAGCTGGATTTCTACTACTATTATGAAAGGAAACCACGGTCGAACTTGGATTAGCTCCCCACGTAACACCGAGGTTGCTATATAAGTACCAGAGATGCGTCGGTCAATTATCGCTTGATCGTTTGTCTGTAAATAAACAACAGACTGGCTTAGAATATGCTCGCCGGGCTGGCCGTGTAGCCTCTGTCTGGGAAAGAATTCGTGGCGGAATATCAACAAGATCACGGTCTAGGTTGCAACTAGAAAGTGTTGAATATACGTGTCGAACAGTTCCTGATCCTCATGTTTTTTCTTTCGTACAATATGGGCCTGTGTATATATATATATGTTGGATGAGTATCAGAGCGCATCACAGTTTTTCACTTGTAAGTGTGATGAGAAGCTGCTTCTCCTCGCAAAGGCACAGCGGAGGCGGCAATGCACATGCGGATGCGGCGGATGCACATGCGGCCTTCGTCGATGCCAGAGCAACCAGCGCCCTCAATCGACTGGCTGAGCAAGGCGAGGCACAGATCGATGCAAAATCTGGTACCTTCATCGCACGGTCAAAGAGGTCATGGAGTTCGGAGAGTTCAGACTAACTTAATGAATTTAACCAATTTGTGCTTGAAGCCACTTGGAGTGAGTATTTTTACGATATTTATGAATTAACTACTTTAGACAACTGAAACTTGATCTTGAATTCTTGACGGATGAGTAACTAGACATTCTCCTAAAATGGAGACAGCACACTTCTACATAAGGATAAATTTGTCTCGTACTTGATCTTGAATTCATGATGGATGAGTAACTATAAGTCGGGAGGCTAGAGCCACACGCAACCATTGCAACCATTAGCGCCGACCTGATCCTTTAGGTAATGATGTATCCATGACTCGACCTTTTCCAAGTGATTGTTGCGTTCTCTCCTTCAACAATGTACAGTGGAACTACCCATGTCGACCCCTCGAAGCACTCCACCTTATTGCAGAGATAGGTATGTTGCTTGGAGTAGTAAATGTGGATCCCCTCCGCCCCGCGGTGTTGGCCCACCATCGGTATGTGCACCGCCTTGCAGCAGAGTAGTACTAGTAATTGCCTAGGTATTAATGGAAACTAGCGACCACACATCCGGGAAAAGGGAGGAAGAATAGAACTGAAACTTCGCCCGACGCATCCAGTCAAGCCGTCAAGAGGTACAAGAAGATCATCTCGATAGGAGATCTACCAGCTGCCAACGGTATGCCACACTGATCCTCCTGCCTGTTACCTTTTGAACTTTCTAACCCAACATCTATCATGTTAGTTGTAGTTCTGGACAATGGGTGCCTTGTGTTCCAATGCATGCGATTTTGCTAATTCAAGTTATAACTCTGCCTTAGGATGGAGAACCGAATGATACAACTGAAACTTGCATATTCATGTTCAAAATTATGTTAAACAAACTCTACATCTTACCTGGTGGGATGGGGGGCAATTGCCCCCCTCCCCCCCCCCCCCCCCCCCCCACACCATGAATGCAAATTAATAAATGATGATAGATGTTTTTTACTCCGCCATACCTAAAATTTGAGCCGTCCTTCGCCACTGCGGCCAAACACATAGAGTCGTCAGAATGGAAGCAACACACTTCTACATAAGATAAATTTTTGTGGTACTTGATCATGAATTCATGACGGATGAGTAACTAGTCATTCTCCTAGAATGGAGACAACACACTTCTACATAAGGATAAATTTGTGTCGTACTTGATCTTGAATTTATGATGGATGAGTAACTATAAGTCGGGAGGCCAGAGCCACACGCAACCGTTGCCACCATTAGCGCTGACCTGATCCTTTAGGTAATGATGTATCCATGACTCGACCTTTTCCAACTGATTGTTGCGTTCTCTCCTCCAACAATGTATTGTGGAACTACCCATGTCGACCCCCTCAAAGCACTCCACCTTATTGCAGAGATAGGTATGTTGCTTAGAGTAGTAAATGTGGTTCCCCTCCAACCCGCGGCGCTGGCCCACCGTCGGTATGTGCATCGCCTTGCAGCAACCTAGTCCCAGGAACAAAGCGTGGTCGCCTAAGGTATTCATCTCCTCCATTTGTAACGGCATGATGTCGTTGGGTCGTTATCGGCATCGGCAAGCTCAAACACCCTGAAAAAATGACCATCTGTGCAGTCGTATCTCGGTCCGACCTCCACCGATATTGCTAGCTTGTCATACAGTTGAAAGATGTGTTTAACAACGGATGGAACCCCCTCGTCATTGTACAAGCTTAAGGTCCACATCGCAACGTCAACACGGGAGTTCCAGGTGGCCACCAGAGCACCTTCTTTGTTCACGCCGGTGCCGAACACGGCTAGTGCGCCGAACATCACTCCGTATAGCTCGCCGTTACAGAAGGCGATGTCTACAAGATCCCCATACCTGCTCGTGCGATACCCTAGCATCATCCACCCGCTGTCCGTGCTGTCAACTCTGCGGACTGCAACCTGGCAGCCTGAGGCCATGGCGGCGATAATGCAGTCACCGACGAAGGGTCCTTCGAGAAGACGACGATTCTCCGGATGAAGGAGCAATCGCCGGTGAGCACCGGCCGAGCGCCAGAGAAGAGGTTCACAACGAGCAGCTCGCCGGAGGTGGACACTAGTAGGAAAAGCCTTATCAGTGGCGCACCAAAAATGGATTTTGTGGCGCACCCCCAGAATTGCTGGGTGCGCCACAGAATCCTCGCCACTATTTTTTTTTCCTGTGGCGCACCATGGGCGTGCGCCACAGAAATCCACATTTCTGTGGCGCACCTGCCTGGTGCGCCACAGAATTCTGAAAAAATTCAAAAAATTCAAAAATTGCAAAAAAAATTAAAAAGTTTCAAACAAAATCAGAAAAATCAAAATATGAAATAATATAAAAAATCCAAATTATTGGAATTATTTTCAGATTTTTTGAATTGATACCTTCCCGCTAGGTCACCCATCCTCAAATTGCTCCAATCCTAGCACGCTTAACTTCTAAGTTCCACCCACTTCTCCTACCCTTGTGCTACTCAAGTTCTTATTGATATATATATCATATGAATCCTCTTAAGTCTTGTATGTGTATACGTTATGTATATGTTATAAACGTGTGTTTTTAAATTTCAAAAACTTCTAAACTTTCAAAAGGAGATTCAAAAGTTTCAAAAGATCCAAAAAAATCCAAAAACTTCTAAACTTTCAAAAGGAGTTTCAAAAGTTTCAAAAGATCCAAAAAAATTCAAAAAACTTAAAAAAATTCAAAAAATCAAAAAAATCCAAAAAAATTCAAAAAATCTAAAAAATCCAAAAAAAATCCAAAAAAAAGTCAAGAAAAGTCAAAAATCTTCTTTGTTATACATTTCTGTGTCTTTTTTGAAATTTTGAATTTTTTTGATTTTGCTGTGAAAAATCGTCTGTTTAAAATAACTTTTTTTTCTTTTGGAATTTGAGGAATCTGTGAATTGCTGACCGGGTAAACCCAGGTGGATTCGAACTCGGATTTTTCTCACGATTTTTTTGACATATTATTTGCGTTATTTCGACGTCGTATGCAAAAGTTATGGCGGTTACAAGTTTTTTTTCCTGTTTGTAGCAGAAAAGGTCAAAATTCATATTTCAAATTTTCTATACCTACTAGACACTCAAACCTAACTACATGTCAAAGGATTCTATTTATTGAATTTTTTATCATTTTCTTTTACTTCCTGCAAGATAAAAAAGGCGATCCACAGGGGGTGGGATTTGAAAAAAAAATCTGTGGCGCACATTCTGTGGCGCACGTGCCAGGTGCGCCACAGAATTATTTTTTTCAAATTTTAACCCGCCCCCCGGATACCTTTCTGTGGCGCACCTGGCCATGTGCGCCACAGAAATGTGACTTTCTGTGGCGCACCTGGCCTGGTGCGCCACAGAAAGTCACATTTCTGTGGCGCACCAATTAAGGGTGCGCCACAGAATGCAACCTACCTATAAGGGTTTTCCTAGTAGTGCGGGCGGCGATCCAACCGCCCTCGTAGGATCCAACGAGCCGGCTGCCCCACGGGAACCAAGGGAGCGGCGGGACGCGCATCGCTCTGCCATCCTCGGGGCTGTACGCCTGCGCCTCCCTGTCGTGGCCGGTAGACGGAAGCAGCAGCGGCAGAGCCGGCAGCCGGGGGTGCCACGCCGCGACAGCGCGCCATGGCGAGCAGATGGCAGCGAAGCAGGCACGGTCGTATGTCGAGGCGGATCTGAGGTAGACCGCAGCAAGGAGGTCGCCTGGGAGGTCGGACCAGGGCCGTTCTTCGCGGGCGCCGCCGTGTACGGCCATCACGGCATCACCGGTTAGGTTAGCTTTGGAGCTGCGTGGCTGGCAGGCGCGACACGATATTGATCGGATGCATCGAACAAACCGATCGGCGTTATATGTCTTTTTTTTTAACGACCGTGGTCTGGTACCTTGCACGCACGCTCGATATTGCTATGGCCCATCGAGCAACGTTTCGCTCGTCACAACAGGCCCAGTAAGTCATGTGGTCTCGTACGTTACGAGCAGGCTTCGACGACGCGGAGAACTCTGAAACAATCCTGAAAAGCAAAGAGGATACTGAACTCTGCTTCGACAAGGAGGGATGAAACTGAACTCTGTCTCGAGGTAGATGGTATTCATCGTCGTGTCAGAGCAGCTCCGCGGGCGATAGATCAGATTGTGCTATACTGTTATGACCCATCAGTGTAGACACAAATCCAGTATCACAAATATGACAAAAGAGAAATTGAACATTCAAACAGTGTCCTCGGATATCCTAATCACACTGCCATACCTTAATAACCATCCTGATAACATTGAAATGATTCGAAATAATGGGCTCAACATTCTGGGCATTTTTTGCTCAACAATGGTGACCATCTACTGCAGTGCTGGAAACAAATTAGAGAGTAAATTGTGCTGAAATGTATTCAGCCGAGCCTCTTCAGCAAACCTAGGATCATCACAGATTAAATTTCACAGACGCCTTGCTGCATAAAGAAAAAAGGGGCAGCGATGTTTTTTTTAGGTCAGGGGTAGCGATGTTGGCTGATATTTTCTCCAATCAACATCATTAGCACCCCACAACAGCAGTAAAAGAAAACGTGTATGTCTTTAATGTCCAAAGCCCTCTTTGTGCTAGACTAGCCACATGGATGCTTACAACTCTGTATGTATGGTTGGTGGATTCAACGTGCAAATGAAGCACCATATATAACTCTAGCTAGGTCCATTCATCTCGATACTGATAGATAGTATTAGCTAGAGATAGACATTCAGCAAGAGTATGTGGTCGTGGCGCGGAACTGTTGGGGAGTACGACTCTTCCATCTGCTAGATGAACTGTTCCAACTTTCAACATCACTCTCTGATGAGGATGGGACCTCTAGGGTGGCCCGATCTTCACGGATTGACGGGGGATGTGGACGAACGCACGCAAGAACACGAGGGACACGAAAAACACACGAAGAACGCCCCGAACACAAGAACACACACAAGATACAAGAACCGTTTCCCTTACCGGTCGGTCCAACCGGGCCAATAGAATCCACACGAAGGTGGGAGATCGGCAAGTAGATACAAGAAGGGATCTTGGATGGTTGTTTCTCCAACGGTCAACCGAACCGCTCCAATAAAGTCACCCGAAGATGAAAGATTGGCAAGTAGTCAAACTACACGTAGAGGTCTCGAATCCACGAAGGGATCTTCTCCACAAGGGGAGGAAGGAGACAGTCTTGAGGTGGGGAGCCTAGCTCTACTCTAATCTCAAAACATAGTCTATCTAGATCTGAGATGGGGAACTCCTATTTATAGTGTTGACCCAAATGGGGTAGGTGGGGGAAGGTTACAGGGCTTCCAAACCCGTGCTGATTCCGCAGCGACGGTACTACCGCTGGGTTAGGCGGTAGTACCGCTGGTGCGGTCCGGTTCGGCTCTTCCCACCTCAGCGGTACGGGCAGCGGTACCGGCAGCGGTACCAGTTGGTACCGGACAAGCGCTCCAGATGCTGGTTCTGGCGGTAGCGGCGGCGGTAGCGGTGGCGGCATCTCTCGAGCGGTAGTACCGCTTAACCCAGCGGTACTACCGCCGCCTGGGTCTTTTCTTCTCTTCCTTCTTCTCTTCCAAGCCACCGTCTTGGCGTCCTCCATTCCTCTTGCACCTTGGTCATCCTCCCGTGTACATGTCCGCGTCGTGGTAAACCTAGCATCATCCAAGGACGGAGCATGACGTAGCATACCATCCAAAAGGGGAGGAATGGAGCTCAAGTAGAGGAACGAGCTCACCTTCGCTGTCCATGGTGACTTGTGAAGTGTTGAGGGTCTTGACATGGTGATGGTCGTTATCCGGGCTACATCACTCTCTCATACATGTCAAAACTCACGTAGATGGTGTCCGCACTAATGGAGCCGGAGGGAAAAGCCTCTAGAGACACTGTGAGAGAGCAAAGCATGCCCAAGAAGAGCGCACGTCCTGCGCCGCCCAAGGTCCTAACCGGGATTAGTGTCCATTGCCCAAATCCACACGATATGCGTCGTAAAACCGACCCGGTTTATTTCCCAAGTGAGAGTGCACCAGCATCAATCCCCGTAATTGTTGACAAGGTGGAAATGATCCGCCATCACGGAGAACCACATATTCATCTTGGCAGCCACCTCAAGCCGTGGTGGCCCCGTTCCCAACATCATGACACCGCTGCGGTTAACGCAATAGAAGCGGCCTTCAAACATTATGGGTGTACTTCTCATGCCACACCATCGTATTCGAGCAACTTCCAATGCTCGTCGCCAGGCTTGGCCATCCCAATCATATTTAGCTGGTCGAAGCAGAGCACCACTGTTGAACTGTCGTTGGCAATGCCAGTGCCCCACGCTCTGAACCAAGATTCTAAAGATAGGCCATCACGCTCCGGAAGCACGTCGTCGTCGCGCTCAAAGGGCACCAACATGCTAAGCAGCGGGAGCTGCACAAGGTGGCGGGTGAGCGGGTTGAGCAGGCGGATGGTGGTGGCGCGTGGCTCCTTATCGGCGAGAACAAGGAGGCCCTCGGGGGTAAGGGCATCTCCAGTCGTTTTGCCCCCCAGGATTCAAAACTGGGTGAAAACGGCGCAAAACGGCGCAAAATCAAAACCTGGGGAGGTCATTTTTCCAGCCGTAGCCCACCCAAGCAGGGAAAATGGGGGGCTTTTGGTGAGAGCACGTGGGGTGGGGGAGAAAAAGTAGGAGAGAGAGGCATCTTTGCATGCAAATTAGAGAAAAAGTAGGAGAAAGATGCCTTTTTTCATGCAAAACGGTGCTTTTTGCCCCCCCCCCCCCCCCCCAGGCCAAACCCAGCCTGTTGGGTTCGCCTTGGGTGCGCCGGCGCTAAAACGGCGCTTTTTCAAGTCCTGGGGGGCTGGCTGGTAGAATTCGGCGCTTTTCGGCGCTTTTTGGCCCAAAAAGTGGCCTTGGGGGGTCCTGGGGGGCACGGCTAGAGATGCCCTAAGGGCTAGCAACTCGTAGTCACCAAGCTCAGGGATGTCTACCTGGACGCACTCACACGTGGACGTGTTGAGGAAGCAGCGGCGGTCCGACGCGGCTAGCTTCTCCCGGAGCATGGTCCACCTCCAGGGATGGAATCGACGGTCGAGACCGTGGTGCACGCGGGGGTCAGAGGAACACTGCCGCCACGGGCGGCACACGGCGCAGAAACGCACATAGTCGGCGACGTCGTACCCGAGGACGCGCTCGGCGATGAGCCCCGCCGGCCCGTCAGCAAGATCAGCCCAATCCCTCCCGCGAGCGCGGCAAATCAGACGGGCGTCATCATCTCTGGGTTCTGGCAGCAGTCGTTGGTCATCGCCGGTGCTTGGCTGGCTGGCGCAAAGGCGCAGGGGACGATCAAGTCTCCATGGCTGACGAACATCATGGGGTCCGGCGGCGGCTTCCATTACGACGATCGAGAGTCGAGACGGCTTCGCGGGCGATTTGGTGGGTGCGTTTGTGTGGTGCAGCCCTCGCATATATAACGACGTCGGTGGTCGCTGTGGAGTTTGACATAGATATGGCATCGTAACACATTCGAGTACATGTAATATCCACAACCACCAAATGCAATTCACCTAACTAATCCAGTAATCCACCATTCCACCAAGGCCGGTCATATCACGATATACACCAATCCGAACCAATTCAGAATGATGGGTTCAACACTGACAAACTTTTGCACAGTGACAATAACCATCTACCGCGGTGTTGGAAACAAACTAGAGGTGACTAAATTATGCTGAATGTTTTCAGTCGAGCCTGTTCCGCAATGTAGGATCACATCACATATTAATTGCACAGACACCCGGCTGCATAAAAAGTGAAATAGAAAGCCCAGAAATACAGATTGTTATTTTCTACAATCAAACTTCAGTCAAAAAAAAACTTCAGTCTCAACTCAAGAACACAACTTTTTTTAGCACACCATGCAACAATGTGTTTATTCCGCATTATTACCTCCCAACAACAACAATATAAAGACACTGTGCATGTCTTTCACGTCCAAACTCCTCTTTATACGTGTTAGACTAGCTAGATAGAGGCTTAGCTAGACCTCTGTAAGTATATTTAGCCGGTGGATTCAACATGCAAATTAAGCATCATTGCTCTAGCTAGGTCCATTCATCAGTTGTATTGGCCAGAGATAGACATTCAACAATAGTATGTGGCCGTGGCACGGGTCTGTTAGGGAGTTTGACGCTTCCATCTGTGAGATTGTTCCAACATTCAACATCACTCTCTCGTACATGTCAAAGCTCATGTAGATGGTGTCCGCACTAATGGAGCCGGAGGGGAAAGCCTCTAGAGACACCGTGAGAGAGCAAAGCATGCCCAAGAAGAGCGCACGCCCTCATGCGCCGCCCAAGCTCTTGACAGGGATTAGTGTCCGGTGCCCAAATCTACAAGATATGCGTCGTAGAACCGACCCGATGTAGCTCTCAAGTGAGAGTGCACCAGCATCAGCTCCCCGAAAATGTTGACGAGGTGGAAACTATCAGCCATCAGGCATACATGCATATCCAGCTTGGCAGCCACCTCAAGCCGTGTTGGCCCAATCGTTTGCAGCACCATGACACCACTGCGGTTAATGCAGTAGAAGCGGCCTTCAAACATTATGGGTGTAGTTGTCATGCCACCACCATCGTATTCGAGCAACGTCCAGTGGTCGTCGCCAGGCTTGGCCGTCCCAAGCATATTGATCTGCTCGAGGCAGAGCACCACCGTTGAATTGTCACTGGCAATGCCAGAGCCCATGCTCCAAACCATGATTCTAATGAAAGGCCGTCACACTCAGGAAGGATGGCATCGTGGTACTCAGGGGGCACCAGCGTGCTGAGCGGCGGGATGGTGGTGGTGGGGCACGGCTGCTTGCTGGACAGAACAAGGAGGCCCTCCGGCGTAAGGGCCAGCAGCTCGTAGTCACGGAGCTCCGGGATGTCCACCTGGACGCACTCAGCTGGTGGACGTGTTGAGGAAGCAGCGGCGGTCCGGCGCACTGAGCTCCTCCCGGAGCATGGTCCACCTCCAGGGATGGAACCAGCGGTCCATGCCGTCGTGCGCGAGCGGGTCGGAGGCACACGGCCCGGAACCGACGTAGTCGGCGACGTCGTAGGCGAGGACGCGGTTGGCGATGAGCCCTGCAGGCCCGTCGGAGAGGTTAGCCCAGTCCCTCCTGCATGCGTGCGAGCGCGGCAAATCAGATCAGAATCACGATCATCGCAGTGGTAAAGAAGATGAAAAGATTCTGACGTACCAGTAGCAGTTGTTGCCGGTGCGTGCGCGCTTGGCGCCCCAGCGACTGGCCGGGAGCGGCGGTGGCTGGGTGGAGCAACGAGGGCCTGATCCCGACGACGTTTCCTCCTTGCAATTGGCGTGGAATCGCAGCAGCACGGCCGAGACGGAATGCGCTTCGCTCGGCCGGATGATGATCGGGCGACTTCCATTCTGACAGACCTGTTCGATCGCAGGATTGGGGTGCCTAGTTGGTTGCTGTGTTGGTACGAGCAGATATAGTAACGGCTTATGAGGTCAGGTCGGCAAGGCGTGGGACTCATATGAATCCGGGTCTGACTGCAACTCGAGCACTACGCCTCCTACATACGGAAACGGAATTCTGTCCTCCCTTCAAACCATCAGAGTCCTAGCCAAGTACACGGCCGCTCTGTATGGACAAGGCCTAATCTCTAATTAAGCTGTTTTTTAGATCAAGGATGCGGTCTAAAGCTACTTTTTTAGAACTCTGTTTGGCCTGCCCATCGGGTCCTCGTTTTCTCTTCTGGATTTGTTACAGTTTTTTGTCCCTTCTCCTTGATATCTCATTTTTCTGTTTCAGCAATATTATTATTGTTAAAAATACCAATTCATCTTCATTTTTGTGTGTCTGGTAGTGATGAACATGTGAGAGCGCATGTGTGTGTGTGTGTGGTACTGATGAACATGTGTGCACTATAGAACCGTATAGGCCTATAGCCATTGGCTAGAAAGGTTTTTCCGTCATATTTGATATGATTTTTGTTGGGCCATGTCCCTCCACATGGAGGTGTGTTGGCAGCCCAACATCAGACTAGAAAGTCAACACGTTTCAACCGTTGATCGAGGTTCGCATCCAACGGCTGAGCTGCCTCCAAGTGAGGTAAGAGAAGAAAGCCAAGGCAATCTTGGTGGCGTGAGTAGCAAGTAGAAAAGAGCAACCAGGACGTTGCTGCTGCTTGTGTGCTGCAAAGAGAGAGTGAGAGAACACACAAGAACACCACAACCAGTGAGAAGAGAGGAAGAAGAAGGAGAGGCGATTTCTGTCAGGATTTGGTGAATCTGACCGGTCTGCCTTCAAGCCGGTGATTGGAGGGTCAAACGTGCTTGGATCGACTCCATACTTGGTGAGCTCGTTCCTTACTTTGAGTACTTCGATCTGGATAGCTGGTTTGAGGTTTGGGTCAGAGGAGCATCAGATTTGAGATAGGTTTTGTCAGTTCGGACTGCTGCAGTTTCAGCACGAAGCAGGTTTGGTAGAAGAACAGTTTGGGCAGGCAAACGGTGTCCGATTGAGCTCATCTTTGGTGGGTATGTTGGGGACACATATGTCTGTTTGTCTACTGAGTTTGGTGCTGATTGGATCTGCGGTTTAAGAGCAGTTTGCTGATTACCGAAGGGGACAGAATCTGTGATACTCTGCTTTGTGATATCTTGCCTCTTGTGGTTGTTGTTGTTATTGTTGCCGGTGGGCAACGTTGGTGTGTGTTGTAATCTCCAGAGGTTCTGGAGAAGACTCTTGCTCATAGTGAAGCTTGCGTGGACCGGTTGGTCCACAGCCGTGGTTTTTCCTCCTCACGTTGAGGAGGTTTTCCACGTAAATCCTTGTGTCACCTGTGTGTGATTGTGTTTATTTCCGCTGCATATTGCTGTTGGTTGAACCTATCCTCAAAGTTCATTGCAGGCTGGGTGGTTTGGAGTTGTGTATCTTCTCCCTTACCTCCCTAACAAAGTGGTATCAGAGCTGAGGTTCAGTTTGTACTCAAGTTTCAGAGCAAGGTTTGTTTTGGGCTGAGTGCAGTTTGCTTGTGTTGAAAGATGGAAGTGAATACCAACAGAATGATATCATTGAATGGTACAAATTATCAAGCTTGGAAGAGTAAGATGAAGGATTTTGTATGTAAAAGAATACTGGAGGCCGGTGTTCTCCACAGAGATGCCCGAGGATATGAAGGAAGATATGTGGGAGGTACTTCATCTCCAAGCTTGTGGGTTCATTCGACAATGGGTCGATGACAATGTTTTGAACCATATCATTGATGAGACACATGCACGCACCTTATGGCAGAAATTGGAGGAGCTGTATGCTCGCAAAGAAGGTACCAACAAGATGTTCTTGATCAAGAAATTGATGCGGTTAAGGTACAAAGAAGGAACTCCAATTGCAGATCATGTGAATGAATTTCAGGGCATTATTAATCAGCTATCTTCAATGGGAATCACATTTGAAGATGAAGTGAGAGCCTTGCTGCTACTTGGCTCATTACCGGACACGTGGGAGACCTTTAAGGTCACCGTTTGCAATTCAGCACCTAATGGAGTTGTCACTTGGAACCTTGTGAAGACCAAGGTACTAAATGAAGAGTCCAGAAAAATTGCAGACAAGGATAGCTCTTCTTCACACTCCGAAGTGTTGGTGACTCAGTCACGGGGGAGAAGCAAGAGTAGAGGTCCGAGTAAAGGGGCTGAAAGAAGTAGAAGCAAATCAAAAGGCAAAGGAAAGTATGCTGATTTTGTGTGCCATCACTGCCATGAGAAGGGCCATATCAAGTGGCATTGTGACGAATGGAAAAAGGATAAAAAGAAAAAGAAGAAGCAAGTTCAGAAACAGCAAGACAGTGACAGTGATAGTGAGGGCCGGATTACTGTTGTTGAGGAGATCATGTCTCTCATGCATGAGGAACATGATGGTAGTTTTGGTTCTACTACTGAGGAGAAGATCACTGTTGTTTCTGATGAGACCATCAACCTTGCAGATGGTGATGAGATGACTTGGATTCCGGACAGCGGTGCTACCATACATGCTACATCTCATAGAGAGTTCTTCACAAACTATACATCAGGTGATTTTGGTGTTGTGAAGATGGGAAACAATGATAGAGCACAAATCATTGGAAGAGGAGATGTGCACTTGGAGACTGAAAATGGTACCACACTAGTCCTCAAGTCGGTGAGGCATGTTGAGGCACTTCGTCTCAACATTATCTCGGTTGGGTTGCTTGACAAAGATGGGTACTTGAGCAGATTTGGAATGCACAGTACAAGCTCACTAAAGGAAACCTGATTGTTGCTAGAGGTAACATGGTTTCAGTTTTGTATCATGTTCATGCTAAGCTTTCTGCTGCTTGTGTCAATGCATTGCAGAAAGAAGACAAGTGTGCTTTGTGGCACAAGAGACTTGGGCACATGAGTGAGAAGGGATGACGGTGCTAGTGAAGAAAAATTTGTGTGAAAGGTGTTCACATCAAGAAATGTTCAGATTGCCTAGCGGGGAAGCAACACAGAGTTGCATTCAAGAGTCAACCTCCTCACAAGAAGCCCGAGGTGTTGGACTTGGTACATTCCGATGTTTGTAAAATGTCGGTGAGGTCAATGGGTGGAGCAAAGTACTTTGTCACATTTATTGATGACTTTTCCAGGAAGGTTTGGGTCTATGTTTTGAGAACCAAAGATCAAGTACTAAGTGTATTCAAGCAATTCCAAGTCTCAGTTGAGAGAGAAACTGAGAAGAAGATCAAGTGCATTCGCACTGATAATGGGGGAGAGTATATTGGCCCATTTGATGCCTATTGCAAGGAGCAGGGAATTAGGCACCAATTTACTCCTCCGAAGACACCACAGCTGAATGGTCTTGCTGAGAGGATGAACAGGACAATTGTTGAGAGAGTTAGATGCTTGCTATCAAGTGCAAAGCTGCCTAAAAAATATTGGGGTGAGGCTTTGTCGACTGCAGTTTATCTTATTAATCTCTCACCAAGTTATCCACTGCAGGGAGATGTTCCTAACAGGTCTATTACGACAAGGAAGTCTCATATGATCACCTGAAGGTTTTTGGGTGCAAGGCCTTTGTTCATATCCCTCAAGATGAGAGGTCAAAGCTTGATTCAAAGACACGACAATGCATATTTCTTGGCTATGGAGGTGATCAGTTCGGCTACAAGTTGTTTGATCCAATAGCAAGAAAGGTTGTGAGAAGCCGTGATGTTGTGTTTGTTGAAGACCAAACAATTGAGGATATTGGGAAGACAAAGGTGCAGGTTCCGGAGCAAGTTCCGGTACACGTTTCTCCTCAAAACCAGCAGCAAGACAGATCTGATTCTGACCCAGAACCTGCAGATTCAGCTGAGCAAGAAGCTGAAAATGAAGATGCAGAAGATGTGCAAGATGATGATGATGCACATGGTGGTGCAGGTGATGAAGAAGCTCCCGAGCAGCATGAGTATGATGCTGAAAATGATGATCATGATCAAGAAGCACCAGCACCAGATAGTCCACCAGCAGCTCCACTCACACGGTCCACTAGAAACCGTGTTCCCTCCACCAGGTACCCATCAGACCAATATGTGGTGTTATTGTCAGATGGTTCAGAACCTGAGTGCTTTTCAGATGCAATGAAAGATGAGAAGAAGAAGGAGTGGAAGAAGGCTATGCAAGAAGAAATGGATTCCTTGCATACCAATCATACTTATGAGCTGGTGAAGTTGCCCAAGGGCAAGAAAGTTCTAAAGAACAAGTGGGTCTACAGAATCAAGCAAGAAGAGCACACGACACATCCAAGGTACAAGGCCAGGCTAGTTGTAAAAGGATTCAGCCAGAGAAAAGGTATTGACTTTGATGAAATATTTTCTCCGGTGGTGAAGATGACATCTATTAGAATGATCCTTGGCTTGGCAGCAAGTCTCAACTTGGAGGTTGAGCAAATGGATGTGAAGACAGCTTTCCTACATGGAGAGTTGGAGGAAGAAATCTACATGGAGCAGCCTGAGGGGTTTCTTGTTAAAGGCAAAGAAGACTATGTGTGCAAGTTGAAGAAAAGTCTCTATGGCCTGAAACAAGCACCAAGACAATGGTACATGAAGTTTGAATCTGTCATGGGGGAGCAAGGCTACAAGAGGTGTAGCTCAGACCATTGTGTATTTATACAGAGGTTCTCAGGTGATGATTTTATCATGTTGTTGCTCTATGTTGATGATATCTTGATTGTTGGCAAGAATGTCTCAAGAATTGCTAGACTAAAGAAAGAGTTGAGCAAAAGTTTTGCCATGAAAGACTTGGGTCCAGCAAAGTGTATTCTCGGCATGAGAATTGAGAGAGACAGAAAAACCAACAAGTTGTACTTGTCTCAAGAGAAATACATTGAGAAAGTACTTCGCAAGTTCAAATGGACAAGGCAAAAAGTGTGAGCTGTCCATTAGCATCTCACTTCAAGTTGAGCAAGAAGCAATGTCCCTCCGATGAGAAGATGGAAAAGGAAATGCAGAATGTTCCTTATGCTTCAGCGGTTGGGAGTTTGATGTATGCTATGGTGTGCACACGGCCTGACATTGCTCAAGCGGTTAGTACTGTGAGCAGATTTATGTCTAATCCAGGAAGACCACATTGGGAAGCCGTGAAGTGGATTTGAGGTATCTCCGGGCACCACAAATATGAAGATTTGTTTTGGTGGTAGTGAGGCCAAGCTGATTGCATTTTCAGATTCAGACATGGCTGGAGATGTTGATACAAGAAGTCTACTTCAGGTTATTTGGTTACCCATTCAGGGGGAGCAGTGGCATGGCAAAGCAGGTTGCAAAAGTGTGTGGCATTGTCCTCAACTGAAGCTGAGTATATTGCTGTAACAGAGGCGAGCAAAGAGCTATTGTGGCTGAAACGATTGGCTGGAGAGCTTGGAGACAAGTATGTGCTGTTTTGTGATAACCAGAGTGCCATTCACCTAAGTAAGAATGCAAGTTTTCATTCGAGGTCGAAGCATATTGAGGTACGCTATCATTGGATTCGAGATGTGCTGAATTCCAAGCAAATGCAAATTGAGAAGGTGCACACTGATGTCAATGGGGCTGATATGTTGACCAAGGTGGTGACAAGAGAGAAGCTCGAGATATGCCGTCGGCTCGCCGGCATGGCTGCCGGTAGGCAGTGAGACCCTCCATGATGTCGGGAGGGGGAGTTTGTTGGGCCATGTCCCTCCACATGGAGGTGTGTTGGCAGCCCAACATCAGCCTAGAAAGTCCAACACGTTTCAACCGTTGATCGAGGTTCGCATCCAACGGCTGAGCTGCCTCCAAGTGAGGTAAGAGAAGAAAGCCAAGGCAATCTTGGTGGCGTGAGTAGCAAGTAGAAAAGAGCAACCAGGACGTTGCTGCTGCTTGTGTGCTGCAAAAAGAGAGTGAGAGAACACACAAGAACACCACAACCCAGTGAGAAGAGAGGAAGAAGAAGGAGAGGCGATTTCTGTCAGGATTTGGTGAATCTGACCGGTCTGCCTTCAAGCCGGTGATTGGAGGGTCAAACGTGCTTGGATCGACTCCATACTTGGTGAGCTCGTTCCTTACTTTGAGTACTTCGATCTGGATAGCTGGTTTGAGGTTTGGGTCAGAGGAGCATCAGATTTGAGATAGGTTTTGTCAGTTCGGACTGCTGCAGTTTCAGCACGAAGCAGGTTTGGTAGAAGAACAGTTTGGGCAGGCAAACGGTGTCCGATTGAGCTCATCTTTGGTGGGTATGTTGGGGACACATATGTCTGTTTGTCTACTGAGTTTGGTGCTGATTGGATCTGCGGTTTAAGAGCAGTTTGCTGATTACCGAAGGGGACAGAATCTGTGATACTCTGCTTTGTGATATCTTGCCTCTTGTGGTTGTTGTTGTTATTGTTGCCGGTGGGCAACGTGCTGGTGTGTGTTGTAATCTCCAGAGGTTCTGGAGAAGACTCTTGCTCATAGTGAAGCTTGCGTGGACCGGTTGGTCCACAGCCGTGGTTTTTCCTCCTCACGTTGAGGAGGTTTTCCACGTAAATCTTGTGTCACCTGTGTGTGCGATTGTGTTATATTTCCGCTATATTGCTGTTGGTTGAACCTATCCTCGAAGTTCATTGCAGGCTGAGGTGGCTTGTGGGAGTTGTGTATCTCTTCCCCTTACCTCACTGCCGTAACAATTTTTTTTATACAAAGCACGCTATTTTTTATTTATTTCTACCATAACAACCTTGTTCTTGTAGAATTGCCGGTTTCCAGCCAATACACTTTCAGCCGTCCGATCTAGCATAAGAATTTCATAGTACTGATTCTGTTTTGTAAATAAAGATGGCACAAAGATAAGTAACATAAGTTGAAGTATACCTGTTTGATGTGAGCACCAAAACATGGTATAGTGCTTTTCTTTGGACATCTTTTTTTTTTTTGACGACCTAAGGCGGGGAGTTCCCGCGTTGCATTATAGAAGAAAGTATTAATCCCGTTAATTAGCGAAACCGGATCCAAAAACTATACAAAACGCGGTTAGAAAACCGCACACTCAACCTCATGGAACAAAACAAGGGAACCTAAAAACCCAAACTAACATGCCACACCTCATATCCAACTAAAAGGACCTCTCCAAACACACACAAACTCTCACCGCTAGAGATGCACCGGTGTGCGCCCTCCACACATAGAAGATCAAGCATTAATCACAACTAACTCTCGAAAAGCCTCCATCACCTGCGGTGTGCGCTGTTTCTTGTACATCTGCAAATAAATTGCATCTTCTCCTCTATGACTTCATCAGTGACTTTCCCTTTGCTCTTGAGTTTTGGGATTTCCCCAAAACTCTCCGCCCGCCTAAACTCGGCGCGCTTGGCTGTCGGAATGACACAATCTTTGTTCTTCTTGTCCAACCGGATGCTTCGTCGCTCGGCTAAAGAGGGAGCATCCACCCGAAGCTGCTTGTCCTTGGGCATGTCGGCAATCTCACGGCAATGTAACGATTGTTATGCAATCCTATCATCATGCTTATGCCCTATAAGATCTTCAACCCCTTGCAAGTTGCGAGGATGTAATACATATTTACCACGTGAACCAATACAAAATGTTTATAAGTAAAATCACATGTTCTCCTTACGACGAATCCAATTAACATTTTTGGCCAAAATCATGTGGACCACGTCTGAAAACTTAGGAACATACATAAAAACCACCACATAAAAAACTAATCTTGTAAATTTATCGGCACTATTTTCTTCTTCCAATTCTTCTACCCTTCTCCTAAAAAACTTTGTAGTACAAAGAAATGATGATTTGGCACATAGAAGGAAGATCACACGACCCAATTGGCACATGGGTCAAAGCGTCCGAATTTCTCCTCGTGCCCAAAAAAAAACCCTCTTTCTCTCTACCCGCACGCGCTCCCCTCGCCGCCGGCGACCTCCACTTCTAGGGTTTCCTCCCCGCCGGCCCCAAATTCACCCACCCCTCGCCCCCAATCCGGCCAATTGCGGCCGCCCCCCGCCGAATCGGCCGCCCCCATGCCCTGACGCAGCGTAGCTCCCACGAGCCGGTCGACGCCGAACCGCAGCAGCGGCGGCAGCGGCAGGAGGAGGAGGGCATGTCGGGAGGGGGAGGAGGAGGAGGGGGCTCGAGGCCGGACACCGCCGCCGGGGCCGGCTTCCCCGCGGGCGGCACGCCGAGGTCCGCGCCGGAGCCGCCGTCCCTGGCGCAGTACCTCTCGCTCGACCCGCTCCCCGTCGGCGGCGGCGACCACAAGCAGCACTCCCGCGCCGCGGAGCTGCGCCGCGCGCTCGCGGACCCAGCCGAGCCGCCGTTCGCCACGCTCGCGCAGCGCCCCCCGCGGCCGCCGACGAGCTCCGGCGGATCCGGGCCGGCGTCGCCGAGTCCTCCGCCAGGGCCAAGTAAGCACACGCACGCCGCTCCTCCGCCGCTTCCCTGATAATCCTGTCAGTCTGCATTGCTCACGGGTTCTGAAATGAGGTGCAGGGAGAGGGCCAAGTCGATGCACGAGGCCATCCAGAAGCTGGACAAGTACCAGAACGTCGCGCGCCGGCGGCAGAGGAGCAGCGCGGAGCGGTCGGCTGTGGGGACCGCCGCGTCGGGTTCTCTCAGGATGGGGGCTCAGAACAGCGGTGATGCTCCCGTCCAGCGGCTCGAGGAGAGGGCTAAGAGCGCCTCCATGAGCAAGCGCGTCCGCTCCTCGCTCCTCACCGCAGATGCTCGGGTTTGTAACTCTCATAGTTCGCTCACAGCAATCACATTTCACGTCTATGTCTTTGCTTCCGTAGTTGTTGTTAGTTGGGTCATGTTTTTTGGACATATTACTTTTTGGCACGACATATCAGTTTGCTTAGTGCAAATCACATGGAAAAGCAGGTTGTGGAAGTGATCTTATCTTAAATGAGAAATCTTTGTGAACTTCTGTAATGCTGATAAGTATGCACTTAGGGCCCAACTATCAGTTTTGTCTATGGAGTTTCATGAATTAAAACATTGCGCAGGTAGAAATGTCTGGTACATTAATCATGAATGAACCTGTTCCCTAGCTAGAGATGTGTCAAGAATGAGCAAAGTTTCTATACCATGTTTCTTTTTGGACTTCCCTTTTGCTGCTCAGTGGTTAATAAATAAATTAAAGACACCTTTATTTTCAATTGGTAGACAAGAGTAGTTTATCTGCTTTTTGACTATTACTCCCTCCGTTTCTAAATATAAGATGTTTTAGGCCTTTTCCAGATTCACATTTTTTTACATGTATCTAGACATGTTTTTGTGTGTGTACTCACTCATTTCAGTCCGTACTTAATCAACATGAGAAATACCTAAAACATCTTATATTTAGATATATGGAGGGAGTAGTATATTTCATCCTTATTATGTTTTCCCAGTGCTACCATTTGTCTTTTATTTTGACTCTTTGCTCTACAATTCAGATGGAAGGGCGAGTTAATGTTTCTACGAGGCAAGGTCCTTTGCTAGATACTGAGAAAAACCCACCATTGGAGAAGGAAAAAAGTTCTGTGAGAAATGGCAGTGCTACATCAGGGTTTTCTGAAGACAAATTACGAGGCCTAGCTCCCGGTGGCGAAGGATGGGAGAAAAAAATGAAACGTAAGCGTTCTGTTGGAACTATGCTTAATAGAGGCAGTGAGATAGACCGGGATGTTAAACCATCAGTTCAACATAGATCAAACAGTGAAGTACGTGGACGTTCTAGTGACACTCTTCCATTTAGGTAATGTTTGTGCATCGCCATCACCTTTATTACCTGCTTATAGTTTTTCCACATAACCTTGAAATGAGTTACCATGGAGATGCGCTATGAGGTTTAGTGTGCCTCAGATTGTTGTTTTAAGGTGCATGACCATGGCAGGCCATGCCAGCATTCAGAGGTACTTATTTAATCCCTACGTTAAATGTTGTATGGCAGACATGGAGGAGCAGCTGTTGGAGCATCAGGAGGTAGCAAGATGGATGGAAGTTCTCAGCCGAGTAGTTCTGGCTCACGGTATCTTCAGAAGACGGAGATGGATTCCCCCTCTCTTCCAAATGAAAGAAGAGAGCGCCATGCTGGACTAGACAAAGAACGAGTTTTGGTGAAAGGAAACAAGTAAGCATTGTTAGTTTGGTGTCAGTATTGTTGTAACACACTCTGTAATATGAGCACACTGACGTGGGAGTGCTGGTACTCGGATACTATGCACATGCACACTGCACCTGTAGTTTCAAATCTTCTATAGTTCTTTATATACGTCCTTTTGGTTGTTTGTGCCACATATGAGTAATTATGGGCCGTGCTGTTCTTCTGATGTTTTGCCTCCATCATGATTTCAGGGCACATACTTCTGAGGATATGCAACCTGGAACCTTAAGTCCTGTGACTAAGGGTAAAGCATGCAGAGCACCAAGAACCAGTTCGCTTGTAGGAATTCACTCATCATCAACTTTGCTACGCTCTGCTGGTGGAATGGATGAATGGGAAGAAGCACCCTCCACAAATAAAGCCTCACCCTTGTTAAGCACAGCAAATCGCAAGCGTCCTATGGCTGCAAGTGCCTCTCCACCTCCTGTTGCTTGGGTGGGTCAACGTCCACAGAAAATGTCACGGTCAAGAAGAGCAAATGTTGTATCCCCAGTGTCGAATTTTGATGATCCCCTCTCTGAAGGATCGCCAACTGATGTTGCAGCTAGGCCAGCTTTAGAAACACCTGGCCTTTTACTTTCTAGGGGTGCAGTTAGCAATAGTTCACAAGCTGTATCAAGAATGGATAATGTTACATCTCCAGCTTGTCTGTCAGACAGTGAAGGGTCTGTTGCTACCGAACACAGGAGTAAGGAAAAAGTCACAAATAGTGGTGACTTTGAGAATGCGGGAATAAATTCAGCTCATTATGGAACAGATTTAATTTTCTCGTCCAAGAAAAGCAGGATTCCATTGAAAGAAGAACTTGAAGATAGTAGCATTCGTCGTCAAGGGAGGAGCGGAAGAGGCACTATGCATGTGAAAGGGTCATCTATACCGAAAGAGAAGTTGGACAACACTGAAACGAGAAAGTTGGTAAAGAGCGTAAGACCTGTATCTGAAAAGAATGAAAGGTGCTGACTGACTGAATTTCATTTGAACACGTTTATTTTTTGCATCTGAAACTTATGATCTTTAATTTGGTGCAGTAAGTTAGGCCGTCCTCCAACAAAGAAAGGTTCAGACCGCAAAGCATCATCTGGACAACTAGAAATTCTGAATTGTGGGTCAATGGATATTACAGGTCTGCTGATTCGCTTTTTAATCTACTATTGAATTTCTTCGGCTTCTTTGTCTGAAGTTGATTTTGACGCTAAACCATCTGTTGTAGGTGAACCAGAAGATGACCGAGAAGAACTTCTAGCTGCTGCAAATGCTGCTCGCGGTGCTATTGGTGCGCAATTACGCATATTATAGTTATCTTATTGGGCTGCAAAGAGTGTGATTTTATGTTTCATAATTGATAGAACCAATGCTTGTTCTTTTCTGCAGTGGGTGCATATGCTGGCCCTTTTTGGAAGAAGATAGAACCAATGCTTACTTTCATCCGATCTGAAGATTTATCTTTCTTAAAAAACCAGGTTTGATTTTATTTGCCTTATAAGTTCATACAATGGACCTATTGTCTTGTTGGGATGAACTATGACTTACTGGAGTCTCTGGTCAGATTACATTTTTGGAAGAGATTGAGATGGGCATGTCTAATATACGTGATGATGATAAGTTAACTGTATCAACTAACTATAATGGCACATCATCGGTAATTTCCCTTCTGCTTCTCCCCTACCCTTATCATGCAAGACGTTTTCAATAAATCATCAATTTTTTTTATTCCTTTATATGTCTATCGTGATCTGCAAAGATCTGATTTTGATACCCTTGTTGCACATATTGTTTTCATCCGCAGGGAGAGCAATTCCAGGTTCTGCCTGTGTCTAATTCTTCTGTGTTGTTCGATCAAAGTGAAGCAAATGGTATTGGTCCAGGAGAATCTGTAGACATATTTTCTTATAATGGTGAGAATCACAGCACCACATCTCAAAAGGCACAGGGGCAAGGAATATTTGGAGAAATGGCTCCCCTGACAAGCAGACTGCTCTCTGCTTTAATTGTTGAAGATGTTGATGATTTTTCTGACTCCAATGGTGTGCAAGGAGATATGCTTCTTGAGTTCCCAAATGACTTCCTTCCTCCTGCCGCCACAGTTGAATTTGGAGCTACGGCGGTAGAATCCAGTTTTGGGATGTGCGCTGATTTCAAGCATTCAAGCAGTAACTCAGTATATAACAGCATGTCCAATGGTTTCACAACTTCCAGCAATTTGAGGGGCTCATATAGTCAAAATTCAGTTTGCAGTGAGAATATATCAGATGGGCTAAATGTTATGGTGTACCCCGAAAATGGCTCTTCACATGGATCCATGCCACATGTTTCACAGAAGTATCAAACTCCTGGAAAAGATTTATCTTTACCATTATATGGATATCAGTATGCACAGATGTCTTTGCATGACAGGACTTTGGTTGAGTTGCACAGTATTGACATTTTTCCAGAGATGGTATGGTTCCTAAAAAGCAAAACCCCCTCTATTCATGATAAGTTTGTCATTTGAAGATCACTTCTTTGTTGTGTAGTTAGTTGTAATTAATATGCCTGGATTTTTTGATCTTCTGAAATAGTGTGAAACATGATTATTCAGATCATAGATGATTCTTAGTGTTCCGGTTCTGGTATTCAAGATCTTGCATTTCTTATGTGGGTCAGTTAACTGTGTTATTATTTTCCACTTTTCCTTTTTTGCTTTCTTAAGAACTTTAAAGAGATCATCAACACATTATTTACACAATTACACGACATAAGTTTTATACCAATTACTTCAAACTAGTAAACAAGATTTTTTTTGATGTATGCCCATGATCTGGACTGAAAACGGAAGATGAATTTGACACCTTGAGGGGGTGAGGTTTGTTAGTAGTTGATCTCTAATCAGTAATGAGAGTATTGACCGTCGTTTTGCATTATATATTCCTCTAGGGTGAACCCACTGCAAACATAGTTTCATGATCCTCTAGAATCAGATGCATCATCGACCACCTCATTGTTTTCAATCTTTGCCTGTGATTTTGTATGTCTCCTTGTTAACTCAAATATCATGGCAATATTTTTTTCTGATTGCAGCCCTCGCTGGATGAGGGAGAGGATGAGGATATCAATAAAGTTATTTTGGAGCTTCAGAAAAGACTATTTGACCAGGTGGTTATTCAGTTTCTGTTAAACTCAGCGAATGATTGGATCATAATTTTTAACAGATCATCATTTTGGTTTTCTTAAGTACACATGAAGTTACTGTGGCAACTAGATCATACTAAACTGGCATATGCCTTGTAGCTCTAGAACTTGAGAATGTAGGCTTCGAGCTTAAGTAGTGTGGCTAATGAGATTATTGTGGTGGAATTACTTGATATTGCACTAACAATTGTGAAAGAAGTTGGTGTTTCTCATGTTATATACTCAAAACTACCGAAATAGTCTCAGCAACAGCACAGTTTGACGGATAAGCTGGCCCAGTGAGAATTCACTATTTTTTTGGCCTGTTTGCATAGATTTGTTTTTGCGAAGCTAGGTTAGTGCCCATTCGTCAAATAAGCAATTCTGTAAGAATAGTTTGAGTCTGTCCGAAACAGTCACACTCACACAGTCTGTCATTTGGAAGCATTATACCAACTGAGATTATGCAGTGCACCTCAACTAATTTGGTGGCGTCTATATACTCATTTTTCGTATGTTCCTTTTGGCTTCGGATTTACAGCAGTTCTGTTTGTAACACGTGCATTCATGTAAGATGTGCCATGGTTTACTCCCTCCGTTCCACATTAGATGACTTCTATTTGTCCACATGTGGATGTATCAATACATGTAACATGTCTAGGTACATCCGCATTTAGCCAAATGGAAGTCATCTAATTTGGAACGGAGGGAGTAATACTTAAGAAACTAGAAAAAAACAGTTGTTTAATGAGAAAAGGTTTTTTTTTGTTCAACATTCAATTTGGCATATTTCCTATGAAGAATACTTGTGTAGCTTGCACTATTTTCTAGGAAAAGAATATACCTTTCTAATCAACATGCATGTTTCTCTATTTTTTTTCTAGGTGGATCAAAAGAAGTGCCAATTAAATAAGCTAGAAAAGGCAATTCGAAATACTAAAAACATGGAGGAGAGGTATTAATGGTTCTATCTATGTTCTAATTTTCTTCTTCTTTAAACTGAGTATAAGCTGTTACAGCATCTAATTTCGAAATCTTGTTTTGCAGGAGCCTGGAGCAACACGCAATGAACAAATTAGTGGAGAGGGCATACAAAAAACTGCTGGTAGCTGAATATTCTTTTAGTTACATTACCGCTTACTTTTCTTAGTGCTAAAAACTTTAAGGAATTGGGCGATTCCGGTGTCCTGTTTTCCAGGGTGATGTGATGTCCTGCTTCCAATAGGAATAGGTTTAGTTGATAGCAGCAATGTTTGGTCCTAAACATCTCAGTTCTGAGATACATTAATCTGGCACTTGTTAAGTATGTTCTGTATAACCAAGAAAACTATTGTTGGTTAGTTTTTTAATGTACTTGTTTCTACGGCTTTTGTTATACCTCTTCAATAACCAATAAAGTAGTAACCTTCTTAACCTGATTTGTTTCACAGGGTGGCCGAGGTAGTTCTAGCCATAAGGGTGGCCTCAGTAAAACGGCCAGTAAGGCTGCAAAGCAGCTTGCATTGGCTTTTGCAAAGCGAACGCTTGCCCGGTGCCAGAAATTTGAGGAAACAGAGAAAAGCTGCTTCCGTGAGCCTTTCCTTTGGAGTGTGCTATCTGCACCTTTGCCAAAAAGCGAGGCAGCTGACGGTAAGTCGAAAGAAGCCACAGAAACCCACCTATTTATTTGTCTCATTATGTGGTAAGGCCTTCCAATATAATCCGCCTTCTTGTGTTGCAGGTGGTACTCTAGGATCGGCAGATAGGCTGAGGAATGTAAAGCTTGACAGAAGCCCATTGAGCCAAGGTATTTCCAGCAGACTACTTTGGCAGCTACCTTAGTTGAGGAGAACCACATGATGGTTTCTTCAGAACTCTTTCTCAAGAGTCATTCCAACTTTGTGCCGATGCTTCTATTTGCAGGTAGCACAAAGCTGAAAAAGAGCGAGAGGGAGAGAGACAGGGACGGGTCCGCGCCAAGAACTCTGGCTCCAAATCAGGCCGCAACTCGTCTGGCGGCGGGAGGAGCAGCAACGAGCGCAAGACCAAGATGAAACCGAAGCAGAAGCTCGCGCAGCTGTGCACGTCGGGGAATGTCCTCGGCAGGGTCACGGAGCCGAGCCTCCTCCCATCGCCATCCCCGTCCCAGGAGTGGACGCACCGCCTCCTCCAAAGCCCGTCCACCCGTCCAGGTGGTCAGGAACACCGTTGTTGCCGTCACGCAAGAGGCACCCATGACGCGGGGATGGACCCGATGGTGGACGACATCCTGGACGTGCCGAGGGCAACGACATCGGCGCGTGGTTCACGGAGGGCCTCGACGACGGCGCCTGCAGGACTTTGACTTCTCGGGGGGCCTGGAGATCCCGGACGACGACCTCACCCAGTTAGGGTTCATGTAGGAGACGGGATATATAAGTAGTAAATATGATTTTACTATATATATGTGCATGTGATTGGAGTTTTGATCCTATATTAGCAGCACTATATGAATAGCAGTGTCTTGCTCGTGGTTGACGGCGCTGACCGGAGTAGCTGATGCCTGCCTCAGATTAAAGGTGGGCATCGTGTAACTGACCCCAGTTGATGTGTCGACATCCATCTAATGTGCAGTCTGAGTTGAGTATTATGTGGAGCCTGCCAATCATTTATTGTGCATCAACTTCTGCGAGTCGTCAGGCTGCCCTGATTCGCAGAGATGATCCCGTTTGGTACTTTGGTGCGAAGTGTTTTTACAGATGTATTCGTTCTTCAATTTTTCCATTGCTACATTATTTCTCCACTTTTCGGTGGAGCCAAACAAAGAAGCTGTCACCGTCGTTTGATCGTGCGAGACTGCTGACTTAAAATACTTTTGGAAATCTCATTTGGACCACTGATTTGTTTTTCCGCACAAAGCAACACAAATGTTATTTCATCACGAAACTTTGGACATATATGTAAAACACGTGTACTCCCTCTGTGTTAAAATGTAAGATGTTTTAGATATTTGCCATATTTTAGCGTGTAAAACACTTTTTAAAAATCTTCATCTTTACATTTGTTTTTGTTGTTTCTGCATGATTTCTCCACTTTTCGTTTGATTTAGCAAGGAAACAAAGCTGTCACCGTCGGTTGTGCGTGCGGGGTGCTGACTTAAAATACCGTCGTCGTGCTCGTGTTAGAAGATGGTCCATGGCATGTTTGAACTCAGAAGCACGTGTTTGAACCAACCCCGGCTGCTGCCGCATGTAGACATGGAATAATTCCCTTTCCTTTCCTTTACTGTTGGCGGCAAAATCCTCTTCTTTATTTCCACCAGCCTCCGGCTTCACTCCCCACCAACGAACCTCGTTGTCTCCGCCCCGCCCCGCCACCGCGGTTCATCCAGACGAGCGCCGCCGCCGTCTCTGACTCCCCAGGTGCGTGCGTCCGTCCGCGCGAATCCATTGCGAGCGAGGTCCAAGATTCCTTTTTTATTTGCTTATAATGGCGCCGCCGCGGCTTGGATCACGCGAGGATCGGAGCTGCCCCGGCGCCGGCCGATCTGGGCTCACAGCGCGTTCCTCTCTGTTTGCAGCAGCAGCCAGCAGCGTCCTCCGCGACCCTCGATGGCGGCGGCGGCGGCGGAGGGCAGTGGGTGCTCATGGCCACGGGGCGGTCGCCCACCAACATCGCGGTGATCAAGTACTGGGGCAAGCGGGACGAGGCGCTCATCCTCCCCGTCAACGACAGCGTCAGCGTCACGCTCGACCCTGACCACCTCTCCGCCACCACCACCGTCGCCGCCAGCCCCTCCTTCCCCTCCGACCGCATGTGGCTCAACGGCAAGGTCCGCGCTTCCCTCCTTTCCTCCCCCTGCATCGGCCGTCTAGAAGTTTGTTCAGCGGTGGCTGGCTGGCTGGCTGTAGATTTCAAGATCGAACGAGTTTTTGTCCCCTGTTTTTGGAACAGCCCCGATTTGGGCGGAGTGGAAGTGCTCCGTTTGATCAGATTCACTAGCTAGCCCTGCTTAGATCTGGATCAGGACAAGTTTGAAAGCCAGCTGCATCGACAGAGACACTTAATACGCACCTTTCTCTTCTAATTTTGTCTGCACTAGCATCTATAGTACTATATTGCTGTCGTCCGTCCTGCGGTCAGGACATTGACTCTGGTTAAGTGCCCGATACAAGATAACTCTACTTACCGCATTAAGACTTTAATCTGATGCAACAAAACTTGGAAATAATGTGATTAGTGTCTGCTAGGATGATGGTAGCAATGATTTAATCATCTCCTTTTGGTGTGGAATTGAGCAGGAGATTGAGTTGTCCGGTGGGAGGTTTCAGAGCTGCCTGAGGGAGATCCGGAAGCGGGCGCGGGATGTCGAGGACGAGAAGAAGGGGATCAAGATCAAGAAAGAGGACTGGGAGAAGCTGCATGTCCACATCGCGTCGTACAACAACTTCCCGACCGCTGCTGGCTTGGCCTCTTCGGCCGCTGGCTTTGCTTGTCTTGGTAAGTCTCCCAGTCCTGAGATCATGGTTATGGCAACACATGTATAGCTACAATTGTGAATATTTTGTGTCAAACCTTTTATTTCCTGCAGTGCACACCCAAGAGACTTGGGTTTGTGTTTAGGGATATACATAGTATTTCTTAGTTCTTGTAATATTGTTATCCTGCCAGGAGTGTAGATATTTCTCTAGATACAAGTGTAAACATGATAGATGGTTGATCTTTGCATAACTCTCTAGGCTTGAAAAAATGTCTCATCTTAACAAGTTCCCTTGATAACATTGCTAATATCTGACCCTGAATCTTTATTTGCCATGATTGACTAACACTGCTCAGCGTGCTTCTTCTATATGAAATATTGACTGCTTCGTTTATATCTTAAAAGTTTGATAGTACCACCCAAGACAAATGATTCTTCTCTGTTACTTTTACTATTTTCTCATAGACATTCTAAGCATGGTCTTGAATAAAACAAGTTTACAACCCATATTTTCTAATTCAAATACTGTTTGCAGTTTTTACCCTTGGAAAACTAATGAACGTGAATGAAGATTATGGAGAACTTTCTTCAATAGCAAGGTTTGTAACTGATACATTATAATAGCATAACCCTGGTTGTGATCTTTCTGTGACCAGATAACGTAGCAATTGCACTTCATTTTACCAAATAGTACGCTAGTGGACTCATCTCCTCTCTTTACTTATACTTCTCCCAGCTGACAAATTTCAATGCAGGCAGGGGTCTGGAAGTGCATGCCGCAGTATATATGGCGGATTTGTGAAGTGGTGCATGGGAAAAGTAAGTTATCTTTTAGTAATGGCAGAAAAAATTGCAGTGATTAAAATGCACCCTTTTCTACTGGATAACAATTGAGTTTTACTATATGGTTGTAGAATGACAATGGAAGTGACAGTATGGCAGTACAGCTTGTTGACGAGTCACATTGGGATGATCTTGTTATAATCATAGCAGTGGTATGTCAATATGTTCTCTGTTGTATAAAACAATCTGCTTCATATTATTTATCACTGTTTTTCTCATCGAGTCATGCTTTAATTAATGTCAATCCTTGCCTAGGCACTCATAAAACTTCATCCATATGTATCCCAGCCTTTTTTCTTTTCTTATTATGTTGCTTTGTGGAATTATTAGGTCAGTTCAAAGCAGAAGGAAACCAGTAGCACCAGTGGGATGCGAGACACCGTCGAAACAAGCCCCCTCTTGCAGTACAGGGCCCAGGTAATTACATTTTCAACTTTTAACTTGAAATGGTTTTAACCAATGGCATATTATTTTTCATTGAGGAAGCACAATCATGGCGCTGAAATTTTGAAATCCCCGAACAATTATGTTTTCTAGTTTTTGAGAAAATAATAATAATTTTGGTAATTATACTGATCTGTCACTTTTTTTTTTGAAATTATACTGATCTGTCACTTTAGCTGTAGCTTGATCTAACTGTGCACAGCACCGCATTGCTTGTTCTTGTATTCCAGACTGTAGTGCCAAGTCGGATATTGAAAATGGAAGAGGCTATCAAGAATCGTGATTTTGAATCATTTGCCAGGTTGACTTGCGCAGATAGCAACCAGTTCCATGCTGTATGTTTGGACACTAGCCCACCCATATTCTATATGAATGATACATCGCACAGGTAATTTCTTAGCAGTCGTAAACTCTTACTTTCAACGTTCTGTTATGGCTGAAGTGCCAGAGTTAAGAATTTCTTTCTCAACAACTGCAGGATAATTAGCCTTGTGGAAAAGTGGAACCACGCGGAAGGAACCCCACAGGTATATTCTGTTCCTGTTCAACACCTTTTCAATTCTTCTGAACTGCGTCTGTGCTGCCTAGGGAACTAAAATACGCTTCTGATATGCAACTAGGTGGGTTATAATTCATTATGACATGGCAGTAGAAGCAGTTCTCACTGCACTGGGCGAAACATGCATAACTAGCATCATCGAATGGAGTCATGCAGTAATTTGACTTAATCATAAAATCACCAACGTTGTAAATTCATTGTCATTGCTAAAATAGGAGATGTTTATGTTCATGATCTGAACTCTTCATTTTTAGGGAGCAACAGGTTTTCTGAATGCTAATATAGTTCTGTGTTATATCTGTTATTCTGTTAAATAGCATCAAGTATATTGGTATCGGATCATACCAACTTTTCTGTGAAGGATCTTTATTTTGGCTTTGGTATTTTGTAATAATGGCAGGTTGCCTACACGTTTGATGCTGGGCCTAACGCTGTCCTAATAGCACGGAACCGCAAAACGGCGGCCCTTCTCCTCCAAAGGCTCCTGTACTGCTTCCCTCCACAAGACAATGATTTGGACAGGTGTGTGTGTGTGTTTGTGTGTGGTTATCAAGATGAATAAAACCTAGTGTTCATTTGTTCCTGGGTAGTATTACAAACTACTATGTATGCGTCTGACAAACATGATTGTTGCTGCAGCTATATGCTTGGCGACAAATCGATCCTAAGCGACGCCGGAGTACAATCCGTAGCGGACGTCGAGGCCCTTGCAGCGCCTCCAGAGATGAAGACGCCAGGCCACAGGTTCAAGGGCGATGTTAGCTACTTCATCTGCAGCAGGCCTGGGGCAGGTCCCAAAGTTCTGACGGACGAGAGCCATGCGTTGATCGATTCTGCCACGGGGCTGGCGAAAGGAGTGTAAATTTAGATATCATTCGTAGGTTTCGCATGTGTTGTACACTGTAGCATTGCAGCTTTGAACTTCCATCGTTTTTGTCAGTGTAATGTTCTGGCCTCTTAAAAGAGCACGATTCTTCTTTTTTAATAAAAGTTGGGTGAGTAAATTGCCGTTTTGCTGATTTAATTTTCTGTATATATTTGATGGAGCAGTTCTTGATTCTTTGGCACTAAAAAAACATTAGGAGCAACTTTTTTCCCTTGACAAGTGTACTATATGTTTGCGACATGTTCTCAGGAAAAGTTAAAACTTGAATTTCAAATCTGTGTTGCTTGTTTGGTATGTATGAAATATATTAATATCGTAGTTGAAGCAAATAAAAAATGACAAATTTACCAAACTCGTTAACATTGGAGAGCGTAGCGATGCGATTTCTTTTTAATGAATGAATTACCAAGCCTCTCCAATGCATAAACAAAAGAAGTCCAACAACGGTTGACCTCGCTTCATCAATCACTTCCACCTGAACGAGACGTGCTCCTCGCCGGTGTTGGTCGGAACCCCACCGGAGATGGTCTGAACCTGCTACCACCTGTCATGATCGCGACAATCCCCCCTCCCCCTCCACCAGTCCACCACCACCACGAGAAGGCACACTCCAACCCATATCAAGGTGTCATGCGAAGGACATCACACACAACACCTTTACTGCCAGACATTTAGGTGTTCGAGAAGGCAGAGAAAAAGAAATACAAAATATTTCTTCCAGATGTTGTAAATAAACCTAGATGGGAGAGAGAGATGAGGGAAAGCGATGACCTCAAAGGGCCGATCGTCTCATGTATATATAGGAGGCCAATGGCCTAGGGTTTACAGAGATTTACATGTAACAAACTAACAGCATCGTAGTTATCTTATCTAGGCTAACAACCTGACTAACAACTGAGGCTAGCTGTACAATCCGCTGTACAATCCTAACTGTCGAACAGCCTCCCTCAATCTCAACGTGGTACAACCATGTTCAGATTGTTTCTGAATTTTACAAAGGAGGGTACAGCGAGAGGTTTCGTCAGTATATCCGCCAACTGATCATGTGTAGAGACGAAGCGAACATCAAGTGCCTTGCGCGCTACCCTTTCTCGAACAAAGTTAGTCTACCTCGATATGCTTCGTTCTGGCATGGAAGATGGGATTGACCGCCAAGTATGTTGCACTTAGGTTGTCACACCACAGACTTGGAGTTCGCTTCAGAAAAATCCCAAGTTCCTTCAGTAGTCCTTGAACCCACATGATTTCAGCTGTTGCATTGGCTACCGATTTGTACTCGGCTTCTGTACTTGATCGTGATACTGTGGGCTGTTTCCTTGAACTCCAGGCAACAAGGTTCGATCCGAGAAACACTGCATGCCCACCTGTTGAACGACGATCATCTGGGCAGCCGGCCCAGTCTGCATCGGCGAAGCCACTAAGGAGCAGAGACGATGATTTTTGTAGTAACAGCCCGAAGGATTGCGTCTGTTTAAGATAGCGCAAAATCCTTTTTACTGCAGCCCAGTGCACAGAGGTAGGAGCTGACAGGAACTGGCAAACTTTGTTGACACTGAATGAAATATCTGGACGAGTCAAGGTGAGGTACTGCAATGCACCGACCACACTTCTATATTTAGTAGAATCACCTAATGACAGTGCAACTCCATCTTGCCGAGAGAGCTTCTCCGTGGCAGCCATTGGTGTGGAGACTCCCTTTGCCTGCTGCATGTTTGTCCGTGTCAGCAAATCAGCAATATACTTGTTCTGTGCAAGGACTACACCATCCTTCGTGGGCTTCACCTCTATTCCAAGGAAATAGTTCAGAACGCCAAGGTCCTTGACAGGAAATTCTGCACGGAGCTGTCCGAGGAGTTGATCAGCTGCAGAGACCGTGGAGCTTACAACAATGATGTCGTCCACGTATACGAGCATGAAGATGGTGACTGCTTTGGTGTTGTAGATGAACAGCGACACGTCTGCTTTCGATGGCACAAAACCGAGCTCCTGGAGCTTGCCGCTGAGACGAGCAAACCATGCCCGTGGTGCCTGCTTCAACCCGTACAATGACTTGGCAAGTTTGCAGACATGGTGAGGATGATGACGATCAACAAAGCCAGGTGGCTGAACCATATAAACCTCCTCCTCCAGATAGCCATGAAGAAAAGCATTGTCGACGTCGAGTTGCCGCATGTGCCACCCCTGCATCACGGCGAGAGAGAGAACGACACGGATCGTGGTTGGTTTCACCACAGGGCTGAAGGTGTCGTCGTAGTCGATGCCGTGACGCTGTTTGAACCCTTTGGCGACAAGACGTGCTTTGAAACGCTCAACACTGCCATCGGGATTGTGCTTGACCTTGAAAACCCAGCGACTGTCGATGAGATTGATGCCGGGGGGTGCTGGAACGAGGCGCCAGGTCTCGTTGCGATGAAGTGCGGCGAGCTCTGCGTCCATGGCCGCCCTCCATCGTGGATCTTCCATGGCTGCAGCGACTGAGCTCGGCTCAAGATCAGCAGAGCGAACGGCGGAGTAGGTGACAGTGCCGTCTGTGCGCTGCTTCGGCCGCGAGATGCCGTCCCGGAGACGGGTACGCATGGGGTGCGCGGGAGACACACCATTCTGCCCACCAGTGGCCTGCGGAGATGGAGGCGGCGTGGGCTGCTGGGCCGAATCAGTCGAGGCTGTCGAGGGCGACGCCGAGCCGCTGGACGCTGAGGGCGACATGGAGCCGGGTTCGCCATTGCCCATACCCGGAGACGCGGAGCCCGTGGACTCGGAGCCCGAGTCTGCATGCGAGGGATCCGACTCAGAGTCAGAGTCCGAGTCAGCTGCAGGATGATCGACGTGGTGATCAGGATCTGCACCAGGAGGACCTGCAGGCACAACAATCGGAGCAGGCTGGATTTGCACATTAGTCAGAAGGTCATTAGCACAATAAACACCACTGCCTGAAGAGGAAATGCGAGCAAAGGGGAACACGTTTTCGTCAAAAATAACGTTACGTGTGTATACGCGGCCGGTAGCGACATCCAAGCATTTGTATCCTTTGTGGTGGCTGCTATATCCGATGAAAACACACTCTTTGGATCGAAAGGTGAGTTTTCGTGCATTGTATGGTCGAAGAAGGGGCCAACAAGCACACCCGAAGATTTTGAGAAGATTATAGTTTGGTTTTGCTTTGTCACCAAGAAGACGCTCGAGGGGAGTGGCATTATCAATAACTCGTGTGGGCATACGGTTGATGAGGTGAACGGCTGTGGAGAAGGCTTCATCCCAAAATTTTACCGGCATTGAGGCATGGGCAAGAAGTGCTAGGCCAGTTTCTACGATGTGGCGATGTTTTCGTTCAGCGGATCCGTTTTGTTGGTGTGTGTGTGGACATGAAATATAGTGCATGATGCCATGATCAAGAAAGTATTTGTGGAGGCGACGATATTCGCCACCCCAATCGGATTGCACACTTTTAATTTTGGTGTCAAGGAGAAGTTCAACGTGTTTTTGAAAACGGAGAAAAGTGTGTTCAACATCGGATTTGGCATGGAGAAAATATGTCCAAGTGAATTTTGTAAAATCGTCGATGAAGCTAACATAGTATTTAAAACCACCAACAGAAGGAATTGCAGGACCCCAAACATCGGTATAAATGAGCTCTAATGGAGCCGTAGAAACATGATTGGAAATAGGAAACGGAAGTTGATGGCTCTTGGCCATTTGACAAGCATTGCACACATGTGCATGCGCTGAATTATTACAAAACGGGAGATTGTTGAGTCTCAAAATTGAATTAACTACTTGTAAAGATGGATGACCTAATCGCCGATGCCATTGCTCCTTGCTAGTCGTTGCCGAGGAAGCTGAGAACATGGCACACTTGCTGGCGTTTATTTCTGAAGAACGGATTGGATAGAGCCCGGAGTGATCACACCTGCCTTGGAGCACCCTTCTCCTCGACGCCTGATCCTTGACAATAAAGTGATTGGGATGAATCTCAATGAAAACAGAATTATCTTTAACAAGTTTATGGGCGGAAATAAGATGCTTGGTGATGTTGGGGACATGGAGAATATTGCGAAGAGCAAGAGGTTTGGCAGCAGTATTTAAAGTACCATGACCAACATGAGAAATATGCAAACCTGCGCCATTGCCGACGTGGACGCGCTCGTTGCCGTTGTAGACCTCCCTCACGGCGAGACGGTCGAGATCACTGGTGATGTGATCGGTTGCCCCGGTGTCCAGGTACCAGGAGGGGTCGACGTTGACGTTGTAGCCGGCGTGGGAGATGAGCAGCGGGGGAGGCGGACTCGTCGTCGTTGTAGGCGTGGTTGTAGCGGTTGTAGCACCGCACCGCGCTGTGACCGACCTTGTGGCAGATCTGACACGTGGGGCGTGGTCCTCCTTGCGGGTTCTGACAGCCGGCCTGGCCTTGCCCGCCGCCGTAGCCTTGTCCACCATAGCCACGGCCTGGCGGCGGTGCACCGCGGCCTCCACCGCGGCCTTGCCCGCCGTTGCCACGGCCGCCTCCGGGATGCTGCTGCTGGCCGCCACCTCCTCCTTGCTGGCGGCCACCACCGCCCTGACGCCCGGTGAAGTTGGCGGCATGGCCACCAGTGCCGAGCTGGAGCTCGGCGTCGTGCTGCGCGTGACGATGCTCGAAGGCGAGGAGGTGGGAGTAGACCTCGTCCAGCGTGATGTCGTCGTTGCACGTGGTGAGAGAGGTGACCAGCGGGTCGTAGTCCGGCCCGAGTCCAGCGAGGATGTAGGAGATGATCTCCTCCTCGTGCAGAGGCTTGCCGATGGCAGCCAGGGTATCTGCCAGGCTCTTCATGTGGCGAAAGTAGTCAGCCGCCGGGTGCCCTTCTTCTTGGCGGCGGTGAGCTGGGTACGGATCTGGATGATCCGAGCCTTGGACTTGGAGGCGAACATGCTCTCCAGCACGAGCCATGCGTCATGCGCGGTGGCAGCCCCCATGATGGTCGCGAGGACCTCCTCGGTGACGGTGGCGAAGAAGCCGCCCAGCACCGTCTGGTCGCGGACGTACCACGTCGCGTACTCCGGGTTGGGAATCTGGCCGATGAGTTCATCAGTTCCAGCGCCAGTCCTTTGCTCGATGGTGGGTGATGGGGCGCTGATGGTTCCATCAACATGGCCGAGGAGGTGTGGGTGGCTGCGGAGGTGGGTGATCATCTGCGAGCGCCACAGCATGTAGTTGCCGTGGTTGAGCCGCACGGTGACAGAGGAGGTGACTGCCATGGGGGGAACGGCGGCGGCGGAGGTGGAAGAAGACATTAGCCGATGTGGCTCTGATACCATGTAAATAAACCTAGATGGGAGAGAGAGATGAGGGAAAGCGATGACCTCAAAGGGCCGATCGTCTCATGTATATATAGGAGGCCAATGGCCTAGGGTTTACAGAGATTTACATGTAACAAACTAACAGCATCGTAGCTATCTTATCTAGGCTCGTAGCTATCTTATCTAGGCTAACAACCTGACTAACAACTGAGGCTAGCTGTACAATCCGCTGTACAATCCTAACTGTCGAACAGATGTCAATAAAAAAAACTTGCACACACAACACCTTTACTGCCGGACATTTAGGTGTCCGGCAATTATTTCAAACTTCGAGTCGAACTTTAGAAGGCAGAGAAAAAGAAATATAAAATATTTCTAGTTATCAAATTACACAACAATCTTTTACGGCACAAGCAGCTAGTTACTGATGTAAATAAAAAAAAACTTGCTTCATAAATAAATAAGCATCGTAGTACATAGTGATATTATTTTCTCCAATAGCTAACCAAATGGGATAAAGAGTACACTGCATAAACCATGCTTGCTAAATCAGCACTGTTTGACAGCATTTGACAAAGCCAGACAGTCAATGAGAGTATGCTTGCATAAACCATGCTTGCTAAATCAGCACTGTTTTGACACGGATATTAAGACGCCAGTATCCTGGGGGTTGAGATTCGCTGACTTTGCTCCCGCTGACGGTGAGTCACTTACGTGTGGGCCCCACACATGGTGGGCCCCACATGTAAGTGACTCAAAGTCAGGCAAAGTCAGCGGGAGCAAAGTCAGCGAATCCGCGCCCGTATCCTGGATGTGGTGGACTAATTTTCTCCTAAAAAAATCGACATAAAGGAGTCCCTATTGTCACAAACCGAAAGCAATCTATCAAATTACTCCATTCTGGACTGTGATTCGTTTTTGATGGGTAAAATTGTTCATAAATCACAATACACGTTATATTTTGAATATTTTCAAAAAAAATAGACACCTTATATCAAAAGTAACGGAGGGAGTATTTTTATAATATTGCTAAAATAAAAGCTGGAAAGAAAAAGGAACGAAAAAACTCGTTTATTACGCTAGCCTATATATACTCCCTCCTTACCAGGGCTTAAGGCGTAATTTTTTTTCTGGTTTTTATTCAAGGCATAAGGCTCAGGTACAGTAGAAACGCTAGCTTTCCAAATCTGCCCCTCCCTCGCGCTAGAATTAAGGAGACGGCGTGGGTCTTGATTGGCTGCGCTTAGCTGGAATTCTAGGCCGATTGGCCGTGCGTGGCTGGCCTTAAAACTAGGAGCTGCATGCAACAAACTGGGGAGAGAGTATTAAACGTACCTAGCTAATTAATAGGGGCATGACCGGAAAATATTAAACCGCATGACTACTCCTTAATCGACGCGCTGGAATTTTTACGCCCTATGCCATGGGAAGGAGGGAGTATATACGAAACCGAGGTCAAACCCTCGTTTACCCCAGCCGCCATCATTTTTAACCCTACTTTTTACCCCAGCCGCCGCCGTCATTCCCATCTACAGTACAATTAATCCATCCCCTTGCTGCACCGATGGACTCAAGTCCTGACTCTCCACGTGAGGCTGGAGCCGAGTCCGCCGACGCCGAGCGCCTGCAGCATCCAGGGAGCAGCCAATTCCAGGGTGGACGCACACCACTCGGTGCTAGATCGAACCAATCAGCTCGCCCCTCCCCTGCTGTACATGCCAAGAACAACAAGACCAATCCGTAAGTGTCTAATTTGTTTTGCCGTATTCTGATTTGTGAGCAAGTACAAGCATAGAGAGGTATATTGTTTGATTCGATTGGTTGAATCAGTGATGCACAGATCTATTTCCTGGAATGCTTGTCAATTATCTCCTAAGTTATCCATGCGCGTATGTACACTGCACATATGTATTTAGACAGAAACAGTACATCCATTCCATTCATCTGCTAGTATATACTGATCTCTTTACAGAGGCGTACGTGTCATTCATTTGCTAGTATTATTGTATATACAAATTTCTTTACACAGCTACCTAGTTAGTGCATATAAAGATTTATTTTTAGATGTAAGGATATGTTATGAAAATATTGTCGTTTACATGTTCAGTTCAGCTAGTTTGATCCAAATATTGACATCTTTGAAATATTAGCACACTGTAATCAGACTCATAACTTTACGATGCGATGATGGCATTTTTATAATGTACAGGGGGTGTGCTGACCAAAGCCAAGAGGCCCATGTTTTAGCCAAGTCAGTGGCTTCATCCTCACAGCCGCAAGAAGCTGATGAAGTCGAGGGTACCAATGTGCATGTTTCTGAATCCCCTCCCCTCCAACCGCGAGATTTCCCTCCATTCGGCGCTTGGCACCCCAATTGCGCGAGCAAGACGGTCGGAATGGATGCCGCCGGATCATCAACCCGTTGGGCGAATCGACTATCGGGCTCCAACCTGCCACCGCCGCTCCTGGCCTTCCCCTGCTCTCCTCATAGCAACAACCCTTACTGGTACGTCAGAAGCACTTCCTCTTCTTTACCACAGCGACGATCGTGATTCCGATCTGATTTACCACGCTTGTGTGCAGGAGGGACTGGGCTAACCTCGCTCACGGGCCGGCGGAGCTCATCGCCGAACGCGTCCTCGCCTACGATGTCGCCGACTATGTCCGATTCCGGGCCGTGTGCCGCCCATGGATGGAATGTTCCTCTGACCCGCGCACGCATGGAGGTCTGGACCGCCGGTTCCATCCATGGAGGTGGACCATGCTCCAGGAGGAACTCGCAGCGCCGGACTGCCGCTGCTTCCTCAATACATCCACCAGCCAGTGCATCAAGGTCGACATCCCGGAGCTCAGTAACCATTTGTTGCTCGCTGTCACCCCTGAGGGACTCCTGGTCCTCAAGACACAGCGCGCCACCGTCCGCCTGCTCAACCCGCTCACCCGCCACCTCATCGAGCTCCCACGGCTCACCACGCTGGTGCCTCCGAAGCATCACAGCATGCTTTCTGAGCCCGATTGGAAATTCGCAGCGTGGGGCTCGGGCATTGCCAATGACGATTCAACAGTGGTGCTCTGCTTTGACAAACTCTACATGATTGGCCTCAACATGATTGGCCTCAACATGATTGGCTTGGCTAAGCCTGGGGATGACTCCTGGAAGTTGGTAAAGTACCACAGTGGTTTGACGGCGGCACCTCTAATGTTTGCAGGCCGCTTCTACTTTGTTCACCTCAGTGGTGATGTCCTGGTGCTGGAAACGGGCGCAGATCATCCACCACAGTTTAAGGTGGCTGCCAAACTGAGAAAGCGTGTCTCGGAAATCACAGATAGTGTTCATCTCGTGAACAATTGTGGGGAGCTGATGCTGGTGCATCGTCGGAGCGCGAAACCGCGGAGTAAATATTGGAGCCGCTACGATGCTTATCGAGTGGGTTTGGACACCGGAAAACTATACCCGGTCAAGAGCTTGGGCGGCGCCGCAGGGCGTGCCATGTTCATGGGCAAGGACTACTCTCTTTCGGTGCCTCTGGAGGTTTTCCCCTCCGGCTTCATTAGTGCTGACACCATCTACTTGAGGTTTAACGTTCCTGAGCGATTTATGAAAAATACTGGAGCATATCATCTCGCATCTGGAAGGGTCCAACTCCCATGTAGCTTGGTGGAACAGCCGCATACTCTCATCGACTGTCTGTCTTTGTCCAATACTGTCTGAGTGATAATTTAGCCAGCATGGTTTATGCAGTATATGGATGACTGGTGCTTCTTAATTTGCGTACTGAATCCACCAGCCATACATACAGATTTGTAAGCATCCATCTGGCTAGCCTAGTACGAAGTGGAGTTTAGCTACTAGTGTTATGAGTATGTAATGCTGAATAAAAAAATATTGCATCCATCTGGTAAGTCTACTAGTCCTGATATCATGGTTATTGGAACAGATGTATAACTACAATCGTGAATATTTTGTGTCAAAGTTGGGTTCCATTTTATTTTCTGCAGTGCATGGACCCAAATTGACTTATGTTTAGGAACAAAGAGATTATTTCTTAGTTCTCTCCTTGTATTGTTACCTTACCAATGTAATCTGCAAGCGCTCATTATTGAGGGGTATAGATAGTTTTCTAGCTAGAAGTGGACTGTCATTCTGCCTATCGAATACACGTTCATTTGCTAGTGATAAAAAGAGCAATATATGTTTATTCAACTGTCACCTTAAATACTTCTGAATCTGTTGTTAAGGCTGTCTTGCATCAAAACATATGAATTAGAAAAACAATTTCACGGCGAGACTGCTGGTTAATCATAACTCTGCTAGGCTTGAAAAGTGACTGGTCTTAACAAATTCCATAATAATTCTGCTAGTATTCTGGTCCCCGGTCTTGTTTAGCATGATTGACTAACGCTGCTCAGCATGTTTCTTTAGTGTGAAGTATCGGTTACTTTATTTATATCAAGGAAGCTTGGTACTGGAATGGATGCCCGCTGTGATGTGGGTGTTCTCCTAGGCTGCAGCCCTGCATTCCACCAGGTATGCATCAACCGGTGTCTGGCCATCTCACCGCTGTGAGGTGTATGTGTCCCTGTCAGCTTTATGGTTATATAAAGGATTCTTGGGTCAGAAACTACAAGTAATTATCTCGATTCTGGGATTCACGCTAGAAACCAGTAGGCTTCTTCACTAGTTGAGTAAATGATTGTTTTGTATTTTGCTACAATGGAGTAATCTAAGCTAGTAGTGTTAAGTTTGTTTTTCTTGTAGATTGATAGTTCATAACAGCGTAAGGATCATGGAGAAATCTAACCTAGTAGTGTTAAGTTTGTTTTTCTTGTAGATTGGTAGTTCATAACAGCATAAGGATCATGGAGAAATCTTGATAGTAGTTCATCCACATGCTAGTTCATTGTGGTCGCTTTTGCCAGTTTAGTTTTTCAAGTCAAATGTTAGACACAATTCTAGTGTGTTATGTGTTTCATCAACTCAGACTGGCTACTGCCTAGAAGATACTTGCTTTGTTCTGCTAGGAAAGCTGGATTTTATTTATAGCTGGACATTTAGCACACACTGATCCCTGTTAGTTGATAAATCCATACAATTCCGTGCATATTCCTTGAAAGCATTGCTACCTGAAATTAAGCACAGGTCCATCCACTGATGTTAATGCGCCAGTAGCATTATTCTTGTGATGCATCAGTAGCACCGAGTTATGAGTATATGTAAACAATTATTTGTTTCAGGTATTAGTGTTTTCGGGGAACAATTCATTCAACTGGAAAGTAGCCACTTGCTATTCTTGTGGAGCTCTTTTGCATCTTCACCGTGAGGAACTTGCTAGTTTTGCTATGATGTCTGAATTGAACTTGCCCCTTTTTGTAACCATGTATGCACACTTATTGGGCCAAGACTATCCAATTGCCGTTGTCAGCCCGCGAGCTCATCATTTATCCAATTGTATAAGCATCGAATTCATATCTGGTGGAATGCGGTCACCTGGAATAGAAGATATCTGGATCGACTCCACCATGCAATTTGCTAAGGCAACTGTTTGTGCTGCGGTCACCTGGAATATTTGGAAGCGACTAAATGACCTTGTCTTCAACAGCATTGACGTGCCTTTGGCTGTCATTCGCCACCGTTGCTCAGAAGATATCGGCTTTGGACTCATAGGTGCTCCTCCCCTCATGTTGTCGATTTTCTCTGTTCTTGGTGTAATTCTCTAGACCCCACCGTAGCCTCCTTCTTTTTGTTTCCGGCACCCCTTTCTGTGTAAATGATCCACTCTGTATGGCTGTTTTGATTGGTTATAAAGTTCAGGCTGGCTAACGCCCGCTGAAGTTACAGTCAAGAAAAGATACCCAGATGCAAGAATTTGTCACCAGCATATATATCAGACATGTAAGTTGTAACCCAAGTTAAAGTACACTTCTTCAGTTTTTCTATGAAGGTTGCATTCTCCGAGACCTGCCCGTCAATTCTTGAAGCGAACTGTGGTTAGCTGATAATAGACGTACTGTATTAATGGTGGTCGCTGCCCATCACAGATGCGGCGGCGGCCAGGGATCTTGGTTGCAGGCTGCCGATGGGACGACCACATACGTGGGTCTCCGTTGGAGGCTGCCGCTGTCGATTGTGGGTTGTAAATGTGGCGACGTCGCCGGCTTTCTTGGCAGGAATGTCGCCAGTGGTTTGGGTTCGATCGATGCCGTCGGTGGTTTGGGTCCAAACAGCGCGCATGACTGCTTTAAATACTACTTACACGACATTGCCATATGAAGGGAAAAGCGTAAGATAAGTAAGCTAGAGTTGAAGTCGGACTCGGATTCGTGAAATCCACAACGAAGCCCCAATCGTCGTTATATGCCAGCAAAACGTCCACAATCCCAGCATCCGGCGAACAATTTAGTCAGGATGGAATTAGCAACAACCCGATCATCATCATCTGTCGGGCGAATCGATTATCTTCTCGTGCGCACCGCGAGTCCACCCAGCCACCGCCGCTCCCGGCCAGTTCCTGGGGCGCCAAACGCGCAGCACCGGCACCGCCGTCCCCTGCTCTCCTCGTAGCAAGAACCGCTACTGGTACGTCTGAGGCACTTCCTCTTCTTTATCTCTTCTTTACCACAGCGACGATAGTGATTCCGATCTGATTTGCCGCGCTTGCATGCAGGAGGGACTGGGCTAACCTCTCCGATGGGCCGGCAGGGCTCATTGCCGACCGCGTCCTCGCCTACGACGTCGCCGACTATGTGCGCTTGCGCGCCGTGTGCCGCTCGTGGCGGCAGTGTTTCTCCGACCCCCGAGGGCATGACGGCCTGGACCGTCGGTTCCATCCCTGGAGGTGGACCATGCTTCGCGACGAACTCGCCACGCCGAACCGCCGCTGCTTCCTCAACACATCCACCGGCGAGTGTGCCCAGGTCGACATCCCGGAGCTCCGCGACTACCTGCTGCTCGCCCTTACCCCCGAGGGCCTCCTTGTTCTGGCCAGCAAGCAGCCGTGCACCACCACCACCATCCGCCTGCTCAACCCGCTCACCCGCCACCTCGTGCACCTCCCGCCGCTCAGCACCTGGTGCCCTCTGAGCACCATGAACACATGCTTCCGGAGCGTGATGGCCTTTCTGTAGATTACTTTAGAGCGTGGGGCTCTGGCATTGCCAAAGATGGTTTGACAATGGTTCTCTGTTTCAACCAGCTCAAATACTTGGGATGGCGAAGCCCGGCGACGACCATTGGACGTCAGTCGACTATGATGGTGGTGGCATCAAAACTGCACCTATAATGTTTGAAGGCCGCTTCTACTGCGTTGACTTCAGTGGTGGTGTCATGGTGTTGGAAATGGGGCCGCCACGGCTTCATGTGGCTGCCAAGCTGAATATGCGTGTCAGCTCCATGACGGATAATTTTCACCCCATGATGGATAATTTTCACCTCGTCAACAATTGCGGGGAGTTGATGCTGGTGCGTGCTCGCTTGAGAGGTCGGTTCTATGACACATATCGTGTGAACTTGGACACAGGGACACTCATCCCAGTCAAGAGATTGGGCGGTGCAGGGCGTGCACTGTTCTTGGGAGAGCTTTGCTCTCTCTCGGTGTCTCTAGATGTTTTCCCCTTCGGCTCCATTAGTGCGGACACCATCTACTTGAGCTTTGACTCGTATGAGAGATGGCTGTTATATGTTAGAGCATATCATCTCGCAGATGGAAGCGTCGAACTCCCCAATAGGTTCGTGTCACGACCACACACTCTTGCTGATTGTTTATCTCTAGCCAATACATTGGTGCAGACACCACCTACTTGAGCATTGACATGTACGAGAGAGAGTTGTTAAAAGTTGGAGCAATTCATCTCACAGATGGAAGCGTCAAACGCCCCTTTAGGTTCGTGCCACGACCACATACTCTTTTTTTTTTTTTTGCGAATGGCCACGACCACATACTCTTGCTTGCTGACTGTCTATCTCTTGCTAATACTATCGGATGAATGAAGGTAGGTAGAGTTATTGTCCTTAATTTGCATGCTGAATCAACCAACCATACATATAGTGTTTGTAATCTACCACAAAGAGGAGTTGTGACATCAAAGGCATGCACACTGACACACTGTCTTACTACTGCTCTTGTGGAGAGCTAATGATGTTGAATTCACACATTGTCGCATAACGTCTAAAACAATCTATGTACTTGAGACTGACGTTGGATCGGACACATTATAAATCCATTGCTACCTTCTTTTATTTCTCTCTATATATTTTTGCAGCAAGGTGTCTGTGCAATTTAATCCGAGACCTTTCTTTTCCAAAATGGGGAATGCCCTGCCTCTACATCGAAAAGATGTACACAGCCCATTTTCATTTCAAAGTTTAAAAGTACCAAGGATCACTCAAAATTGAGACATAAGTCAACCAGCTAAATATATAAATTATATGCATCTCTAAATCACTTAATTAGAAGATCACTAACAACCCCGTTTGAATTTCAAAAACATGAACGGCCGCTATTTTCGAGTGCAATCTCAATCCACATGACCATGTTGGTCTTCTTGGAGGACAAATGACCACATATGAATCCAATAGACAACTTTGTTGATAACCTTCAAGCAATGAACGCCTATACAAATCCATGCCTTGACATTTTGTTAATCACACTTAAACAATTACTGAACATATTGGTAATATTTATTGGTGGTGAAGATATATTAAACGTGAAATGAATTAATCTCTAAATCTGCGCGCAAAAGCACGGAATATAAACAAATTTTTAACAGACTCTTCTGCATCACAAAATACACATTTTTACACCCTCTCTAATTTCTCATGGGTTCAAGAAAATAAATTTGTTGATTTGAACTAGTTCAAAAAAATATTCACAAGTTTTAAGGAAATTATTCATGGTTTCAAAAAAGTACAAAGGTTCATATTTTTTATGAAAAGTTGACAATTTTGGAAAACAAATTCATGTTATTTTTTTTAAAACGAAATGGCATTTACCAAAAGTTTTAAAAAGCGAAAGTATAAAGATGAATTCATATGTTTACTGTTAATATTTACATTGCTAAAATAAAACGCTAGGAATTCAAGAAAAGGAACGAAAAAACCCTGTAACAAATCGAAAAGAGAAAAGGAGAAGTACCAGATGGGCAGGCCCAACAGAGCCCCGTAGGTCCGCGGCGCACCCTGTTACAGCGGCATATAGTCGACCGTGTATGCTAAAATAACAGCTTAGCGCATCTCTAGGAGATCCTACATAAACCGAACCCGCAAAACTCATATCGGGGGCATACAATTATACAAAACCTGTTTTCCGGGTTGCAAACTCGTTGGGTCAAACAAAAACGTAATTCATTACTGGAATACTGGACAATTAAAAAAACTTGTCTGCTCTAGAATTTCTTCGGCTAGAAACGAAATAACATCATAGTTCTTCAGCTAGACCACATATTTGTTCTAAAAATCAGGTTACTTAGCGATTATGCCTTGTCCCTAGAAGTAGCATACATACGATGCGACCATATCATGTACTTCCCTAGGACTTGAACTAGCTAATGGATCGTTTGAAGGGAGATGAATAGAGAGATTTCTGTTTGCGTAGGACGCGTAGTACTGTAGGGTAAGGGAGTTTTTTTTTTCTTTGACAGGTCGCCATGTGCGGCGTCGCCGGCCGGACGTGGAGGGACATGACGATATGGTGCGCTCGGTTTCGTCGGACCTGATATGCTTCTTTATGCCATGAAACCGCTAGAGTAGTTTATTCGGCCATGATCGGCGACCTACGTGCCCTAGCGAGCGACTGCGAGAGCTGATGGGAACTTTGCGGCGTGTTTTGATCCGAGCTTTCTCATCGATTTGGGGCTTGTCAGCTGTGTGTGTTTTCCTTTTATGTCCTTTTTTGTGCGGATCGAAAGAGGGTGTGATGAGGTGTGCGTTGGTTGAAGGATAAGGCAATGATGCATGATCGGTGTGCGTGCGTACGTGGTCCGCTGCCGATGAAGGAGGGCTCGTATTTGCGCCAACTGACCGGATGCGGCAACATGCATCTGATCCGTATGATCCAGTCGGACCCGGATCAGTCCCAAACCTTGCCGACCTCGAAGCAGCACGTTATATGCCCGCACCACCACACGGCAACAAGGCACCCCAATTGCGCGAACAAGACGGTCGGAATGGATGCCGCCCGATCATCATCCCGCCGAGCGAAGCGGACCCCGTCTCAGCCGTGCCCGTGCTGCTGCGATTCCACGCCAATTCCAAGGAGGAGACGTCGTCGGGATCTGGTGTCTCGCTGCTCCACCCTGCCACCGCTCCCGGCGAGTTCCTGGGGCGCCAAGCGTGCTCGCACCGCTCTCCACTGCTCTCCTGACAGCAAGAACCGCTACTGGTACGTCAGAAGCACTGATCCTCTTCTTTACCACCGCGACGATCGTGACTCCGATCTGATTTGCCGCGCTCGCATGCAGGAGGGACTGGGCTAACCTCTCTGATGGCCCAGCGGGGCTAGTTGCCGAGCGTGGACCGCCGTTTCCATCCCTGGAGGTGGATCATGCTCCGGGAGGAACTCTCCACTCCCAACCGCCGGTCCTTCCTCAACGCATCTCGAAGGGTAGAACTCCCATGTAGCTTGGTGGAACGGCCTCATACTCTCATCGACTGTCTGTCTTTGTCCAATACTGTCGAGTGATAATTTACCCAGCATGGTTTATGCACTGTGCATTATTTATCCTATTTTGTTAGCTCGTATTTTAGTGTATCTAGCTAGAGTTATGTATGGATGAATGGTCCTCCTTAATTTGCATATTGAATCCACCAGCCATCTATCTAGCTTAGCCATGAAGAGCAAAGGCATCGTATGCACATGATCTTTATATAGATGTTGTGAGTAGGTGAAGCTGACTCAATACACTGTTGCTTGCTGTGCTAAAAAAATCTATGTACTAGATTTGGAAGTTTAATTGGAGAAAAAATCAGCCTATACTGCTAGTTGCTTTTGTTTATGGAGTATGTTTTTATAACTGTGACAAACAGTCTGTCATGTAATCTGAGATGTTTGCATGACTGTTACCTTGTAATTAAAAATATCAGTAACATGTATATAAGTTTGCTCTTAAAGTTTTACCAAACCAGGTTGCACGAGGGTGTTAAAGAAATTGTAAGACGTGTAGTCAGCACTGACTATTTGAAACTGCACGTAATATCTACAGCATGCCAGATAGTTTTTGACCCAAAATTGCTTACTTTGTTGCTATAATCTGTGGAAGTTTAGACCAACTTTCTCAAGTTTTATTGTTCATGCTTCCGCCTGCTTTGTACCCAGAGATACACAATGAAGTGTTGCTCCAGTTTAGTATTTGTCTTCATGTCCATCATTCTTATGCCTATCAAACACAACAGAAAATATAGCAGCGTCCTCCCTTTTGTAGATTTGTCATATTTTAAGTTATATACGATATCAGTATGATGTAGCAGCCTGATCTAGTTACAAATTAATATCATTGTGTGAGCAATTGCCTAAAAATTCCAGCATGTGTCTAAAACTGATAGACCGTATCAAAAGAACAATGAGTAGTGTCGATCTGGCTTAAATCGCATGCATTGTGATGGAACTATGTTTGATCATAAGTATTACATATCCAACGTGTATTATGCTGACTTGTAATTTGGGATTTGCACTTTTGTAATGGCAGGTTGCCTACACGTTTGACTCTGGGCCTATTTTTTCACTAATAGCATCAGACTGCAAAACTGCCATTCAGAGGCACCTACACTGCTTCCCCCCACAGTGCACAAGACTGAAAAACTGGAGACAGACACAACCTACCTGGATCACTGGATGGCTTGTCAAGGCAGCCGCGCACTCCTGTGGACTGGTCTCGCCTTGTGTAATACCGTTAGATATGAAGAAGATCAGCATCAGCTATTTTGAACTGTATGTTTCTGTATTTTGTAGCCACTATTTGTAGCTACAGGGGTGCTTTGTTTTAGTTTCTGGGTTATATTTTTTATTTTGCTGACGATGACTTTAAAATCTCCATCTAGTTAGCCTACTAGTACCCCAGGTTGATTGAGAGGGAGAAAGAGAGAGAGCTGGTAGTCTCCACGTCTGACAAGTAAGGCAATTTACCCAGGTTCAGACTCCCGGAGGATAACACCCTACTTCCTGCTTGTCTGATATTGATGTTATCGAGAGGTTACAATGGTGATCTCGGCGAGATGATGATCTCGCTAGGGTTCTGGTGGGCTAGTATGAACGTACCCTCGATAGAGGACCCTCCTAGCCTTTATATGGGAGGCTAGGTCTCGGGAGATCGATATCGATTAGGTTTACAAGTTAGGTAAGTTCCTACCGACCTAATCTTCGACTGTCTTGGGACGTACGTTGTCCTTCTTGGGCCCTTCTTGGGCCTTTCATGGCTGACTCTTGGCCCTAGCGTGCACCGGGTATCTTCACCGTGGGGCACCCAAAAGGCAAGCCCACGTCAGAAGTCCCCGAGTACTTGGTCGAGTCGGAGAATCGGGTAAGGACTCCCTTCCATGTGCACGCCCTTTTTCGCCTGCTCGAGAGGTTTCTCTGCTAGGAGTCGAACGCATGTCGACTGCCACAAATGTGTTGCTTTGTCAAAGAGCTAATAACTGCTAGGGATAATGACATAGCTGGCCTGATGCACTCGAATGGTCGAGACCAGTTAAATGCACTTAGGCAAAAACCTAGCCAGTCCACTTCAAATTCGAGTCCCCGGGCTCGAACTCGGAAAGGTAGCTGATAAGCTTCGACTCCAGCCATTGAGGGCTTACAGAGCATCTAAGGGTATGTTGTATATGGCTGAACTACCTCAGTCGATAAGGTTTTGACTGCACCTGAACTTTGTGCTATCGGGAGCGCGAACAGCGCTCCCAATGGGAGTAGCCCCCGAGATTAAGCTGAATTGCTTGTAATTGAGGTTAATCTTGAAAACCCTCTCAGTTGAAAGAAAATTTTCAATGTCCTCCCGATGGGAGTGATTCAAGAACTCGACGATGAACGGAGTCCTATTCAGCCTAAGTGGCCTACTTGTTTTTGGAATGTTCAGCTTGGAAGCCTACTTTGAGGACTCGACAAATGTTCGAGTGTATTCTCAGCCTGATGATGGCTTACTTTGCTGTTGCTCTTGAAGCTGACGTCATCCCTGACGTTTTTTGCTCGTGTTGCCAACCCCCACGAGAGGTGGGAGCCTAAGGTATTTATCCGTGATTGCCTCCGTCATGATATCCAGGGTGGTGCACACCTCAACTTTCCTGTCAACATTAGTGCATGGACTAAAGAAAATACTAGATTTAGCCACGCTCACAAGCTGGCCCGACGAAGAGCATTAATCGTCGATCGCTCTCTTCAAACTCGTCGCATTAGAACTATTTGCTTTCATCAAGATAAGTGAATCATCAGCAAATAATAAATGAGATATGGAAGGGGCATTACGACACACCTTTACCCCTTGTAGGTTTCCTTGTTCCTCTTCGTACAAAATAAGACTTGTAAGGCTTTCCGCACATAGAAGAAATAAGTATGGGGATAAGGGATCCCCTTGTCGAAGTCCTCGTGATGGAGAGAAGAAGTCCGATAAGGAGCTGTTCAATCCGACCTGATACCGAACCGAGGTGACACAAGCCATGATTAGGTCAACCCAATTCTCATCGAAGCCCAGTTTTACCATGATCGCTTTCAGGAAGTTCCATTCCACTATGTCGTACGCTTTGTGCATATACAGTTTTACAGCACATGTTTCATAGCTTCCCACTCTCCTATTTTTTATCGCATGGTAGCTCTCAAACGCATACGTGACACATTTGGGAAATTCATGTCTTTTTTTGGTTTTGACGAAGCTAGCAGTTTGGATATTTCCACACAGGTCGTACTTGATCGATAATGACTGCTTCTTCTATAGCTTTTTTTATACGTGACACGTTTGGGAAGCTCGTGTCTTTTTTTTTTTTTTTTTTTGACAAAGCTAGCAGTCGTGAGCCTTTGGCTGCAAATGGAAGCAATGTTGGAGAATATTTTCATGCGCTGATGGTCGTTCTAAGGAATACCAACATGGACCACATTTGAGTCACATGCCTGGAGATGAGGTTCATGATGGACCTCACATCTAATGTGATGTGTGCGTTGTAATGGAGCTCATGCACACTTGTATTGATGTTGAGCTGGTTTATCGGTTTCGTAACCATGACCCCTACCATCTGATAGAAGAACGGAAAGCAATATTTTCATATCATTTGCACAATGAGTGTTACAATCTGACAAGAGGACCAAGTCGGCTTGCGTTGGGTGCACCCATAATATTTGGAGAAGAGACTCAGACATATTGGTTTTCCAATGACTCATGAGCACTAATGTGACATCGTAATGGGATCACTTCCGCCAGTGTACCATGGTTTTGTAAGGTTTTACAACTCCATCGCGGAAGAGCGGCCTATTTAGATTTTTTTTGCCTTGCTAAAGGAAGTGGAATGTGGGCCCCCAGACTAAATGTCCAGGAACACCGGCATGCATACATTCACGATCCCATGATCAGTTGTCGTGAACAACATACCCGAGTTGGCATTGCAGAAGTACATCATCCATTACACGAATTGAAATAGTCTTACAACAAACGGTCGCATGACCGAGCTCACAATAGCTGCCACGCAGGGCAGGAATACTAGCAAACATCGGAAGTCTTGGCAAAACGCAGTAAAGCCCATGGTAGCGCCTCAACACCTACAGGCAGCTGACCGGGAGACGTCCTAGTTCGCTTAGTCGTCAGCGAAACACTCCTCCTCCTGAACTTCCTCCTGAAGCTCCTCGTAGTAGGGGTCTGGCTAAGACGATAGCCAGGGGCGAAACCATATGAGTACGTTTGAATGTACTCAACAAACTCTATCCAAAAACAAGCTAAAGGATGCAAATGCATTTTTATGGCTGTGGTAGGTAGGCTGTAATTAGGTTTTAGTATACACGGTGGACGGAAGATTCACCGTGGCATATATGACATCTCTATATCTTTGTTGAACAAGATACTTCAAAAGATAAGATAATATCTCTCTCACATACCAAGTATCGTTGAGGTTTTTAATCAAGACATTTTTCATCCTAGGTTTTCTTTGCAGAACTTCTGGGAACTAAGGTTCCTCGGAGTTTTCTTTCATTTTTGGACATCATACCTCAAAGGTATTATCATTCCTTTATCAACACCGTACCTCAAAGGTACCATCATTCCTGTCATCCAGTACTTCCCAAGTACTCACTTTCTTTTCAACACAACACCATTTTCAAAACATCGACACTATGCTAACATCAGGGCATTCCAGCTGTCCATGACCGCGGACGCGGCTATTCGTAAAGTTTTGACTCTGCAGAGTTTGTACACTTTCACCACACCATCTGGTACATCCGCCGTGATTCACTCACGGACTGTCCTAGACAATATGTTACCATCAGATACCCGACCATAACTTCCACTATGTCGATGCTAGTATGTGACTACGTCTTCAGTGGGTTTGATCTCCCCGGCACCGAGTGAGGTAGCCGTATCGATCCGGTTCCCCTAGTCACATCACACCGCCATGACAGGAGACCCACTGTTGCAACCGGGAGTCGGATTAATCTCCCCTTTGTATGTCCCGTTTCCACTTACGGCGACATTTCAGATGAAGGGACTCGAACCCTCTCACTAATTGAGGTAAAATCTCATACTAACGCAGACAAGCTTCCATTAAGCCCGTGCCCATGTTGAGTAATGTGGTTGTACGGTTAGGACTGTTCCGCCGTGGTCTAGGGTATGTGTCGTTTTTCAGAAAAACAATACTTTCAACATTTCTCAATCTCGTACCACCAATTAGGCAAGGTCCCACCTTCCTAAGAGGGTTTTCATAAAACACTTTGTTTTTCCGAAAAAACAACACCAGGGTTCTTATTCCTATAATTTTCATCTTACATATACTAGTCAAGGTGTTTAAAGGATATAGGGTATCCTATCGTTTTGTCTACGGTCTGGAGTATATACCAGAACATGGGTGTATAACCGGTATATATAACTAATGCATGTAAAATATATATAGTGACATGTAAAACAAAATAGGTGTAGTTGCAAGCTTTTGGGGTGGCTTGCCTTGATCTGCTGGCTGCTCCTGCTGCTGATAACCAATATAATCTCCACAATACTCCTCAGCAGATAATCCCTCCTTGCAAGTTTCTAGCGTCGCAAAGTAAAAACACACAATCAACATACAGCAGGACAAGCATTCCAACACATCAACAACTAGCAAACAAGGCAAGCACAGTACCCTACTGTAGTCAAACAGTAGCTAAAACTTAGTTAATTTTTGGTTACTTTAATTTCTTAATTAAGTGTTTTAAGCACACAAGCATGATTAAGCAATCTCTTATAAACTTTTAAGCAATCTCTTATAGCACTTTTACTTTTAACTCTATTTTATCACTAACAGTACTAACATATTACATGTATTAATATTAAGTAATCTAGTGCACCACAATAATTGTACAAACAATCCTAGCCATTTTTATTATTAAGAAACAAACATTTGCTTTGGCAGTTTCATAGGCAGAAACTACCATTGTTAGAGTTTAATTAGTCCAGGGTGTTTTGTTGATCCAAATTTTACGAAAAGCTAGATTTGGTTCTCTGTAAGTATTAGAAGCTACCGCAATTGGATTTAGTCCATTTTGATTAACACAAAAAATGAAACAAATGACTAAAAACCCCACTGGTCTAAACAACAAACACATGTTAATTCAAAACTAAGCATCACAAACACATGGGGTTAATTTCTGAAGAAAGCTATACTCACAGGCTTTCCAGAACAATTGGATTCACAAATTTTGGATTCTTATAACTCAAGTTAAAAATAGTTCTATGATTTAGACCAGTGGCAGTGCAGTAATTATCAAGCTCAAACAAATTAATATTTTTCATATTTGTAAGTTGGATGTGGTTCTAAACTTGTTAAGCTACCTCTGTGATTTTTAGTTTGCTCAATTTCCAGGTTTAACTATTTTAAAACGAATTAAACTAACACTGCAGAAACATCTAATAACAGAAAAGAATAAAGTCTACAGGAAAAACATCTAGATGGGCCAGATCTGGAACTGCTCACGGCCCAGCAGCGCAAACCAGCCCACGTGGCCGCGCGCGGGAGCGCCGGATTCAAGCAGATCCGTCGATCTCCAGATCGACGGCTGTGGTTCGTTGCCTTCCCTGCGATGCACAGAACGGAGGGGTGGCGCACACAGCGTGTTCGATCAAATGCCAAGGCATGCAAAGCTCACCCAGGGGCGTCGAAATGATGCGGCTAAGTGGCGTAGGTGTGGCAGAGGGTCGAGGGCGTGCTAGGCTTGAAGAAGATCTCGAAACACGGCTCTAATCCCCGGCGTACTCGAGCGTGTCCTTGTCGGGGATGAACTCGAGCTTGTTCACCACGGGTCGAACACGGATCCGTTGATCTAGGAAGCAAGAGAGCAAAAGGAGATGTCAGGGAGGTGTTCCTTGAGCACAACTCGCAGCCAGTGCAAAAATGGCGAAGGTTAGAGGAGAGAAACGCCGGCAACCTCCACGGCTTGGTCACGGCGAGCTTGGGTGTGGTGTGGAGTGTTTGGGGATGGAGAGGTGAGCGGGTGGGAGTGGAATGGCCGTGGGAGACACTCGGGAGTGGGCTTTAACACTCGTTTGCAACGGGAGGGGGAAGACAACGCGGTCCGCGAGTGGTCAGGCCGTGCTCTGGTTGGCCAGCTCGGCGGTATCGAGCGCGGCACGGTCCTCTGCGCCTGCGCGCGAGTGAGAGAGGGAGGGTGTAGTCGAGGTCGAGAGAGAGAGAGCAAAATGGCATCATTGCCGTGCCCTTGCGTGGGTTGGCCACGGTGTGACGAGGTTATACTCTGCGGGTACCCCAGCGTAAGGGTACCGGGTGCACGTGATGATCAAAGAAGGCCAAGTTTAATCGAAGCCCACGAAGGAAGGCCCAAGACGAAGAGTGCTTTCCAAGCTAGATTAAGTTATAGTCGGTTGAGGCTTTCCATACATGTAATCTTGGTCGGTTATGTATCCCGAGACCCAGCCTCCTATATAAAGGCTGGGAGGGTGATCGATCAGGACAAGCAATTCATAGCCACCAAAACCCCGACGAGATCAGCAACTCGCCGGACCTTTGTAAACCCCATATTCACATCATCAAATACAGACAGGCAGGAAGTAGGGGTTTTACCTCACTCGAGGGCCCTGAACCTGGGTAAATCCCGCTTGTCAGCCGTCGATTCCACTAACACTACGCGTTCTCTACCACACAATCAATTCTAGGTACCTAACCATGGGACTTGCCGAGGGCACACCTCGACACGGTGGATGCGCGCGGGATTTGGTCTCCCCGCGTGCCCGGGTTTTCGGGGTGGTGTGCGGTGTGTGTGTGCTGTGCTGTGGCACAGCAAGCGTGCACGAGTCCATGTGTGCGTGTGTGTATCCCGTGTGCGTGGTCACGGTGATCACCGGCTCGACACGGCCGTGATCAACCTCCTGGTCAAACACCAGGGCACAAATTGCACAAACACGTGTGTGTGTGAGTTGAGGGGTAGTGCTAGGTGTGAGTTTTTAGTGAGGTGTGATTCACACAATTGAACCAAATCAAATTTGGCCGAAACTGAATTTCAGAAAATTCGGAGTTTAGGACTTAGTGAAAAACTGCCAAGTCAGAGAATTCTATTAACCACTAGCTATGTTTAGCAGAAGCAAACAAGGTCTAGGGTGACCCATTATGAGTGAGATAATTTTTAGGAGTTATTACTCAACTCATACATGGATGGCAAACAAAAATTGCATCCAGTAAAGTATACTAGATAGGAGAGTTAAATGGAGAGAAATGGTATGTTTTAACTGTTTTTCAGTCTAGATATCTCATAGCCAAATGAGAGCATGATCTCATAATCATCTTGACTTCCAACATGAAATATCTTGGCTTTACCATGAATTATGAACACTATACTCCACTACCATGACATGAATCATAACTAAAGAACATCACAGGTTCTATAATTAAGATCACAAAAACAGTACTCTAGAATTGGATTTTCCTTAGAGTCGGAGTTTAGGATTTATGACTGTGTTTAGTTTTTAAGTGTTTTATTTGGAGTTGTATTTTTACTAGAATAATCTTCCAAGAAAAACAAACAAGTTATCCTATTAATTAACAAGATAATCAATAAAATCAAGCAACAAACATCACCTTAGGCAAAACAAACATTTAGAAGAAAAGTTTTTTGTTGGTTCCAATTTTTTGATGAATTAAGAATTGTTTTAGAAAGACTTACCCAAAATTGGGCTGTGACATGGAAGCTGACATTGATGCAGGAGATCCCACGTGGACTAAGACTGGTATAGAAGTTATAACAAAGTTATTGAAACAATCCCAGAATTATAATCATTAGCATGAGATACGAATTAATGCTCACCCTTGCACCAGTGGCAGGTACTCTAGAAGGAGCTATTGCTGGAAAGAAAAGGAATTTATGTAATGATGTTGCAAATGCACTTGGAGTGTAGCAGGTCGTCCCATGAAGTCCAACTCAATATTAAAAATCTACACTAGGACTTCAAAATATTAGCTATTTTAAGTTTGATCATTTTGTGATGAATATTTTATATTCGTGATCCTTGTTCAGTTTGAATTATAAGATACGCGTGGGAATTCCAAGATTAGGAATTCAAAGTTATGATCTATTTTATTGCCTTATGTCAATAAGTTTTATTATTAATTCATGCAATATTTTGATTCAATATATTACTCGAGTTTGAAGTAATATTTGTGATGGCTTATTTAAATAATTTGGAGATATGTATTTTATTGATTTATCAGGACATAAGAATATCTCCAGATTATTTAATAAAGCTAGCTTATTTATTTAATTTGGATAGTTGTCTTTTATTGGTTTTATCAAGACATTACAATATCTCCGAGTTATTTAATAAAACAAAAAATCATGAAGTGCTAGGCACTTATGAATTTCTAAATTCACGTAAATGATGGATATTTTCCCAATTAATTATAGTTCATTGATGACTTAATTTGATAAGTTATATCATATTAATGAAGTGGAATAGTTGAAATAATTGAAGTTTCAATGTTTTATAAAATAAGTGGGTGTGGTATGAATCAAAATTAGAGATCAAAGTAGTTGGATTGCATAAAGGAAGGACTTAATAAAATTATAACATTATGACAAAAATAGTTTTCTTAGTCAAATTACTTATGATTAATTTTGGGTGACTCAAAATTATCGTGATAATCAAATCTTTGCGAGACAAGGATTTGAGTAATGTTATAAAATTGTCAAAATGTCGTAGTACTATGTGTGAAGCGTGAAACGAAAACAATTCTCAACCCACTATGTAATAGTATTATTTTGTCGTAAAGGTTGGAGCATGAACATTAATTAACTTAGAGTTATTTTAATGAGAGTTCCAAGTAATCAATATTACACAAGTATGTTTCATTATTGATTAAGAGGTTTTGCATGAAACCAATATAATTATTTGTAGTGAATCTCCAGTTTGACTTCAAGTGTCTAACACGTTAGATTCTGGAGAAAAGTTTCTTCTCAAGAAAAGTGAGGTGGAAATTATATTAAGTTAAGATTGTGAATCTTTGGAGAAATGTTATAATGAATGGGGGTAACATGCAAATGTTTCCAATGTCATTTCCTTATCCAGTAATTTATGAATGAGATACATAAAGTTCGAGCTTAGTATTATAAAAGGTCATACGAGGAATTTGATATAATATTCACTTTGTGATGTAGTCATCAAATTTCCGTGATAATTATCTAGAGATGCATAACAAAATAAACGAAATAGTAAAACTCATAAATATATCTGGTGCTAGATTGTTTGAAGTGCTTTATTTTCTCGTTGTTTAACTAGAACGTACATGTTTTTCTGCTTTTCCATGGGGAAAAATATATCTGGCGCTAGATTTTCACTTTTATGAGTATAGCCCTGTGTGGTTTATTGCGCTAGACTGTTTGTAAATTTTTAGGCATTATGTTGGTTTAGTATAGAAAGATGCTTTCCGAACCAGTTAAATGATTGAACAACCTCTTAGACCAGTTAAATGATTGAGCTGTCTTCAATCTACAATAAATACTTGGTCAATTTTGATGTTTCTTCAGTGTAATTCTTTGTGTGATCTACATGTAACTTGAGTTTTAATGTATGAACATTATTATTACTTCTGCCTCTTTCCAAAATTTAAATATTCGTTGTTCTCGTGTTTAATCCCTTTTCATGTGATATAAATATTGTGTCAAAATTATCCTCTTTTTTTGGGGCCCTATGGTGGAAAGGATGGTTGCCATAATACACGAGGACGATGCAAGCGAGTAAACCCAGGACAAACATTATCATTGCGTCAAACATCATCCGGTCTTGTCTTACATTGTTTGCTTACACGACGCAATTTCATCTCCCGTTGCAACGCATGGACATATTTCCTAGTCTAAGAAAAAGAAAAGGGAAGAGAGATCCAGCTTTGGTAGATGAGTTGTGTACGAGGACGTGGTTGCATCGTGAGCAGTGATCGAAATCCCAGCGAGAGCTGCTATCGTTCCTTTTTTTCTATTCCCTCTCACCTGACAGAGCCGAGAGAATCGCGCCCACGTATTTTTACTCCTCTATTGTTTTTTTTATTTGTAAGAGTTATATCTTCAGGGAAGATACGTACCAGCTATATATATTTTTAAGCCAAGCACATGTGCCATACGTACAACTCCACATCAAGTCCAAGCATCAATCATGTCTAGTCCGATGGATGTGCTTGTGTGGAACGAATCGGAAATGAAAGAAAAGAGCATTTGAGTTTTCGCACATCCCACTAGCACCCTAGGTAATCTCTCAATAAATAACACGTTACACGTGACACGCAGTCTGACTGACTCAACGAGTTGTTGCCAATAAAACACCTTTTATTTTCACAGTTGGCACATCTACCACACGAGTTGCATTTGTTTTAAAATACTAGGACTCTGGTTACTATTTGGATTGAATTGTTCAGCGGGGCACATGTATTTGGAATTTGACCAGTACAACTCGTCGAGATATTCCTTTTTCCGGTTGAAGATCATCTTTTTTAGGGGGCACATGTATTTGGAATTTGACCAGTACAAATCGTCGAGAAACCATGGATCAAGGTATTCTAGAAGCAAGAGGGCACGGGTCTAGTTTTTAATCCATGTTTTGCAAAGGGGCAGGGCGTGTCGAAGAAGATGGTGACGATAACACAAGGTTTTAATCCGTGAGGATCCATTTATCAAGTTGTGCTGTATTAAAGCAGCATTTGCAGCAGAATCCATCATCTCCCTCTTTTAAAGGGAAAGATGTTTGTACAAGAAGGATGTTGATGCATGCACACGGTCAGATATGATTACCTAGCTAGTTTAGTATTTTCTGCAGAATACATATCTTCTTTTCTATTCCGTAACATGTGAGCTCTAGGTCGACAAGATAGAGGGGAAGAACCTACCTTCTACATGGCGAAGAAGGGGCATATGGTTTTTCTTCTGATTTTTGGTTCTCTTTTGTCATGTTCTATACTGATACAATCGTGTAAGCCAAGTTAGTGATGCATATTATTAGTTATTTTTGTCTAGTTCTATGAAGATAATAAATCATATGATCATATTAAGTAATGTACGCTTTCAACTACATTATCGATCTACCGTTTTGCTGGTAATGTTTATTACTAGAAACCCATGGACAACAAATACAATCTAGCCCTTAGATACAATTTCAATAACAGGTTCAAATACAAACATATTGTGATACCCCGAATTTGATGATAATTAATTGTGTTTACTTAAGAAAAATATTACGATTGTGAGGATATTTAAATCCTAGTTGGGAATAGGAAGTGGGAGAAAAGTAAAGAAAAGAAAAGAACAAAGTAAAGAAAATGGTGTACTAGTGGTTGAACTTACGACTTAGTATTTGTTAGCTCATAGTAGCACCCTTTTGCTCCCTTGTTCTGTTTGTAGTAGAGAACTAGATACGTTGCTTTGTCTCTTCAACGTGAATTAAGTAATGGGCCGGGTTGGGCTTCCTTGCTCTAGCTGGACTCGTACTGCAGTTGCTCTGTATACTAGGGTCGAGTTGGAAATTGTCGCCGCTGGCTCTGCCCTAAAGTTTTCCAATGCCAGACCCTCAGGCCGCCGCCGTTGCGTCCTTCGTTCTGTGACGTCGCCGCTGACAGGTCGTCGCTGCCGCTGCAAGGCTGCGACGCTACCATCCTCGACCGTCTCCGTTAAGCTGTTGTGTCCCCGTCGTGGCTAGCCAGACACCCACAAACTTACTGGTTAGTTCCCTGAATGATTTGAAACATTTTCCTGAATAGAAATTTCTGGAGTAGTTTGCGTGGCTGAACTTGAAAAGGAGCAGGACTTCCAATCTCATCAGTTTCAAGTTTGGATTAGAGTTTTGGCATCATGCCCATGTGAGGAAATAGATGATCGGAAGGGTTCATCTTCAGAAATTTGTTGGTACCTAATTTGCGATAGGGAAAGCTGTTATGTTCCTGCTGAGATCAGATAGATGTAACTAGTACTAGGAAAAAATTAACTATACTTTTTTGTATTGGGCTGGAGACCATCGATTGCTACTCTGTAGCTGTTTGATCTAGTTTTCAGAGATACATGACGGGAATGAAAGCTACAGACTACTAAAATAGCTAGAACTTCTCAGTTATTTACTTGGTTCCGACCGTGAGTCATATACTCATATGCATGTGCTGAACCACATACTACTAGTAGTGTTGCTAGTTTCAAGCTTGACACACAACAGCTCTGATGTAACTAAGAGGGGTCGTTTGTGCCTGATGCTAGTGATAGAAAGTTACGGTTATTCAAATACAGTCTATGCGTGACACCTGATATTTATATTTAATACATTAGCTAAGAACGCAACTTTGGTCTCGTTTAGGGAAACAAAATAAATAACGGCTTTGGTTCTGATTTGTCTGCCTAGGGGCGACCTGGTATTTTACTTAAATGCTATTGAAGTATTGATGTGTATTGAGTGTATATATGTTTCTATAACAGGTGTTGGTACTTCCGGTTCAAAGGTCTACAGTCTACAGTTTTTGCCCCTCGGTTGAGGCAAGTCCATGAGGGGATAATACTTTGCATGATTCCCCTCACTCAACTTTTATTTTCTAGCACTTGTTCTTTATTCTAGTGAATTTATATTGTTTATATGTGTGGAGACAGAGTGAAAATGGCAAAGGATAAGTGGCGCTTGCATTTTTGCATAGCATCTTAAAGACAGTGCATAGTGTTGTGACCTACTGAGGTAGTCTCATTGAGTCCGTCAATGATGGGTTGCGACCCACATTGTAGGCAATCTCCACAAGTTGGAGTGAGTGAATGCCGACGGGTGTCCACTCAAGCGATACCGGTATACGCAAAGAAAAGTGAAAGCAAAGAGCATGTAGGCATACAGGGTCATCACGGCGATATGAGAAGTGTTAAAGGATAAACGTTGGTGTCATGTTTTATGCATTGCTTATTATTTCTTCATGTACTTGTTGAGTACTTTGTACTCACCCTTTGGCTTCTATGTTTTTAGGTACCTGTGAGAACGACATGCATGGATTGGGAGTAGCACCTCTACATGTTTCGACACACTACAATCACACATTACAACCATCTTTACATAGATTAGTTTAACCTGGCTAAGATTAAATGTTGCTCTTGACACTATGTCTTGTGACGTTTGGATTATTCTTGTGGCTACACACTTTGTTGTAAGAGACGTCTTGAATTTTGATTACAGCTTGGTCGTGTAGAACCTGATAGTTGTGTTTTTGTATAAAATTGGAGGTGTGTTCTTATCTCTTGTTGTGGATTGCACTTTAAAGAAAGAAGACGCTGACGAAATTTATATTTTACCCTTTGTCGGTGGACGTTTTATAGTATGTGTAGCATTACCAGATAAGGTTGATATCTGGGGTGTTATAGTTGGTATCAGAGCCTAGGCTTTAGGTATCTGGAATGGATTAAAAATTAAATAGAAAATTAATCTAGATCTTAAAAAAAAAGGAAAACTTGTCCTAGTTTGAGTAAATAACTTAAAACTTGACACACTGTGCACAATAGGATGGGTTTGGGTTATGCATTGCATTTACGCCTCTGGTATATTTTATTGGTGATCTCTTTTATTCATAGATTGCTTTGCGTGTGGTCAGGCTGTTGCCTTGAGACGCTTGGGCCCCGCTTCAGGTTTATTGTCCTAGTGTGGTTTTAGTTGACTAGAGAGAAAGAGCAAGAATCTTGTTGGTTGATGAATTTAGCATTGGAATGGAAATTTTGATCTTTTACGCTAGTTTTATAAAAGTGTGAATAACGTGTTATAGATATTGGATTGGTAGATTTAGATACCTATGTTACTTTGTTTGAGTTGATAATTGAAGCTTTTGGTTTTTGGCGTTAGAGTGATTTTATTATAATGTCCTGGAAGATTTAAATTTGGTTAACCTAGTCCGTTTAGTAGCGGAGTAGATAAAATAATGTTGTAAAGAATTATCTGAATCCAAATCGATATGAGAAGTTCTTTTCTCTAATGGACAATCAAGAACTCTGAATCAAGAAAAGTACCAAATCGATTGGAATGTACTGTGTCAGCTAACCTAGAATTCCACTTGACTTCCTCATTCTCACTCACCAATTCTCGGTGGAACATCACCTGGTGATCGTCATCTAGTATCTTGATTATCGATGTTGTCTTCCTGTTTCATGTTAGTGAAGCATTTTCAGTCATGTACTACAGTTGTCCTCCTCGTTGGCTACTAGACTTCCAGAATTAACACCTTTTGGTCTCATTCTATCTGTTGCTATTTCTTTGACATTCGTTAGTGTCCCTTACTAGATCAAGTCGCTAACCAATATCGACTATTCATTCTATTAAATGTGTGTGTTGTACACTCAATTATGGGTGTTGTTGAGAGATCGATAGGTTAGGTTGTTTTTTTTGTAGCGGCTTTGCAAGAACGATAGATGGGAGTCGACCTCGAACTTTGGTTCGTGCCCATGAAATCTGTTTGCAATGCTAGTGAGGATGACCGAGTGTTAGCGTTGCTTGATTCACTATTTCAGTTACAAAGACAATAGTTTGGGTGCGGGATGGATTGGCCCCCATACCATTTACTCTTACTATTGGTTCTTGTTACGCTGGAGTGGTGAATCAATGTTTGACCTTTTCCACCCATTAGTTGAGAGACAACGTTGCAACCTGAACCATAGAATTTATGACATTCCACTTACAAAAGGGGCAATTGCTGCTAAGCTTAGTAGATGCGGTGAGGCTAAACCTTCGTTGTTTTTATGGTACTACATAAGAAAAACGTCATGCTAGACCACCCTGAGAGTTTTTGATATGTTATGTTGTGTTAATTAGTTGCATTCGAAGGGCGAAGAATGTTGAGCATCGAGTGACCTTGTAACATCTACATTCTCCACAAGGATTTCATCATCTAACAAGGACAAGGACAAGTACAAGTACAAGACACTGGTTAATCTTTATATCCTTTCTGGCGTAGTTTTGATGCTGCTCCAAGTACTTCCAAATTAGGAATTAGAGTAATGGAGTTTCACATTGATCTCATTCCTGGCGCTCGACTTATCTCTTTGTCTCCTTATTGATTGTCACGAACATTTCAAGAGGAATTGAAGAAGCAGTTGGACGACATGTTATCCATAGGTTTGATGTGATTTAGTGTCTCACCTTGGTGAGATTCCATAATATTTACATCTAAGGGGATAGTAGTTGGTGAAAAGTGTGGATTACTGTGCTCTTAATAGGGTAAACACCCCGAGCAAATATCCATTGCCGCATTGGGGACTTATTGATCAACTCAATAGAGTTGTGCTCCCCAAGATTGATCTCCAATCAGGCTACAATACAATTTGTGTGCGGTACTCCACTAGTCATGGCATTATAAATATAAAATTATGTCTTTTGACTAACCAATGCCATGACGTCTTTATGGAGACAATGAACATAATGTTACATAGGTTCCTTGACCACTTTGTGATAGTGTCCATTGATGATATCTTCATCTTCATACATTCAAAATTAGAAGAGGGGGATTGACATATTAGGCTTGTGCTTGAGACTTTAAGAAAGAATCAATTTTATGGGAAACTAAAGAAATAAGAGTTTTGGCTTTGAAGTGGATTTTTCTAGGTCATGTTGTTTACCAACATGGCATCTCGGATTAACCCTAGTGAGGTTTTTTTTTTATACTTTGGACTGCCGGAGACCTTCCAATGTCAATGAAGAAGCTTCTTGGGCTTGGCGTGTTACTATAGGGAAGTTTTTGAAGGATTTTTCTATTATCACAAAGCCAATGGCCAAACTAAATCCAAAATGGTGTCAAAATCCAGTGGAGTGATGAATTTGAGAATAGTTTCCCTATCCCCAAGATGCTATTATTGTCATCTTCCCAAGCCACAGAACGCTTCACAGTTTAGTTTACTCTGATGTTTCTCTAGTTGGACTTGGGTGTGTACTCACGCAAGATGGTAAGGATCTTGCTTATGCCTCTAGGCAATTGAAACAACATGATTATAGAACTATGCTACTCATGATCTAGGACCCGTAGCTAGGTTTTTGCACTTCAAATCTGGATGCATGATCTTTATGGAGAATCCTGTGGTATTTGTACTGATCAAGAGAATCACAAATACCTCTGCACATAGAAGTTGAACTTGAGGCAAAGACGGTGGCTATACCGATAAAGGAGTATGATCTCACTATCCTGCTTATGAGGTAGACATGGTGAATGTGGATGCGGATGCCCTTAGTTGCAACTTTATACCTCCCACTTTAGATGGTATCGTTGCTAAGTTTGAATGGATTGACATCTCAGATTACTTTGGTGGTGTAGCACATTAGGAAATAAAATTTATCCTTTGGTCAACTATTCCAGATATAGTGAGAGAGGCACACCGATGTGATTGATTGTTACAGGAAGTGCGAGAGCACGTTCTAGAAGGTAGAACTAGAGAGTTCCTTAGGTGGGACCGGTAATTTTCGGTTCGTGGCAGCTTTTGTGTGCCACCAAATTCGTAGGTGAAGCACATTTTGAGTGAGGCGCACCGTATCCCCAGCCGTGTTCATCCTGTAGAGACAAAGTAGTGTCATGAGTTGCATTGACTTTGATTGAAAAGAATGAGAGTTCTTATGGCTAAGCATTTGTCCTCTTGTGAGGTTTGTTCGCGAGATAAGGCTGAGCATAAGAGGCCACTCGATCTTAGAAATCCTTGGAGCTTGTAGGATGTATGACATTTTCATGGGGTTTGTTGTTTTTCCGACATCATATGTGGAGAGGGAAGGCTGTGATTTTGGTGGTCCAGAACTGGCTTAGTAAATATGCTCTTTTTGTTACGATCAGCACCATAGAGACCATGAGGTAGTATGGTTGCATGGAGTTCCTATAACCATTCTTTCTGATAGGGATCCTAGGTTTGCATCAAATTTTGGGAGAGCATGCAGAGTGCCTTGTGTGCGCAGTTGACAATTAGTACGACATTTCATCCACGGACAGACGGCTATGTTTAGGCTAGCACACGGAAGGAACCTTACGAGGCTCTTATGGAAGATAGTGGTACGAGTGGGAAAGCTAGCCTACCGACTTGAATTGCCCGAGTCAATGAAAGGTGAGCATGATGTGTTTCATGTCTCTATGTTGCCGAAAGTATTTTCATGATAATAGAACAAGATTTAACCTTTGCGATCTGTGAGGATATTGAAGAGACCAAGAGAGTGACATGCCATAGGTGCTGAAGTAGCTGAAGGTTCTCTGGTCGCAATGAACAAGCATGAGGTGCCTTCGGAGATGAGTCTCATATGCGCGAGAAGTATTCGTAATTATTCATGGCGGTTACGTGCCACATGATTATGTTTTGATATGTTATGTTTAGTTTGAGACTAGTAAAAATGAGAAATAATTCGGGGTCGAATTCTGTTTAAGGGGCAAGAATGTGATACCCCGAATTTGATGATAATTAATTGTGTTTACTTAAGAAAAATATTACGATTGTGAGGATATTTAAATCCTAGTTGGGAATAGGAAGTGGGAGAAAAGTAAAGAAAAGAAAAGAACAAAGTAAAGAAAATGGTGTACTAGTGGTTGAACTTACGACTTAGTATTTGTTAGCTCATAGTAGCACCCTTTTGCTCCCTTGTTCTGTTTGTAGTAGAGAACTAGATACGTTGCTTTGTCTCTTCAACGTGAATTAAGTAATGGGCCGGGTTGGGCTTCCTTGCTCTAGCTGGACTCGTACTGCAGTTGCTCTGTATACTAGGGTCGAGTTGGAAATTGTCGCCGCTGGCTCTGCCCTAAAGTTTTCCAATGCCAGACCCTCAGGCCGCCGCCGTTGCGTCCTTCGTTCTGTGACGTCGCCGCTGACAGGTCGTCGCTGCCGCTGCAAGGCTGCGACGCTACCATCCTTGACCGTCTCCGTCAAGCTGTTGTGTCCCCGTCGTGGCTAGCCAGACACCCACAAACTTACTGGTTAGTTCCCTGAATGATTTGAAACATTTTCCTGAATAGAAATTTCTGGAGTAGTTTGCGTGGCTGAACTTGAAAAGGAGCAGGACTTCCAATCTCATCAGTTTCAAGTTTGGATTAGAGTTTTGGCATCATGCCCATGTGAGGAAATAGATGATCGGAAGGGTTCATCTTCAGAAATTTGTTGGTACCTAATTTGCGATAGGGAAAGCTGTTATGTTCCTGCTGAGATCAGATAGATGTAACTAGTACTAGGAAAAAATTAACTATACTTTTTTGTATTGGGCTGGAGACCATCGATTGCTACTCTGTAGCTGTTTGATCTAGTTTTCAGAGATACATGACGGGAATGAAAGCTACAGACTACTAAAATAGCTAGAACTTCTCAGTTATTTACTTGGTTCCGACCGTAAGTCATATACTCATATGCATGTGCTGAACCACATACTACTAGTAGTGTTGCTAGTTTCAAGCTTGACACACAACAGCTCTGATGTAACTAAGAGGGGTCGTTTGTGCCTGATGCTAGTGATAGAAAGTTACGGTTATTCAAATACAGTCTATGCGTGACACCTGATATTTATATTTAATACATTAGCTAAGAACGCAACTTTGGTCTCGTTTAGGGAAACAAAATAAATAACGGCTTTGGTTCTGATTCGTCTGCCTAGGGGCGACCTGGTATTTTACTTAAATGCTATTGAAGTATTGATGTGTATTGAGTGTATATATGTTTCTATAACAGGTGTTGGTACTTCCGGTTCAAAGGTCTACAGTCTACAGTTTTTGCCCCTCGGTTGAGGCAAGTCCATGAGGGGATAATACTTTGCATGATTCCCCTCACTCAACTTTTATTTTCTAGCACTTCTTCTTTATTCTAGTGAATTTATATTGTTTATATGTGTGGAGACAGAGTGAAAATGGCAAAGGATAAGTGGCGCTTGCATTTTTGCATAGCATCTTAAAGACGGTGCATAGTGTTGTGACCTACTGAGGTAGTCTCATTGAGTCCATCAATGATGGGTTGCGACCCACATTGTAGGCAATCTCCACAAGTTGGAGTGAGTGAATGCCGATGGGTGTCCACTCAAGCGATACCGGTATACGCAAAGAAAAGTGAAAGCAAAGAGCATGTAGGCATACAGGGTCATCACGGCGATATGAGAAGTGTTAAAGGATAAACGTTGGTGTCATGTTTTATGCATTGCTTATTATTTCTTCATGTACTTGTTGAGTACTTTGTACTCACCCTTGTGGCATCTATGTTTTTAGGTACCTGGGAGAACGACATGCATGGATTGGGAGTAGCACCTCTACATGTTTCGACACACTACAATCACACATTACAACCATCTTTACATAGATTAGTTTAACCTGGCTAAGATAAAATGTTGCTCTTGACACTATGTCTTGTGACGTTTGGATTATTCTTGTGGCTACACACTTTGTTGTAAGAGACGCCTTGAATTTTGATTACAGCTTGGTCGTGTAGAACCTGATAGTTGTGTTTTTGTATAAAATTGGAGGTGTGTTCTTATCTCTTGTTGTGGATTGCACTTTAAAGAAAGAAGACGCTGACGAAATTTATATTTTACCCTTTGTCGGTGGACGTTTTATAGTATGTGTAGCATTACCAGATAAGGTTGATATCTGGGGTGTTACACATATACAAGCCCAGTCACAAATTACAGGAAAGATACAAAAACAATAAAAACCCGAACACTACGAGAGTGAAAGGGAGGAGGGATTCGGCCCGCACAAACACAAATGTGCGTGACATCGGTCGGCCAAGAATTACGTGAATTCTCAATCGGCTGAGCCCTGTACAATTTGTACATAGCCTAGTATGGACTCTGCCCATCCCAGTTGCCTGGCGGGTTGTAGCTGCAGATGACAATCGCGCCGGCGCCTCCGTCGCAGAGGACACTGCCACAGCCGATGGCGGTCGAGTCCCTCCACACCACCTGCGTGTAGTGCCCGCACAACTTACCGGCCGGCGCCGAACAGCTGTTGGTGGCGTGATCGTAGTACTGCATCTCCGAGACCCACGAATTGACGGCGTCCACCCCCGTCAAGTTGACATCGCTGCCCCAGTAGATGTTCTCACCGTATGGCCGGCCCGCTGGACTGTGCATCGGCTGGCAGCTGGCGCTAAACTGGTCCACCCACGACTGCGCCCATGCAGCCACCGTGGCGTCCCACGACACCGGCCCGACGCCCACGGCGGCGCGCGCCGCGTTGTGGCAGTGGCGGACCCAGAAAAAAATTGGAGGGTGGGCACAATCTAAAAAAAATATCGTACCGCGATTTTTTTTACCAAATTGACACAACATTGTAGTTTAACACATATTTTTCAAATGAACGTGATTCCGATACAAATTTAAAACATGAACAAAGTCTTACATGATGAAGTATAGCATAAATAGGCGCAATATAGTTATTTCTCTTCATAATCAATTCTATAATTACTAGAGAAATATATAACATCATGTATAAGAAAGCTAATGATTTCAGTTATAGGATCTAGACATTGTCCAGTAGACCAACTGAAGAGGCGGTAGAAAAAAACAGTAGAAAAAAAAGGCCCAAACAACCAAACTGGGCCACGAATTTGAGTTCATATTAGGGATAGTCCAGAATTTTCACAGAATTCTGGGTGGGCCACGGCCCACCCGGCCCACCCTCTGGGTCCGCCACTGGTTGTGGGCGTCCACTATGTCCTGTGGCGTTCTCTGTGCAGTGACGACGGTGGCGGAGACGAGAGCAAAGAGGAGAAGTGCAACTAACTTGGGAAGAACTCCATTCACGCTGATGTTGCCTTACGATATCAAGGAAAGAAGTGTGTGTTGATGGATGAGATTGGCTGCCACCATGAGTTGTGTATTTATACTAGTGCACAAGCTAGCTGGATGGGTAGCTTCTAAAAGCAGCTAAGCTTGGAGCTATTATAATACTTGAAATCGATAGGAATATCTCCACGTACGAGGTGCAACTGGTGCTGGGGAAATCTGAATACATATGCCTGGTCGGAATATTCAATCCGATCAGTAAGCGCAGACCTCATCGGTTGGTAAAAAGTAAGCGGACACTTATATAATTAAAAAATCCAAAACGTGTCGCCGTGGACTATTAGCCTTCCCGGCAGCGGATATGGTAGGTAGGCGTATGTGTCATCTTCGTTTCAGCGAGCCGATGCCGCACCTACACTTGGTACAGCATATTGCCCTTCGTTCCGAAAGCAGAAGCAAAACAAACGCTAGCAAGCTTCAAATCACCTGTTCGAATCAATCTCTACATGTATGAACATAGTAATAGTCCGATCGAGAGAGTCCTTACTAGCCTCCCAGCTAGCTACATATCCCGTTTGTGCCCATCACGACTGGACTGAGATCCAGTGACTTCACTTGTTAAAGTCACGCTACAACTTTACCCTCCTAATCTCCATCCAATTCGCAGCCTACGGTCAGATCACACAAATGCAAAACACTCTCAGCACTTAGCAGTTTTTGACGAGTTCTTTATGATGATCTGATCTAGTATCTTCAAAGTTTTTAGGTAGTATTTTGGAGAGGGCTGATTACAGCCTTTTAGGGTTAACCATAGTCTTTGTTGGATTAAGTGTACAAGTGAAATTGCATGATTACAGCACCAACTCATTACTCATCTCTTTAATTCAGCATCTAGACACCGCAATCATAATACCGACTCATTCAGTATATGTTAAGGGAGATTGCATAAATGAGATATTCAGGTTTAGAAAACAACAAATGCTTCAGTGACCAGTTAAGAAAACAGCAGAATCCCTTAACACAAGCGAGGACATGCATTTATACAAGATCGACTATGACACAATAATCTTAGGGGAATTAACGTGTCGGTAACAAAAAATGACTCATGTTTGAAGGAATATATTATTATTAGTGCGGATACTTAGAATGACATAGATTGAGAGTTAAGAGAATGTCATGGACATATAAGTCCTCTTGCTGCTCTCGTGATACTGGCCGTCATGACCGTCAATAGCCTAAGCACCCATTTCAACGCCCGAGTTCTGCGTAGAAGCTCTAATCTCCATCGCCGGTGAATCCATCAACTAACATGATCTCGCCGCCGTGGGTACCCTCGCGGCCACCGCACCACTTGCACCGAGGCCAAGATCGACCGTGTGCTTGGCTTGGACGTTGCTCCTGTCCGGAGGAGTACAAGGATCAGGACGACATGTCGGAGAATGGGAGGAGCAGGACGACTCGGAAGCAGGGGGAGATGCGCCATCGCCGGAATAAACCTAGGGTTTTGTGGAGATTTTGTTGGGGGCAAAGTTCTAGGTAGACATCGCTGCCGATCCAAAGAAGGGCAAGGACTGTGGACATCGCCTTGAGGTGCTGCGAGGCAGAAGCTTGCACGACGACGATGATTGGAGCGACGTGGATACTTCGGTGGTTGCGCTTGAGCGAGCCAAAAGAGGCGAGGAGTGAATAGTGAGGGGGGTGGCTGGATCGATTGATCCACTGACGTTTCAGCAATCTCAAAAAAAGGAATGATGTTTCACCTAGTTCAGCTATGGGCTTTGTATGGGTTCAAAGCCTCAAATCAACCACGTACGGCCGATTTGTTTTGCTGTGGAGCGTCCCCTAGGAACATCCAGCCCACGCGGATCCGACGACCGAGAATGGATAGATCGTGAAAATGGACGGCCCTGCAAGCTGATGGTCTGACAGAGCTCCATTTTGTCTTAATTTTAATGTCCCTGATTAAGCCAACTTACTGAGTTATGTAACCTCCATCTGGTGAGCGCTCCGGTCACCGTGGTGTAGCCGATCATATGCCGGCAGAAAGGCAGGTAACCATCATGCCTAGATCTTCTTCGTAGAGGGGTGCTGCCGTCTGTTGGGAAGCGATCCGATCTTGATCGTGTTCGCAGCAGACATGAATCCATACATCTATTTCTTGTTACCGTCCACGAGGCAGTCTAAGAAAAAGAAAAAGTAGGAGAGATCCAGTGATGACAGCGTGAGCAACTTTGCTAGATTCATTCGTTCAGTACCAGGATGTGCTATCATGCATCGATCATGAGCACGGCCAGACTCCGGGGTTGCTCCTAACGGCTCCAGAGAGGTCCTGAATAGTTATGAGGAGGTTCGGACGGACTCTCGTGAACTCCGACGTAGTCCGGTCGAGGCCAAGGTGGTCAGGGGCGGAGGCGAGTGAGCGTGGACGCGGAGTAGGCGGTGGTTGTCGGACTTGGTCCTACGGGTACTCATCCGACCAAACTTATAACAATATTGCAAGCTAGTAAATTTAGAAAAAATCATGAAAATCTACAATTAAGGGTATTACCTATTTTTCTTTTAAAGCCCACCCAGCACATCTACGATACATACAAGCTAGCCCAAGGAGCTATAAAGTTGGATGGATGTGCTTGTGTGGAACGAATCGGAAATGAAAGAAAAGAGCATTTGAGTTTTTGCACATCCCACTAGCACCCTAGGTAATCTCTCAATAAATAACACGTTACACGTGACACGCAGTCTGACTGACTCAACGAGTTGTTGCCAATAAAACACCTTTTATTTTCACAGTTGGCACATCTACCACACGAGTTGGATTTGTTTTAAAATACTAGGACTCTGGTTACTATTTGGATTGAATTGTTCAGCGGGGCACATGTATTTGGAATTTGACCAGTACAACTCGTCGAGATATTCCTTTTTCCGGTTGAAGATCATCTTTTTTAGGGGGTACATGTATTTGGAATTTGACCAGTACAAATCGTTGAGAAACCATGGATCGAGGTATTCTAGAAGCAAGAGGGCATGGGTCTAGTTTTTTATCCATGTTTTGCAAAGGGGCAGGGCGTGTCGAAGAAGATGGTGACGATAACACAAGGTTTAATCCGTGAGGATCCATTTATCAAGTTGTGCTGTATTAAAGTAGCATTTGCAGCAGAATCCATCATCTCCCTCTTTTAAAGGGAAATATGTTTGTACAAGAAGGATGTTGATGCATGCACACGGTCAGATATGATTACCTAGCTAGTTTAGTATTTTCTGCAGAATACATATCTTCTTTTCTATTCCGTAACATGTGAGCTCTAGGTCGACAAGATAGAGGGGAAGAACCTACCTTCTACATGGCGAAGAAGGGGCATATGGTTTTTCTTCTGATTTTTGGTTCTCTTTTGTCATGTTCTATACTGATACAATCGTGTAAGCCAAGTTAGTGATGCATATTATTAGTTATTTTTGTCTAGTTCTATGAAGATAATAAATCCTATGATCATATTAAGTAATGTACGCTTTCAACTACATTATCGATCTACCGTTTTGCTGGTAATTTTTATAACTAGAAACCCATGGACAAGAAATGCAATCTAGCCCTTAGATACAATTTCAATAACAGGTTCAAATACAAACATATACAAGCCCAGTCACAAATTACAGGAAAGATACAAAAACAATCAAAACCCAGAACACTACGAGAGTGAAAGGGAGGAGGGATTCGGCCCGCACAAACACAAATGTGCGTGACATCGGTCGGCCAAGAATTACGTGAATTCTCAATCGGCCGAGCCCTAAGAGTGTCCCTTAATTATTTATTTATGCAGTACGCTGCTACGGTACAAGCTGCACACATAGCCACATGTACAATTTGTACATAGCCTAGTATGGACTCTGCCCATCCCAGTTGCCTGGCGGGTTGTAGCTGCAGATGACAATCGCGCCGGCGCCTCCGTCGCAGAGGACACTGCCACAGCCGATAGCGGTCGAGTCCCTCCACACCACCTGCGTGTAGTGCCCGCACGACTTACCGGCCGGCGCCGAACAGCTGTTGGTGGCGTGGTCGTAGTACTGCATCTCCGAGACCCACGAATTGACGGCGTCCACCCCCGTCAAGTTGACATCGCTGCCCCAGTAGATGTTCTCACCGTATGGCCGGCCCGCTGGACTGTGCATCGGCTGGCAGCTGGCGCTAAACTGGTCCACCCACGACTGCGCCCATGCAGCCACAGTGGCGTCCCACGACACCGGCCCGACGCCCACGGCGGCGCGCGCCGCGTTGTGGGCGTCCACTATGTCCTGTGGCGTTCTCTGTGCAGTGACGACGGTGGCGGAGACGAGAGCAAAGAGGAGAAGTGCAACTAACTTGGGGAAGAACTCCATTCACGCTGATGTTGCCTTACGATATCAAGGAAAGAAGTGTGTGTGTTGATGGATGAGATTGGCTGCCACCATGAGTTGTGTATTTATACTAGTGCATAAGCTAGCTGGATGGGTAGCTTCTAAAAGCAGCTAAGCTTGGAGCTATTATAATACTTGAAATCGATAGGAATATCTCCACGTACGAGGTGCAACTGGTGCTGGGGAAATCTGAATACATATGCCTGGTCGAAATATTCAATCCGATCAGTAAGCGCAGACTTCATCGGTTGGCAAAAAGTAAGCGGACACTTATCTATACCTAATAATAAAATCATTAAGTCTTCTTCTCGTACGTCATCGAAATTGCCACTAGAGTTGATGAAAATTACCCACCTGGCCACCCGTAAGTGGTACCGGTTCGTTTTTTTATTTCCAATCCCGCAGTCTAGATTGGAAAGTGGAAACGATCGTCACCCGAAGGAAAAAGAAACCTGCCGCAGCCTCCCCTGTTCTCCTCTGGTTCTCCCTCTCGATCCACAGGCCATACGGAGCAAGAGCACGGCGTCGCCACCACTCCCGTGACCCGTCCTCACCCGCGTTAGATAGGGTAGAAGGATGCGGCCGGCCGGATTCGCGGTGCGGGGGCGGAGGCGGTGGAGTTCCCATGAGTGAGGAGCTGGGGAGAAGGATGCGGGCGGCCGGATTCCCGGTGCGAAGCGCGTGCGGCCGTGCGGGAGGGAGAGAGACGGCGGCGGCGGCGCTCGCGAGATCTTCGGAGTGGAAGGGGATTCGACATCCGCGTCCCGGTCCTGGCCGGCGACCTCCTGCCGCTCCTGGCCTGGTCGGTGGCCCACTGAGATTGTGTCTGGATCGTCACCCATCCACTACCATTAGCAGAACGGAAAGGTTGTGCGGTATGCCGTATGTGAGCCCATGCAGAGATTTACGTACTATTCGATTTCTAGACCGAGCGCTATTAGTGAGTATCTCTGTTACTACCTCGTGCTTTTATTTCCTTTCTCCTTGCATGTATTTTGATCCGTGCATCATGTCAGTGACTTTGGTCACGGCCTGTGGACATCGCCTTGAGGTGCTGCGAGGCAGAAGCTTGCACGCCGACGATGATTGGAGCGACGGGGATACTTCGGTGGTTGCGCTTGAGTGAGCCAATAGAGGCGAGGAGGGAATAGTGAGGGGGGTGGCTGGATCGATTGATCCACTGACGTTTCAGCAATCTCAAAAAAAGGACTGATGTTTCACCTAGTTCAGCTATGGGCTTTGTATGGGTTCAAAGCCTCAAATCAACCACGTACGGCCGATTTGTTTTGCTGTGGAGCGTCCCCTAGGAACATCCAGCCCACGCGGATCCGACGACCGAGAATGGATAGATCGTGAAAATGGACGGCCCTGCAAGCTGATGGTCTGACAGAGCTCCATTTTGTCTTAATTTTAATGTCCCTGATTAAGCTAACTTACTGAGTTCTGTAACCTCCATCTGGTGAGCGCTCCGGTCACCGTGGTGTAGCCGATCATATGCCGGCAGAAAGGCAGGTAACCATCATGCCTAGATCTTCTTCGTAGAGGGGTGCTGCCGTCTGTTGGGAAGCGATGCGATCTTGATCGTGTTCGCAGCAGACATGAATCCATACATCTATTTCTTGTTACCGTCCACGAGGCAGTCTAAGAAAAAGAAAAAGGAGGAGAGATCCAGTGATGACAGCGTGAGCAACTTTGCTAGATTCATTCGTTCAGTACCAGGATGTGCTATCATGCATCGATCATGAGCACGGCCAGACTCCGGGGTTGCTCCTAACGGTCCTGAATAGTTCTGAGGAGGTTCAGACGGACTCTCGTGAACTCCGACGTAGTCCGGTCGAGGCCAAGGTGGTCAGGGGCGGAGGCGAGTGAGCGTGGACGCGGAGTAGGCGGTGGTTGTCGGACTTGGTCCTACCGGGTACTCATCCGACCAAACTTATAACAATATTACAAGCTAGTAAATTTAGAAAAAATCATGAAAATCTACAATTAAGGGTATTACCTATTTTTCTTTTAAAGCCCACCCAGCACATCTACGATACATACAAGCTAGCCCAAGGAGCTATAAAGTTGGATGGATGTGCTTGTGTGGAGCGAATCGGAAATGAAAGAAAAGAGCATTTGAGTTTTTGCACATCCCACTAGCACCCTAGGTAATCTCTCAATAAATAACACGTTACACGTGACACGCAGTCTGACTGACTCAACGAGTTGTTGCCAATAAAACACCTTTTATTTTCACAGTTGGCACATCTACCACACGAGTTGCATTTGTTTTAAAATACTAGGACTCTGGTTACTATTTGGATTGAATTGTTCAGCGGGGCACATGTATTTGGAATTTGACCAGTACAACTCGTCGAGATATTCCTTTTTCCGGTTGAAGATCATCTTTTTTAGGGGGCACATGTATTTGGAATTTGACCAGTACAAATCGTCGAGAAACCATGGATCCAGGTATTCTAGAAGCAAGAGGGCATGGGTCTAGTTTTTTATCCATGTTTTGCAAAGGGGCAGGGCGTGTCGAAGAAGATGGTGACGATAACACAAGGTTTTAATCCTTGAGGATCCATTTATCAAGTTGTGCTGTATTGAAGCAGCATTTGCAGCAGAATCCATCATCTCCCTCTTTTAAAGGGAAATATGTTTGTACTAGAAGGATGTTGATGCATGCACACCACTAGTAGAAAAGTGGCCTTAGAGGCGGACCTTTAGTTGCGGCTCGTTTCCGAACCGCGACTAGAGGTCTCGCGGCTCCGACAGATCCAACGGCTAGGACAGGTGGCGGTTTGTGCTGGAGCTTTGGTCGCGGTTGGAGCCACCAACCGCGACTAAAGGTCCTCCACCTGCGGCCGGAGCCGCGCGGGGCACGCGCGAGGACCTTTAGTCGCGGTTGGTGGCTCCAACCGCGACTAAAGGTCCCGCACAAAAAGGCCGCCTGTCCTAGCGAGGACCTTTAGTCGCGGTTGGAGCCACCAACCGCGATCAAAGGTCAGTCGCCTTCATCTTCCACCCCGAGCCAGCCTTGGCCATTTCGAGCTCGAGTTGAATCTCCATTTTCTCTCCACCGAGCTCGATTTCATCCACGATTTTTTGCACCATTTGTTAAGATTGACGGTGGTGCATCTATCCAAGGGTTAGCAACTGCAAACTCTCTCTTTCGGCGCCCGTTTCGTTGGTTGTCTAGCTCATTTAGCTCAATTCATATTTGTAGTGCTAGGTAGGTGTATGATGAAATGCCTAAGTTAGCTCATTTTGCTTATTTAGCTCAATTTTGTATTGTCAATTTGATCTTAAACTAAATTATGTTTTTGTATTTCAGTGTCACAACATTCACCTCCTCACCGTCGTCGATAGACCGTCTCGTCACCGACACCACCTAGGTGAGCTTTCTTTTTTATTTAAAAAAAATCTATGTTGTATGATTTTGTTCCATAATTATTATTTTTTTTTTGTATATAATTGTATAATTTTATATATATATATATATATATATATATATAGTGCCATGGTTTTCACAAATACCCCCACCGGCTCTCGTCCGCTCTATTATTCGGATGTGGTATGACTTTTAATAACTATATATTTGTTTCGTTTCGCGTTTATGACAATCATGCGGACCAACTTTGACATAAATATATATTTGTCTAGGAGGTAGTTGAACCGGAAATTCCAGTGGACCCTATTGTTGAATATTTTGTGAAAGAAAACGATGATTTGAAAGCTAAATTAAAAATAAGTGAAGATCTCCGCAAAGAAGAGAAGAAGGAATTGGAGGTTAAGCTTGTCAACATCATCGATGAACACCAGTTCAAGCTTGCCGACGTCGTCGATGCTTACGAGATCAAGTTGGATGGGATGCGCTCGAAGCTTGCCGACGTCGTTAATGCTTACGAGATCAAGTTGGATGCGATGCGCTTGAAGCTTAAAAAAATTAGAAGATATGCCATTAGTCAAGAGGCTTGGTATCATTATGCTGTTGGTTCAATAGTTACCTTAGTTGCGATTCTGATCGCATTTGTTGTTGGACTTAAATTCTTTAAATAGTTCAATGTTAGTTTAAATTAATGGATATTTAATGCTACAATGTATTACATTTGTCGCCACTCTACTTTGCTTGAATTATTATGGTCACTTATCTATTCATTACTGGCATGCATAATTTTTTTGATATACTTATATAATGCAGATGAGACGTCAATGGATGTACGGTGACCGAGTTTGTGCCGAATTCATTACTGGCATGCATAATTTTCTCCATGTGGCTGAGACAAGCAAGCGAAAGGATGGTTTTATGTGTTGTCCATGCAGTCTCTGTATGAATAAGTATACATACTCTTCCACAGACAGGCTTCACGAACACCTGTTGCGAAATGGTTTCATGCTTGGTTATTATTGTTGGACCAAGCATGGAGAAAGAGGGGTTATAATGGAAGAGAATGAAGAAGAGGAGGATAATGACAACTATCCTCTGTTCAATGAACACGCTGATACTACAATGGGGGAAGACGAAGTTGAAGAGGATGCCATCTTTGATGAGCCCGACGATGATCTTCGTCAGGCCATTCATGATGCACAAATGGACTGTGGAAGTGAAAACGAGAGGTTGAAGTTGGAGCGCATGTTAGCCGATCACAGCAAATTGTTGTACCCAACTTGTACAGATGGCCAGAAAAAGCTCGGTACGATACTGGAAATGCTACAATGGAAGGCAGAGAGTGGTACTACCGACAAGCACTTTGAAAGTTTGCTGAAAATAGTTAAGAAGATGCTTCCAAATGAAAACGAATTGCCCTCTAGTACGTATGAAGCAAAGAAGGTTGTCTGCCCTCTAGGATTAGAGGTGCAGAAGATACATGCATGCATTAATGACTGCATCCTCTACCGCGGCGAGCACGAAAATTTAAATGCTTGTCCTGTATGCGGTGCATTGCGGTTTAAGATTGGGCGAGATGACCCAGGTGAAGTTGAGGGCGAGCAAGGTTGTCCAAGGAAGAGGATTCCTGCCAAGGTGATGTGGTATGCTCCTATAATACCACGTCTGAAACGTTTGTTCCAAAACAAAGAGCATGCCAAGTTGTTGCGCTGGCACAAAGAAGAACGTAAAAAAGACATGATGATGAGACACCCCGCTGATGGGTCCCAGTGGAGAAAAATCGACAGAGTGTTCCCGAAATTTTCGGATGACGCTAGGAACTTAAGATTTGGTCTAAGTACAGATGGATTTAATCCATTTGGAGAGCAGAGCTCCAGTCATAGCACTTGGCCTGTGACTCTATGTATATATAACCTTCCTCCCTGGTTGTGCATGAAGCGGAAGTTCATTATGATGCCAGTGCTCATCCAAGGCCCGAAGCAACCTGGCAACGACATTGACGTGTATCTGAGGCCATTGGTGGAAGAACTTTTACAGCTGTGGAGTGATGAAGGTGTGCGTGTGTGGGATGAGCACGAGCAAACGGAATTTGATCTACGAGCGCTCTTGTTTGTAACCATCAATGATTGGCCTGCTCTTAGTAACATCTCAGGACAGTCAAACAAGGGATACAATGCATGTACGCATTGTTTAGGTGAGACTCAAGGTAAACATATAGGTAACAAGATTGTGTACCTGGGCCATCGTCGATGGCTTGTACCGAGGCATGCAGGAAGAAAGGAAGGCCGACATTACAAAGGTGAGGAAGATATTCGGCGGAAGCCTACTCGACCTTCTAGTTCTGTTATACATGATATGGTCAAGGATTTAAAAGTAATATTTGGGAAGGGTGCTGGAGCACTATCTGTTCCGAATGACGCTCAGAACCACGTTCCCATGTGGAAGAAGAAATCTATATTTTGGGAGCTGCCCTATTGGATAATGCTAGAGGTTCACTCTGCAATCGACGTGATGCACGTGACAAAAAATCTTTGCTTGAACCTGCTTAACTTGTTGGGCGTGTATGGAAAGTCAAAAGATACACCGGAAGCAAGACAGGCCCATCGACGTATGCATTCACGAGACGACGATCATTCTGATAATCATCAAGGTCCTGCGAGCTATGCTCTTACGAAAGAAGAGAAGAAAATATTTTTTGAATGTCTTCGCAGTATGAAGGTTCCATCTGGCTTCTCGTCGAATATAAAGGGAATAATAAACATGGCAAAGCAAAAATTTCAGAACCTGAAGTCTCATGACTGTCACGTGATTATGACACAATTACTTCCGGTTGCATTGAGGGGACTTCTAAAAGAAAATGTTCGAGTACCCATTGTGAAGCTATGTGCATTCCTGAATGCAATTTCTCAGAAGGTTATCAATCCACTTACTCTAAAAGATTTAGAGAATGATGTGGTCCAATGTCTTGTCAGCTTCGAGTTGGTGTTCCCACCAACCTTCTTCAATATTATGACGCACCTTCTAGTTCACCTGGTGGAAGAGATACGTGTTCTCGGTCCTGTATTTCTACACAACATGTTCCCCTTCGAGAGGTTTATGGGAGTCTTAAAGAAATACGTTCATAACCGTGCTAGGCCAGAAGGAAGCATCTCCAAGGGCTATGGAACTGAGGAGGTCATTGAGTTTTGTGTTGACTTTATTCCTGATCTTAAGTCGATTGGTGTTCCTCAATCGCGTCATGAGGGGAGACTGCGTGGAAAAGGCACGCTAGGAAAGAAAGCAATCATATGTGAAGACGTGGATTCTTTCACTCGAGCACACTACACAGTTCTGCATAGTTCCATCTTGGTGGCTCCGTATATCCAGCAACACAAGAATGATTTACGCTCCAAATACCCAGAAGATGAGATTGATGGAGTACACATCAGGACTTTTGGCGGTTGGTTACAGAAAAGACTGATGAATGTCACCACAAATGAACTACAGCTATACTTATTGGCCAAGACACCGTCTTCGACTATATTGACTTTTAAAGGGTACGAGATAAATGGAAATACATTTTACACGGCCGACCAAGATAAAAAGAGCACCAACCAAAACAGTGGTGTCCGCTTTGATGCAATAGATGGCTGCAGTGGGGAAAAGGTAACATATTATGGTTACATAGAGGAGATATGGGAACTGTCCTATGGACCTTCATTTAAGATTCCTTTGTTCAAGTGCAAATGGTTCAACCTAGATGGCGGTGTAGCCGTAGACACACGGTACGGAATGACTACAGTGGATTTCAAGAATCTTCATTACGAGAACGAACCATTCATTCTAGCCAGTGAAGTGGCTCAGGTTTTCTATGTGAAGGACATGTCTACCCTACCAACAAAAAGAAAAGATAAGCAAGCGAATACATCAAACGATGAGCCAAAGCGCCACATAGTTCTTTCAGGTAAAAGAAACATCGTGGGAGTGGAGGACCACACAGACATGTCAGAAGATTACAATAAGTTTCATGAAATTCCGCCCTTCAAAGTGAACATTGACCCAACCATCAAGTTACTTCAAGAAGATTGTCCATGGTTACGGCGCGTTCAAAAGAAAGGGGCACACAAGAAGAACAAGTGAACAATACATAGGGATGTTGTTGGTGATGTGTAATAATGTATTAAACCTTTGTGAGTTTTCTTTTTTGTTTTCTGTTAATTAATTGCATGACGACCGGTGAAACACGCGTGGTAGGTGGTTGTCGGCTCCCACACCTCCCGTGGGAACCTCTCAAACCTCAGCTTCGACCGTCCAAACACAGTTCCCCCTGCATACAGCCCGACGGTGGCTCGTGAGTTTGAGCGCCACTTCGATCCAAGCAGCGGTAAGACGTCTCTGATGATCTACAACCGTCCGGCAAGACGTCTCTGATGATCTGCAACCGTTTGGAACGGTCGCAGGTCATCAGAGACGTCTTGCCACTGGTTGCCCAAAGATGCCTCTCCGAGTGACGCTGGAATGTTTTGTGTTTGAGCGCCACTTCGATCCAAGCAGCGGCAAGACGTCTCTGATGATCTACAACCGTCCGGCAACACATCTCTGATGATCTGCAACCGTTTGGAACGGTCGCAGGTCATCAGAGACGTCTTGCCGCTGGTTGCCCAAAGATGCCTCTCCGAGTGACGCTGGAATGTTTTGTGTGAGTGAGTAACCTGTCTGAGGAGGGCGGCTATATATAGGGTACGTGTGCTTCTTTAGTAACACCAACCGGGTCATGTGGCTCACGAAGTGGTCGTGATACTGCTGATCCAACAGCTCACAATCCCTCAAAAGAAACACACCCCTGATCCAACGGCTCACAAGCGCTCGAAAGAAACACACGATCCGTGTGCTTCTTTAGTCCCGGTTGGTAACACCAACCGGGACTAAAGACGGGCTTTGCGGTCACGACACGTGTCCTCCCCCAGCGCTTCCCTGGGCACGTGTCCTCCCCCAGCGCTGCCCTGGAGGTCTTTATATATTGTCGCCGACGGGGTAAACCCTAATCCACCATTCCTAGCCACGAACGCATCGTCTCCACGAGATGGATCCGCCACGCCCGCCGCAGCGCCTTCTGGACGAGGTCGAGCGTGCTCGGCAGAGCGCGCTTGGGCGCAACCGCGGGAGTCTATCCCGCCGTATGCCCACGAGCCCGGCGTGGAGAGGAATGCCCAGCTACCGGCCTCCTGCTCCACCAGGTGCCGCCGCACCTCCACCTGGCGGCGCTGCACCTCCACCAGGCGCCGCCGCTCCTCCCGCGGAGGAGGAGGAGGACGACGACTTCGACTGGAGCGACGACGGGGAAGAAGGTTGTGGGTTGCAGATACAGGAGGCCATGGAAGCCTCCTTCCAGTCTATCCGCGACTACCCTGTCCAGCGAGCCAAGACTTCCTACCAGCTCAAGGCGAAGGAGGCTTCCGATCTGGATTGGGCGCTGAAAGACTCATCCTCCATGGATCTTGCCCTCCGCCGCAAACGTGCGCGCGAGAACCGGGCGGCCGCCCACGGGGCTGGCTCCTCCCGCCGTTCCCCCTAATCCTACGGCCTTCGAGCCAGCAAGTCCGTTTATGTAGAATAATGTTGGTGATGTTGGATCAGGGGTGTGTTTCTTTCAAGCGCTTGTGAGACGTTGTATCATGTGTAATAATGTATTAAACCTTTTATGTAATGCATTAAGATAAATGAATTAATAATTTTTATCTGCTTTCTTCTGCATTTTACAACACCAAACATTCATCTTACAAATATGTGATAGTTTGCTCTAAAATTGTTACAAAAATAATTTTAGGGTACACAAGTAGTGGTTACAACATAGAACCATCCATAGTTTTTGGAAATTCGACCACCTTAGATGAATAGCCATGCTCTCCATTTTGACCATTTTTTGAAAAGAAATGAGAAAAAGAGAAAAAATACTCAAAAAAATAAACCCTTTGCCATGGAGTCCTTTTAAGTGTACTAGTTTCTAGGAAAAATAGGAAAACAAATCTAAGTATATAAAAGAATTAAAATCTAAGTACATAAATGAAAACAAATACAAGAAAAGAAAATAGAAAAACAAAAAAAAATAGAAAAGCCCTTTAGTCGCGGTTGCAGCCAGCAACCGCGACTAGAGGTCCCCCTGGGCTTGGCGCCAGAATTTTGGCGGCCCAGGTCGACCTCTAGTCGCGGTTGCTGGCTGCAACCGCGACTAAAGACCCTTTAGTCGCGGTTGCAGCCAGCAACCGCGACTAGAGGTCGATTCCGCGCCGTTTAGTGGGGGAGTTTGCGAATTTTTTTGCAAACTCCCCCCAAATCGACGAATTGAACCGCCTCCGGGCTCCCCTGACGCCGCCGACGACCCGCGCGCCGTGGTGCTGCTCCGCCGCCCCGTCGTGCTGCCCCTCCCCGTCGTGCTGCCCCGCCTTCCGGCCGCTGCTGCGCCCCCGCCCTCCGTTGCGTCGCCGGCCGTCTCCCGCGCGACGACGACGCCGCCCAGGGCGCCCTGCCGCCGCCGCCGTGTCCCGTCCCCTGCCCTGGACGCCGGCCGCCCTGGGCCTGCCTCCCTCGGCCTCGAGCACCACCACCGGCGCCGCCGCCGTCCCGTCCCCTGCCCTGGGCGCCCTGCCGCCGCCGTCCCGTCCCGCCTCCGCCGCCGTGAGCCATTTTGGAGGTTAGTTTTTCTTATCTTTTTTTTTTGCATATTTAGGTTAATTATTATCTAGTGTTAGAACTAGATGCAATTTTATCAAATAGATGTGTTAGAAAAAATGTGTTAGAAAAAATAGATGTGTTAGAACTTTTGATCAATTTTTTAGCAATGTGTTAGAACTAGGTTAATTGCAATGTGTTAGGAAAAATAGATGCAAAATAGATGCAATTTTGTGTTAGCAATGACATACAGTGGGAGAGTTACTGTGTTAGCAATATATAGTTCATTTTAGTTAGATTAATATAGTTAGGTTGTAAATTATAGGTATTATGTAAATTTTGTTTAGTTAAGTTTTTTCCTTTTTTCATTATAGTTAGGTTATTAGAGCTATGTGAATTGTCATTATAGTTGATTTTCTATGTTTGAAGTTGTTTAGAAAATTTGAATATGTGAATATTACTATGTGTAAATATGTCAATATGTAAATTTGCTAAGTTAGTATTGCTAAGTTGTAAATTTGCTAAGTTTGAAAATTTGCCGTCACGGCAACGGTTGCCGTGACGGGTACCGTAACGGTTGCTAAGTTTGAATACTAATTATGCAAATTTATTGAGTGTAGGAACATTCAGCTATGGATGACCCTTTAATTGTGCGAGACGAGGAAGGAGAAAACTTATTCATGCAGGATATTTTTGAGCATCGCGATGCAAATGCTGCCGGTGGAGAAGGCGCCGCCGACGATCGAAACGAAGATTTTGAGCAATTTGCATCACAATTTTTAAACCCGTCTGGTGAGGGTATTTTAGAGGAAGAAGAAATAACAGCCTCCACCTCGAACACCCTCCACCTCGAGGTTTATATATGAATTCTATATTTGCTTGAACACAAAATGCATTAACTGATTTGTATTGCACTTATTAACGCATTATATTTCTTACTTTAGGCGTCCACCTTGCATAAAAAGGCTAAGAATCAAGCTCCTCGAGGCCCAGCGAAAAGAATGACTAGCGAAGATGCAAAGTTACCAATCTATAAAATTGATGTAGATGGCGATCCGGTGGAACCGATAGAGAACCGCAGAAAATATATTAGTCAAGCTGGAGTTATTGTTAGGGACGAGGTCCCGATCTCCATAGCAGAATGGCTTAAGCCAGCAGGCGTTGCCGAGGATGACCCTTGCTATGTCCACCAGCATTATAAAGATTTCTGCTTTGACACACTCTTGCAGCATTTTAACCTCCCGGATGGTATTGAGCCCGCCTTGAAGTTGAAACTCAAGCACTGGACTCTCTCCAAGATGGCCGACGCCTTTCGGAAATATAAGCAAACATTATGGGCAAAATATGAAAAGGTTGATCCAGATTTCAGTCAAAAAAAACTGGTGAAGCTAAGAGATCACTGGGAAGCCTTTAAGGCGTATAAGACCTCGGCTGCGGCTGTGGCCCGATCGGAAAAAAATAAGCTAAATGCTGCGAGTAAGACACACCACCATAACTTGGGGCCAGGTGGCTACAGGTCAGCCATTCCTAAGTGGCTAGCCATGGAAGATAAACTCGTGGCTGCAGGTTTCACTCCACAGACATACAGCTGGCCCGAAAGGTCCAAATTCTGGTTGTTCGCGCATGGCGCAACGTTGAACGAGGAAGGGAAGATTGTCCCGAGGGTTGAAAAATACAAGGCAACAGTAGTAGCCATGGTCCCAAAAATTGAAGATGCAATAAAGGAAGTTCTAGCGGGTACGTGGGAACCCTATAGAGAGGAAGACGAGCTGGCACGGGCCCTAGGGAAACCTGAACACTGGGGACGTTTACGAGGCTTACCCGGCGGTGCCACCTTGAAAAAACAGTATCCGCAGCACGCTGACACTTATAGAAGCCGTGCAAGAAAGAAGAAGCAGGGTGAAGAGCGGATAGCGAATTTGGAACGCCAGATGAAGCAACTCATTAATGAACGCCAGGTGCAGCAGCCCCAAGATCCTGAAGTCGTGGATGCTCGATCTCAGCTTAGAAGCAGCGTGGGTTCCACGCAACTAGAACTCGATGCTCGCTACCCCGTGGATGATATCACGGAACCGACACCATGTGAGCTACATACGCCTGTGAGCAACATATCCATGAAGGTGGCGGTCGGCTATGCTTTACCGATTGTCGACACAGCAAGCTACCATAATGGTGTCATTCATCCTGGCTATGCTGTTGTCGGGGTGGATGAAATTGTGCCGGGATCGGAATCATTGGCTCTTGAGATTCCTGGAGGTAACGGTGAGGAGGCATTGTGCGATGTCAAGGGTGGTTTCGTCCAGTGGAACAAGAAATACATCAAGTTCTCAAAGCCACCGACTCAGCAAAGCCCACCCTGCCGGGGTATCGATGAGACACATCCATCTCCGGCACCGCGTGACAGGGACCCCACACCGGAAAATAATCTAGAGGACCATCTCAGTCAGCAAAGTCCATCTCCATCTCCATCTCCGGTACGGAACCCCCCACCGGAAGTGTCCGTACCGCTTAAACGGAGAAGGCGCGCGTCTTCCCCGGTCAAGAGGCGACCTGCTAAAAGGGCCACAACGCCTGATCTGAGGCAACCTTGGCAGAAGACTCTTGACCAAAACGAAGCAGCCATCGAGGAGCATAATAAATCATTGTTCGCACCGAAAGTGCCGCCGCCAACATTTACCGAGGGCTATACTGCAGCGGCTTGTCATAAAGTCATTGACAACTTATATGTCCCTCCAGAGAAGCCGCCATCTGACTATGTCCGTTCTATTCAGAAGTCATATGACGAGGTGACGGCGGCGGAGGCGCCGAAGAAAGGTGAACAAGACGCAGAGTCAGTCCCGCCGCCGGCGGCAAACGAAAAACAAGCAGCACCATCGGTCCCGCCGGCGAAGGAAGCTACAAAAGCAGCACCATCGGTCCCACCGCCGCCGAAGATAGGTAAACAAGTTCCCCAGCTCGGAGAACAACCCGTACGTTCTGTCCCCCCGCTAATTGTCCCGCCGCCGACGAACAAAGATAGTCGAGTTCCCCAGCGCGGAAAACAACCAGTACAATCTGACCCTAAAGAGCCGATGGTGTTTGACATAGAGGTAATCCGTCGTCTTGCCGCCGAAGCGCAAATGCCTATAGATGAATATGCTTCGAGATTGAATTTTGAGACTGCACCACCAGCTCCTCCAGTAAGAAACTTCGTTCCGGGGAAAGCTTTGGTGCAAATCAGGGGCCTTCCAACAAAAATGCGTACTCTGCATCAATGGTACATGAAAAATGCAAAGAAGACATCTGCTATCGTTCTGAAATGTAGGGAAGACGATGAGCACTTCTTAGAAGACTACAATCACACTGTTACGTTTAGCGAACTTTTTCAGCTATACAATCTGCGGGCACTCGACAAATCTATCATGAGTTCCTATTGCCTGTAAGTGATTTATTTAAGTCTTTACCTAGTCTCGTTCATTGTTTGTAATTATTCTCACTTTAATCTTTTGTGTGCTATATTATGCAGATTGAAGATGCTCGAGCTCAAAAAGCTGAACCAGCATGACATTGGGTTCATTGACCCGGATAAATATAACGAAGAAACCATAATAAATCCCTTGTATAACAAGAACACACCGGATGATTTGCTAAGGGTGTTCAAGCGATACCGCGACAAAAGAACTATATATTGGCCTTACCACTTCCGGTAAGTTTTAGTGTCTTCTACACATTCTAATTTGCTCACCCGATGTTAAGTTTAACTGATGAGTTATGCATGACTGTGCCCAGCTACCACTGGATTCTTCTTGTCATTAGACATCACGAAGGACTTATTCATTCACTTGACTCATTGAGGTATCATCCTGACACTTACAGGAGTTGTTTCGACTTACTAGCAAGGTACATTCATTTCTTACCGCCTCTGTCATTCATATCTTGATGTCAAGTCATTAACGAATAACTCATTTGTGAATGTTCTTTGTCGGGCAGAGTTTGGGAAAGGTTTCGAGCGGAAGATCCTGAAGGTGGGTGGCGCCAAAAGCTGGATTGGAAGTTAAACCAAGTAAGTACTGCTACCTCTTCGTCCACACAACATTTCTCATGCATACTTCATTATTATTGACTGAAATCTATTCTTGTATAGTCTTGCATGGAGCAACCAAAGGGAACTGAGTACTGTGGATTCTTCGTTTGCGAGTATATATATGTATTAGTCACCGAGAAATGGAATATGAGAAAGGATGCAGAGTTGGCAAAAAAGCGCGAGAGGCTACCACTCGACCACCGCTTCAGAGCAATTGGAGAGGAATTGGCGGGATTTTACCTTTCAGAGGCCTTACAGGAGAAAGGAGAGTACTACGATGCTGAAAGCATGAAATCGTTAAAGTAACTTGTTGTTTTGCTTCAACTCTTGTACTACGATAACTCTTGGCGCATCAACGAACTCTTGTCTACGATCTTCAAGTATTACTTAATTTAATTGTATGTGTTATAAATATGTGCATCGACTTCATACGACACGGGAACGGTTACGACATCGAAAACGTTACGGTAACCGTCACGGTTACCGTAACGGTTACCGTCACCGTAACCGTCATCGCAACGGGAAGGGTTACCGTTACCACGGGACACGGGAACCTAGCTATAACCAAACCCCGGCATATATAAACCCTAAACCCTGCAATTAAATCGAAAAAGAAAAAAAAACCAAAACCCTTTGGTCCCGGTTGGTGCTACCAACCGGGACCAAAGGTCCCAACACCCCACGTCCCCCTAAAGCCCACGTGGAGGGACCTCTAGTCGCGGTTCGGAATCCGCCGCGACTAAAGGATGGGGGCTTTAGTCCCGCCAGCCTAGTCGCGGTTGCCCAACCGCGACTAAAGGTCCTCTGGAACCGCGACTAGAGGTCATTTTTCTAGTAGTGCACGGTCATATATGATTACCTAGCTAGTTTAGTATTTTCTGCAGAATACATATCTTCTTTTCTATTCCGTAACATGTGAGCTCTAGGTCGACAAGATAGAGGGGAAGAACCTACCTTCTACATGGCGAAGAAGGGGCATATGGTTTTTCTTCTGATTTTTGGTTCTCTTTTGTCTTGTTCTATACTGATACAATCGTGTAAGCCAAGTTCGTGATGCATATTATTAGTTATTTTTGTCTAGTTCTATGAAGATAATAAATCCTATGATCATATTAAGTAATGTACGCTTTCAACTACATTATCGATCTACCGTTTTGCTGGTAATTTTTATAACTAGAAACCCATGGACAACAAATACAATCTAGCCCTTAGATACAATTTCAATAATAGGTTCAAATACAAACATATACAAGCCCAGTCACAAATTACAGGAAAGATACAAAAACAATCAAAACCCAGAACACTACGAGAGTGAAAGGGAGGAGGGATTCGGCCCGCACAAACACAAATGTGCGTGACATCGGTCGGCCAAGAATTACGTGAATTCTCAATCGGCCGAGCCCTAAGAGTGTCCCTTAATTATTTATTTATGCAGTACGCTGCTACGGTACAAGCTGCACACATAGCCACATGTACAATTTGTACATAGCCTAGTATGGACTCTGCCCATCCCAGTTGCCTGGCGGGTTGTAGCTGCAGATGACAATCGCGCCGGCGCCTCCGTCGCAGAGGACACTGCCACAGCCGATAGCGGTCGAGTCCCTCCACACCACCTGCGTGTAGTGCCCGCACGACTTACCGGCCGGCGCCGAACAGCTGTTGGTGGCGTGGTCGTAGTACTGCATCTCCGAGACCCACGAATTGATGGCGTCCACCCCCGTCAAGTTGACATCGCTGCCCCAGTAGATGTTCTCACCGTATGGCCGGCCCGCTGGACTGTGCATCGGCTGGCAGCTGGCGCTAAACTGGTCCACCCACGACTGCGCCCATGCAGCCACAGTGGCGTCCCACGACACCGCCCGACGCCCACGGCGGCGCGCGCCGCGTTGTGGGCGTCCACTATGTCCTGTGGCGTTCTCTGTGCAGTGACGACGGTGGCGGAGACAAGAGCAAAGAGGAGAAGTGCAACTAACTTGGGGAAGAACTCCATTCACGCTGATGTTGCCTTACGATATCAAGAAAAGAAGTGTGTGTGTTGATGGATGAGATTGGCTGCCACCATGAGTTGTGTATTTATACTAGTGCATAAGCTAGCTGGATGGGTAGCTTCTAAAAGCAGCTAAGCTTGGAGCTATTATAATACTTGAAATCGATAGGAATATCTCCACGTACGAGGTGCAACTGGTGCTGGGGAAATCTGAATACATATGCCTGGTCGAAATATTCAATCCGATCAGTAAGCGCAGACTTCATCGGTTGGCAAAAAGTAAGCGGACACTTATCTATACCTATATATATAATAATGAAATCATTAAGGCTTCTTCTCGTACGTCATCGAAATTGCCACTAGAGTTGATGAAAATTACCCACCTTGCCACCCGTAAGTGGTACCGGTTCGTTTTTTTATTTCCAATCCCGCAGTCTAGATTGGAAAGTGGAAACGATCGTCACCCGAAGGAAAAAGAAACCTGCCGCAGCCTCCCCTGTTCTCCTCTGGTTCCCCCTCTCGATCCACAGGCCATACGGAGCAAGAGCACGGCGTCGCCACCACTCCCGTGACCCGTCCTCACCCGCGTTAGATAGGGTAGAAGGATGCGGCCGGCCGGATTCGCGGTGCGGGGGCGGAGGCGGTGGAGTTCCCATGAGTGAGGAGCAGGGGAGAAGGATGCGGGCGGCCGGATTCGCGGTGCGAAGCGTGTGCGGCCGTGCGGGAGGGAGAGAGACGGCGGCGGCGGCGCTCGCGAGATCTTCGGAGTGGAAGGGGATTCGACATCCGTGGCCGGCGACCTCCTGCCGCTCCTGGCCTGGTCGGTGGCCCGCTGAGATTGTGTCTGGATCGTCACCCATCCACTACCATTAGCAGAACGGAAAGGTTGTGCGGTATGCCGTATGTGAGCCCATGCAGAGATTTACGTACTATTCGATTTCTAGACCGAGCGCTATTAGTGAGTATCTCTGTTACTACCTCGTGCTTTTATTTCCTTTCTCCTTGCATGTATTTTGATCCGTGCATCATGTCAGTGACTTTGGTCACGGCCTGTGGACATCGCCTTGAGGTGCTGCGAGGCAGAAGCTTGCACGCCGACGATGATTGGAGCGACGGGGATACTTCGGTGGTTGCGCTTGAGTGAGCCAAAAGAGGCGAGGAGGGAATAGTGAGGGGGGTGGCTGGATCGATTGATCCACTGACGTTTCAGCAATCTCAAAAAAAGGACTGATGTTTCACCTAGTTCAGCTATGGGCTTTGTATGGGTTCAAAGCCTCAAATCAACCACGTACGGCCGATTTGTTTTGCTATGGAGCGTCCCCTAGGAACATCCAGCCCACGCGGATCCGACGACCGAGAATGGATAGATCGTGAAAATGGACGGCCCTGCAAGCTGATGGTCTGACAGAGATCCATTTTGTCTTAATTTTAATGTCCCTGATTAAGCTAACTTACTGAGTTATGTAACCTCCATCTGGTGAGCGCTCCGGTCACCGTGGTGTAGCCGATCATATGCCGGCAGAAAGGCCGGTAACCATCATGCCTAGATCTTCTTCGTAGAGGGGTGCTGCCGTCTGTTGGGAAGCGATCCGATCTTGATCGTGTTCGCAGCAGACATGAATCCATACATCTATTTCTTGTTACCGTCCACGAGGCAGTCTAAGAAAAAGAAAAAGGAGGAGAGATCCAGTGATGACAGCGTGAGCAACTTTGCTAGATTCATTCGTTCAGTACCAGGATGTGCTATCATGCATCGATCATGAGCACGGCCAGACTCCGGGGTTGCTCCTAACGGCTCCAGAGAGGTCCTGAATAGTTCTGAGGAGGTTCGGACGGACTCTCGTGAACTCCGACGTAGTCCGGTCGAGGCCAAGGTGGTCAGGGGCGGAGGCGAGTGAGCGTGGACGCGGAGTAGGCGGTGGTTGTCGGACTTGGTCCTACCGGTACTCATCCGACCAAACTTATAACAATATTACAAGCTAGTAAATTTAGAAAAATCATGAAAATCTACAATTAAGGGTATTACCTATTTTTCTTTTAAAGCCCACCCAGCACATCTACGATACATACAAGCTAGCCCAAGGAGCTATAAAGTTGGATGGATGTGCTTGTGTGGAACGAATCGGAAATGAAAGAAAAGAGCATTTGAGTTTTTGCACATCCCACTAGCACCCTAGGTAATCTCTCAATAAATAACACGTTACACGTGACACGCAGTCTGACTGACTCAACGAGTTGTTGCCAATAAAACACCTTTTATTTTCACAGTTGGCACATCTACCACACGAGTTGCATTTGTTTTAAAATACTAGGACTCTGGTTACTATTTGGATTGAATTGTTCAGCGGGGCACATGTATTTGGAATTTGACCAGTACAACTCGTCGAGATATTCCTTTTTCCGGTTGAAGATCATCTTTTTTAGGGGGCACATGTATTTGGAATTTGACCAGTACAAATCGTCGAGAAACCATGGATCGAGGTATTCTAGAAGCAAGAGGGCATGGGTCTAGTTTTTTATCCATGTTTTGCAAAGGGGCAGGGCGTGTCGAAGAAGATGGTGACGATAACACAAGGTTTTAATCCGTGAGGATCCATTTATCAAGTTGTGCTGTATTAAAGCAGCATTTGCAGCAGAATCCATCATCTCCCTCTTTTAAAGGTAAAATATGTTTGTACAAGAAGGATGTTGATGCATGCACACGGTCAGATATGATTACCTAGCTAGTTTACTATTTTCTGCAGAATGCATATCTTCTTTTCTATTCCGTAACATGTGAGCTCTAGGTCGACAAGATAGAGGGGAAGAACCTACCTTCTACATGGCGAAGAAGGGGCATATGGTTTTTCTTCTGATTTTTGGTTCTCTTTTGTCATGTTCTATACTGATACAATCGTGTAAGCCAAGTTAGTGATGCATATTATTAGTTATTTTTGTCTAGTTCTATGCAGATAATAAATCCTATGATCATATTAAGTAATGTACGCTTTCAACTACATTATCGATCTACCGTTTTGCTGGTAATTTTTATAACTAGAAACCCATGGACAACAAATACAATCTAGCCCTTAGATACAATTTCAATAACAGGTTCAAATACAAACATATACAAGCCCAGTCACAAATTACAGGAAAGATACAAAAACAATCAAAACCCAGAACACTAAGAGAGTGAAAGGGAGGAGGGATTCGGCCCGCACAAACACAAATGTGCGTGACATCGTCGGCCAAGAATTACGTGAATTCTCAATCGGCCGAGCCCTAAGAGTGTCCCTTAATTATTTATTTATGCAGTACGCTGCTACGGTACAAGCTGCACACATAGCCACATGTACAATTTGTACATAGCCTAGTATGGACTCTGCCCATCCCAGTTGCCTGGCGGGTTGTAGCTGCAGATGACAATCGCGCCGGCGCCTCCGTCGCAGAGGACACTGCCACAGCCGATAGCGGTCGAGTCCCTCCACACCACCTGCGTGTAGTGCCCGCACGACTTACCGGCCGGCGCCGAACAGCTGTTGGTGGCGTGGTCGTAGTACTGCATCTCCGAGACCCACGAATTGACGGCGTCCACCCCCGTCAAGTTGACATCGCTGCCCCAGTAGATGTTCTCACCGTATGGCCGGCCCGCTGGACTGTGCATCGGCTGGCAGCTGGCGCTAAACTGGTCCACCCACGACTGCGCCCATGCAGCCACAGTGGCGTCCCACGACACCGGCCCGACGCCCACGGCGGCGCGCGCCGCATTGTGGGCGTCCACTATGTCCTGTGGCGTTCTCTGTGCAGTGACGACGGTGGCGGAGACGAGAGCAAAGAGGAGAAGTGCAACTAACTTGGGGAAGAACTCCATTCACGCTGATGTTGCCTTACGATATCAAGGAAAGAAGTGTGTGTGTTGATGCATGAGATTGGCTGCCACCATGAGTTGTGTATTTATACTAGTGCATAAGCTAGCTGGATGGGTAGCTTCTAAAAGCAGCTAAGCTTAGAGCTATTATAATACTTGAAATCGATAGGAATATCTCCACGTACCAGGTGCAACTGGTGCTGGGGAAATCTGAATACATATGCCTGGTCGAAATATTCAATCCGATCAGTAAGCGCAGACTTCATCGGTTGGCAAAAAGTAAGCGGACACTTATCTATACCTAATAATAAAATCATTAAGTCTTCTTCTCGTACGTCATCGAAATTGCCACTAGAGTTGATGAAAATTACCCACCTTGCCACCCGTAAGTGGTACCGGTTCGTTTTTTTATTTCCAATCCCGCAGTCTAGATTGGAAAGTGGAAACGATCGTCACCCGAAGGAAAAAGAAACCTGCCGCAGCCTCCCCTGTTCTCCTCTAGTTCTCCCTCTCGATCCACAGGCCATACGGAGCAAGAGGACGGCGTCGCCACCACTCCCGTGACCTGTCCTCACCCGCGTTAGATAGGGTAGAAGGATGCGGCCGGCCGGATTCGTGGTGCGGGGGCGGAGGCGGTGGAGTTCCCATGAGTGAGGAGCAGGGAGAAGGATGCGGGCGGCCAGATTCCCGGTGCGAAGCGCGTGCGGCCCTGCGGGAGGGAGAGAGACGGCGGCGGCGGCGCTCGCGAGATCTTCGGAGTGGAAGGGGATTCGACATCCGCGTCCCGGTCCTGGCCGGCGACCTCCTGCCGCTCCTGGCCTGGTCGGTGGCCCGCTGAGATTGTGTCTGGATCGTCACCCATCCACTACCATTAGCAGAACGGAAAGGTTGTGCGGTATGCCGTATGTGAGCCCATGCAGAGATTTACGTACTATTCGATTTCTAGACCGAGCGCTATTAGAGAGTATCTCTGTTACTACCTCGTGCTTTTATTTCCTTTCTCCTTGCATGTATTTTGATCCGTGCATCATGTCAGTGACTTTGGTCACGGCTTGTGGACATCGCCTTGAGGTGCTGCGAGGCAGAAGCTTGCACGCCGACGATGATTGGAGCGACGGGGATACTTCGGTGGTTGCGCTTGAGTGAGCCAAAAGAGGCGAGGAGGGAATAGTGAGGGGGGTGGCTGGATCGATTGATCCACTGACGTTTCAGCAATCTCAAAAAAAGGACTGATGTTTCACCTAGTTCAGCTATGGGCTTTGTATGGGTTCAAAGCCTCAAATCAACCACGTACGGCCGATTTGTTTTGCTGTGGAGCGTCCCCTAGGAACATCCAGCCCACGCGGATCCGACGACCGAGAATGGATAGATCGTGAAAATGGACGGCCCTGCAAGCTGATGGTCTGACAGAGCTCCATTTTGTCTTAATTTTAATGTCCCTGATTAAGCTAACTTACTGAGTTATGTAACCTCCATCTGGTGAGCGCTCCGGTCACCGTGGTGTAGCCGATCATATGCCGGCAGAAAGGCAGGTAACCATCATGCCTAGATCTTCTTCGTAGAGGGGTGCTGCCATCTGTTGGGAAGCGATCCGATCTTGATCGTGTTCGCAGCAGACATGAATCCATACATCTATTTCTTGTTACCGTCCACGAGGCAGTCTAAGAAAAAGAAAAAGGAGGAGAGATCCAGTGATGACAGCGTGAGCAACTTTGCTAGATTCATTCGTTCAGTACCAGGATGTGCTATCATGCATCGATCATGAGCACGGCCAGACTCCAGGGTTGCTCCTAACGGCTCCAGAGAGGTCCTGAATAGTTCTGACGAGGATCGGACAGACTCTCGTGAACTCCGACGTAGTCCGGTCGAGGCCAAGGTGGTCAGGGGCGGAGGCGAGTGAGCATGGACGCGGAGTAGGCGGTGGTTGTCGGACTTGGTCCTACTGGGTACTCATCCGACCAAACTTATAACAATATTACAAGCTAGTAAATTTAGAAAAAATCATGAAAATCTACAATTAAGGGTATTACCTATTTTTCTTTTAAAGCCCACCCAGCACATCTACGATACATACAAGCTAGCCCAAGGAGCTATAAAGTTGGATGGATGTGCTTGTGTGGAACGAATCGGAAATGAAAGAAAAGAGCATTTGAGTTTTTGCACATCCCACTAGCACCCTAGGTAATCTCTCAATAAATAACACGTTACACGTGACACGCAGTCTGACTGACTCAACGAGTTGTTGCCAATAAAACACCTTTTATTTTCACAGTTGGCACATCTACCACACGAGTTGCATTTGTTTTAAAATACTAGGACTCTGGTTACTATTTGGATTGAATTGTTCAGCGGGGCACATGTATTTGGAATTTGACCAGTACAACTCGTCGAGATATTCCTTTTTCTGGTTGAAGATCATCTTTTTTAGGGGGCACATGTATTTGGAATTTGACCAGTACAAATCGTCGAGAAACCATGGATCGAGGTATTCTAGAAGCAAGAGGGCATGGGTCTAGTTTTTTATCCATGTTTTGCAAAGGGGCAGGGCGTGTCGAAGAAGATGGTGACGATAACACAAGGTTTTAATCCGTGAGGATCCATTTATCAAGTTGTGCTGTATTAAAGCAGCATTTGCAGCAGAATCCATCATCTCCCTCTTTTAAAGGTAAAATATGTTTGTACAAGAAGGATGTTGATGCATGCACACGGTCAGATATGATTACCTAGCTAGTTTACTATTTTCTGCAGAATGCATATCTTCTTTTCTATTCCGTAACATGTGAGCTCTAGGTCGACAAGATAGAGGGGAAGAACCTACCTTCTACATGGCGAAGAAGGGGCATATGGTTTTTCTTCTGATTTTTGGTTCTCTTTTGTCATGTTCTATACTGATACAATCGTGTAAGCCAAGTTAGTGATGCATATTATTAGTTATTTTTGTCTAGTTCTATGCAGATAATAAATCCTATGATCATATTAAGTAATGTACGCTTTCAACTACATTATCGATCTACCGTTTTGCTGGTAATTTTTATAACTAGAAACCCATGGACAACAAATACAATCTAGCCCTTAGATACAATTTCAATAACAGGTTCAAATACAAACATATACAAGCCCAGTCACAAATTACAGGAAAGATACAAAAACAATCAAAACCCAGAACACTAAGAGAGTGAAAGGGAGGAGGGATTCGGCCCGCACAAACACAAATGTGCGTGACATCGGTCGGCCAAGAATTACGTGAATTCTCAATCGGCCGAGCCCTAAGAGTGTCCCTTAATTATTTATTTAAGCAGTACGCTGCTACGGTACAAGCTGCACACATAGCCACATGTACAATTTGTACATAGCCTAGTATGGACTCTGCCCATCCCAGTTGCCTGGCGGGTTGTAGCTGCAGATGACAATCGCGCCGGCGCCTCCGTCGCAGAGGACACTGCCACAGCCGATAGCGGTCGAGTCCCTCCACACCACCTGCGTGTAGTGCCCGCACGACTTACCGGCCGGCGCCGAACAGCTGTTGGTGGCGTGGTCGTAGTACTGCATCTCCGAGACCCACGAATTGACGGCGTCCACCCCCGTCAAGTTGACATCGCTGCCCCAGTAGATGTTCTCACCGTATGGCCGGCCCGCTGGACTGTGCATTGGCTGGCAGCTGGCGCTAAACTGGTCCACCCACGACTGCGCCCATGCAGCCACAGTGGCGTCCCACGACACCGGCCCGACGCCCACGGCGGCGCGCGCCGCATTGTGGGCGTCCACTATGTCCTGTGGCGTTCTCTGTGCAGTGACGACGGTGGCGGAGACGAGAGCAAAGAGGAGAAGTGCAACTAACTTGGGGAAGAACTCCATTCACGCTGATGTTGCCTTACGATATCAAGGAAAGAAGTGTGTGTGTTGATGCATGAGATTGGCTGCCACCATGAGTTGTGTATTTATACTAGTGCATAAGCTAGCTGGATGGGTAGCTTCTAAAAGCAGCTAAGCTTAGAGCTATTATAATACTTGAAATCGATAGGAATATCTCCACGTACCAGGTGCAACTGGTGCTGGGGAAATCTGAATACATATGCCTGGTCGAAATATTCAATCCGATCAGTAAGCGCAGACTTCATCGGTTGGCAAAAAGTAAGCGGACACTTATCTATACCTAATAATAAAATCATTAAGTCTTCTTCTCGTACGTCATCGAAATTGCCACTAGAGTTGATGAAAATTACCCACCTTGCCACCCGTAAGTGGTACCGGTTCGTTTTTTTATTTCCAATCCCGCAGTCTAGATTGGAAAGTGGAAACGATCGTCACCCGAAGGAAAAAGAAACCTGCCGCAGCCTCCCCTGTTCACCTCTAGTTCTCCCTCTCGATCCACAGGCCATACGGAGCAAGAGACGGCGTCGCCCCCACTCCCGTGACCTGTCCTCACCCGCGTTAGATAGGGTAGAAGGATGCGGCCGGCCGGATTCGTGGTGCGGGGGCGGAGGCGGTGGAGTTCCCATGAGTGAGGAGCAGGGGAGAAGGATGCGGGCGGCCAGATTCCCGGTGCGAAGCGTGTGCGGCCCTGCGGGAGGGAGAGAGACGGCGGCGGCGGCGCTCGCGAGATCTTCGGAGTGGAAGGGGATTCGACATCCGCGTCCCGGTCCTGGCCGGCGACCTCCTGCCGCTCCTGGCCTGGTCGGTGGCCCACTGAGATTGTGTCTGGATCGTCACCCATCCACTACCATTAGCAGAACGGAAAGGTTGTGCGGTATGCCGTATGTGAGCCCATGCAGAGATTTACGTACTATTCGATTTCTAGACCGAGCGCTATTAGAGAGTATCTCTGTTACTACCTCGTGCTTTTATTTCCTTTCTCCTTGCATGTATTTTGATCCGTGCATCATGTCAGTGACTTTGGTCACGGCCTGTGGACATCGCCTTGAGGTGCTGCGAGGCAGAAGCTTGCACGCCGACGATGATTGGAGCGACGGGGATACTTCGGTGGTTGCGCTTGAGTGAGCCAAAAGAGGCGAGGAGGGAATAGTGAGGGGGGTGGCTGGATCGATTGATCCACTGACGTTTCAGCAATCTCAAAAAAAGGACTGATGTTTCACCTAGTTCAGCTATGGGCTTTGTATGGGTTCAAAGCCTCAAATCAACCACGTACGGCCGATTTGTTTTGCTGTGGAGCGTCCCCTTGGAACATCCAGCCCACGCGGATCCGACGACCGAGAATGGATAGATCGTGAAAATGGACGGCCCTGCAAGCTGATGGTCTGACAGAGCTCCATTTTGTCTTAATTTTAATGTCCCTGATTAAGCTAACTTACTGAGTTATGTAACCTCCATCTGGTGAGCGCTCCGGTCACCGTGGTGTAGCCGATCATATGCCGGCAGAAAGGCAGGTAACCATCATGCCTAGATCTTCTTCGTAGAGGGGTGCTGCCATCTGTTGGGAAGCGATCCGATCTTGATCGTGTTCGCAGCCGACATGAATCCATACATCTATTTCTTGTTACCGTCCACGAGGCAGTCTAAGAAAAAGAAAAAGGAGGAGAGATCCAGTGATGACAGCGTGAGCAACTTTGCTAGATTCATTCGTTCAGTACCAGGATGTGCTATCATGCATCGATCATGAGCACGGCCAGACTCCAGGGTTGCTCCTAACGGCTCCAGAGAGGTCCTGAATAGTTCTGAGGAGGATCGGACAGACTCTCGTGAACTCCGACGTAGTCCGGTCGAGGCCAAGGTGGTCAGGGGCGGAGGCGAGTGAGCGTGGACGCGGAGTAGGCGGTGGTTGTCGGACTTGGTCCTACCGGGTACTCATCCGACCAAACTTATAACAATATTACAAGCTAGTAAATTTAGAAAAAATCATGAAAATCTACAATTAAGGGTATTACCTATTTTTCTTTTAAAGCCCACCCAGCACATCTACGATACATACAAGCAAGCCCAAGGAGCTATAAAGTTGGATGGATGTGCTTGTGTGGAACGAATCGGAAATGAAAGAAAAGAGCATTTGAGTTTTTGCACATCCCACTAGCACCCTAGGTAATCTCTCAATAAATAACACGTTACACGTGACACGCAGTCTGACTGACTCAACGAGTTGTTGCCAATAAAACACCTTTTATTTTCACAGTTGGCACATCTACCACACGAGTTGCATTTGTTTTAAAATACTAGGACTCTGGTTACTATTTGGATTGAATTGTTCAGCGGGGCACATGTATTTGGAATTTGACCAGTACAACTCGTCGAGATATTCCTTTTTCCGGTTGAAGATAACCTTTTTTAGGGGGCACATGTATTTGGAATTTGACCAGTACAAATCGTCGAGAAACCATGGATCGAGGTATTCTAGAAGCAAGAGGGCATGGGTCTAGTTTTTTATCCATGTTTTGCACAGGGGCAGGGCGTGTCGAAGAAGATGGTGACGATAACACAAGGTTTTAATCCTTGAGGATCCATTTATCAAGTTGTGCTGTATTAAAGCAGCATTTGCAGCAGAATCCATCATCTCCCTCTTTTAAAGGGAAATATGTTTGTACTAGAAGGATGTTGATGCAGGCACACGGTCAGATATGATTACCTAGCTAGTTTAGTATTTTCTGCAGAATACATATCTTCTTTTCTATTCCGTAACATGTGAGCTCTAGGTCGACAAGATAGAGGGGAAGAACCTACCTTCTACATGGCGAAGAAGGGGCATATGGTTTTTCTTCTGATTTTTGGTTCTCTTTTGTCATGTTCTATACTGATACAATCGTGTAAGCCAAGTTAGTGATGCATATTATTAGTTATTTTTGTCTAGTTCTATGAAGATAATAAATCCTATGATCATATTAAGTAATGTACGCTTTCAACTACATTATCAATCTACCGTTTTGCTGGTAATTTTTATAACTAGAAACCCATGGACAACAAATACAATCTAGCCCTTAGATACAATTTCAATAACAGGTTCAAATACAAACATATACAAGCCCCGTCACAAATTACAGGAAAGATACAAAAACAATCAAAACCCAGAACACTACGAGAGTGAAAGGGAGGAGGGATTCGGCCCGCACAAACACAAATGTGCGTGACATCGGTCGGCCAAGAATTACGTGAATTCTCAATCGGCCGAGCCCTAAGAGTGTCCCTTAATTATTTATTTATGCAGTACGCTGCTACGGTACAAGCTGCACACATAGCCACATGTACAATTTGTACATAGCCTAGTATGGACTCTGCCCATCCCAGTTGCCTGGCGGGTTGTAGCTGCAGATGACAATCGCGCCGGCGCCTCCGTCGCAGAGGACACTGCCACAGCCGATAGCGGTCGAGTCCCTCCACACCACCTGCGTGTAGTGCCCGCACGACTTACCGGCCGGCGCCGAACAGCTGTTGGTGGCGTGGTCGTAGTACTGCATCTCCGAGACCCACGAATTGACGGCGTCCACCCCCGTCAAGTTGACATCGCTGCCCCAGTAGATGTTCTCACCGTATGGCCGGCCCGCTGGACTGTGCATCGGCTGGCAGCTGGCGCTAAACTGGTCCACCCACGACTGCGCCCATGCAGCCACAGTGGCGTCCCACGACACCGGCCCGACGCCCACGGCGGCGCGCGCCGCGTTGTGGGCGTCCACTATGTCCTGTGGCGTTCTCTGTGCAGTGACGACGGTGGCGGAGACGAGAGCAAAGAGGAGAAGTGCAACTAACTTGGGGAAGATCTCCATTCACGCTGATGTTGCCTTACGATATCAAGGAAAGAAGTGTGTGTGTTGATGGATGAGATTGGCTGCCACCATGAGTTGTGTATTTATACTAGTGCATAAGCTAGCTGGATGGGTAGCTTCTAAAAGCAGCTAAGCTTGGAGCTATTATAATACTTGAAATCGATAGGAATATCTCCACGTACGACACTATGGGAAACCCACGATACGCCGACGGCCAGAAGCCGTCGGCGTAGGCGCGTTTGCCGTCGGCGTAGGCCTAGGCCGACGGCAGCCGTCGGCGTATCGCCGTCGGCGTAGCAGCCCGTCGGCGTATACAAATAACCGTCGGCGTATACGTAACCGTCGGCGTAGCCGCTGTGGGACCCACAAAAACGGAAGCCGTCCATCTCCGTCTGCTCCACCCATACGCCGACGGCAGTGCCGTCGGCCTAGCGCGCCACGTGGAGCGAGATGGGCGTCTGGGACGTGCAATACGCCGACGGCAAAGCCGTCGGCGTATTCGTGACAATTTGGTCCATTTTAGGCGACGTGGCAGCACCCTGTGCGCCTGGGAAGTGATCTACGCCGACGGCAATGCCGTCGGCGTATCCTTGACCATAATTTCCAATTTTAGCTGTTTGTTGCTGCTGGTTTCTGGCGCATTTTAAATACAATTAAAATTGCACAAATTATAAAACACGACAGAAACATCACATATATATCCAAAATGACACAAACATGATTCGAATTCATACAAGCATTCATACAAACTCAAAATGACAGAAACATAGTTCGAATTCACACCCGGAACACCCGAACTAATCCTACATCTCGTGAGAGGTCGAGCCACCTAGCTCTGACCGCGTGAAAATAGGCGATCGACCGTGTGGGCCAGTCGAACCACACAGGGAATCCGGCGAGCCACGGGACTGTGTGGTCTCACGCGACGAACCTGGCGAGGCACCACCAGTCCCATGCACCACGAGCGCGCGCGTCGAAGTCGGCGAGGCAAAAGCAGGATCAATGGGTACATTCCTCGAGCAACTCGATCCCTACATGTTTGAGTCCAAGTTAGCAACTTGGAAAGCACAGCATGGCGGTAACAATTTGTTTGGCAAATAACTTACCGGAGTCGTTTGCTTGTATGTGCGAGCGACCGACTCCCTCGTTGGGCCGACGGGCGGGATCCCCGGCCTAGGTGGACGCGTAGGCAGCGCGTCCCGCTCTCCAGTGGCAAAAAACTTCTCGGTAGCCTACAAGAGAGTTTAGATGTCAGGAGTTGTAGAAAAAGAAGGTTCAAACTAGAGGAAATGGGACTTGTCATATTTTGCAAATACAAAAGTTGAAACTTACAGCATCCTTCAACTCATTCCACTCCTCATACTCCTGGCTCTTCTGTACCCACAACTGATACTGTCTCTCATAGTCCGCGTAAGCGGCATCGAAGGCCGCCTCGAAATCAGCCTACAGTTTTAAAAGGGAACGCATCTCGTCAACTTAGCCACTTAGCTAGGAACGAATGTCGGAAAGAGAATGAAATTGAGAAAAACTTACATCGGGGCGAGCTCGGGAAGGCCGACGAGGCAGGACGGGAGGGTCGTCGGCGGTGAGGGTAGCCTTGACACGCGAGAGGCCCAACTCAGGAGTACGCGTGAGTACCGAACTAAGCATGAGAGGACGGCCATGCTCCCAACCGTTCCCGGCAAGGACCACCGCTCTCTCATCGGTGTCATGCCGAAGAGGGTTGTCCACAAACGGATTTATACCCTGGAACGTCTCGACGTATGCCTTTATCCCCTCCTTGGCAGTGCCGAAGTAATCGGGCTGCGAGGGCTGAGGCTCGTCAAAATTGGGCTTCTTCATCTTCATCCTCTCCCATGTTTGCATGTCCGTAAGAGGCTCCCCGAGATCGGCCTCCTGCAATGCCAAAGAAGTGTCATGCGTATCAAGTAGGAACATGAGGGGAAATAAATGAAGATTGTTTCATGTATATATATACCAGCTTTGCCTTGAAGCGATCAAGGTTGCGGGCACCCGCACGATGTGTCCCCCCGCTCCCGCGGTTTAACTTGTTTCGCTCGCTCAAGGCCTTGAACTCGGGGTCCTCCCCAGCCCACCTAGACACCAACGCCCTCCACGCGTCATCCTTGCCATAGGCCCATGAGGGCTTAAACTGAAAAAACAATACTCATGTGAAGAACGGATAATGCAATTGCAACCTAGCAGCAACATGTAATCTCATTAACAATCTACTTACCGCAATGTAGTCATCTACGGTCACCTCAAGTGGGTTCTCCACAATATCATGCTTCACCGCCTTCTTGTGTAACGTCTCAGTACTGAAATGATTGATGATGGTATGCTTTGCATTGTAGAACTGCTGTCGTGTCAACTTCCTACAAGCCCCCTCCAAAGTCCTGTCCGCATCGGCCCGCTGCTCAGAAAGTACCCTATAGAACCTCTTTAATCATGCACAAAAAACAAATTGTGAGAGCATGGTGGGGACATCAAGTATGAACGAAATTCGAAAAGTTCAACTTACCCAAAACTTGTTGATCACGGCGTCAGAACATTTCCCGCCGCTCGCGTAATTGGCGGCCTGATAGTCTACCCACTGGGTGGCTAGCTTCGTCGCGCCGTTGGGGATGGTACTGTACAAGCCGGGCCAAAACTTCCTAATCAAAGCTCCAATCAGGGTGTTAGGCACACGGGCTCCCGCAGGATGTATCCAGTTGCTGCACAATAATGAAACATTAGTACATGTCAAATTGTCCTGACCACAATGAAGTTACCATGTTCAAAATTAGTATATATAGTCACTTACTCTTTCCCATTAGGCGTAATGAGGATCTTCGCCTCCTCGGTAGCAGGTTCCTTGTCCTCATCAGGGACCTGGGATTCCCCTCGAATCCTTGGCTTCTTCGGCGGCGCGGAGGGCCTCGCCTCGAAGTCCGTGGAGGGGCCTGTCCCCACGTCCGTGGAGGGGCCCGTCTCCTGCGAGTCCGTGGAGGGGCCCGTCCCCACGTCCGTGGAGCCCGCAGAGGGTATGTCCGAAGACACGTCGCCCCCACCTCGCCCTCGTCCTCCCTCACCTCGCCCTCGTCCTCCACCTCGCCCTCCTCGTCCTCGTCCTGCACCTCGTCCAGCATCTCCACCCTCACCTGCATTGAGAAAGGGTGAACAATTAAGCATAAAGACATGAACAAATTAAGAATTGCATCACCTCTACTCTCACCACTGTCAGACAGGTAACGCGGGTTCGGATTAGGTTGTCTTCCACTTTTAGTAGCTTTCGTCTGGCGCATCCTCTTCGACAAGGAGGCCGATGATTCCTTGCCTTGGCTCATGTTGGTCAATCACCTGCATTGAGAAAGGGTAAACTTAAAAAAATGTAAAGTAGCTAATCTATAAAGTGAGACAACTATGATTAGCAAAGGTGTCATACTTATTATTATGGGCACGTGTATGGTCATGCACATATACTGAGACTCAGTTTTTGGAGAACCACTAGAATGGGTATATATTTAATTTTCCAACTTCAAAGATGTAGCAACGATTTGTTCTATCCATACACAAAGTTTTTATTTTGGTTCGATATTAGATAGGTACAAAAGGTGGGTATATTGGTATTGTTCCTAGATTAGGTATTGTACCTAGATTACACAAAGTTTTTCCAACTTCAAAGATGTAGCAACCAGTTTACAAATTAGCTACTGTACCTAGCACAAATTTTTATCTAGAGTGCACCATGGCCAATATTCAGAAAGCCTACAACCATGTCTTCTACTACAGATCTACAATAACTTCAGTGCTGCACATAATTTAGTTGCTCGATGTACTGTTGAAAATCAACAAGTTGCTCCGTGCTGCAAAACGGGCAGCATGGTGTTGCTAACCTAACACTCCATAAAGAACGTTGAGATCCACCATCATAAGTGTTTGAGGTAGCAAAAGGGCAAGATCATCTACTCCAACCCATTATATTCTAACCTTAGGTCGTCAGCTAGGCCAGAGCGAGGTGCCTCTCAGCTCTAGGTCCGGGCGGTGGGGAGCCTCGAGCAGCAGGGTGCGTGGCGAGTAGTCGAGCAGCAGGGTCCGTCTGCGGCGTCGAGGAGGAAGAGGAGGTCGCGGGGCAGCTGTACCACGCCGGCGACGCGCGAAGGGGAGGAAGGAGGCGCGCGGTATCACGCCGGCGACGTGCTCTGCGCCTCGGGCTTCATGGTGACGGCGGGTGGCGTACGGGGTGGGGCGAGCAGAGGAGCGGCAGCGGCTGCAATCACGAGGTGGGGCGGCGCGGTGGGTGGCGTACGGGGTGGGGCGGCGCGGTGGGCGGCGTACGGGGTCGGGCGGCCGGCGGCGGGGTCGGGGTTAGGGATTTAGAAATTTGGGGGATTTGGGGATTTCGTGGCGTGCGAAGCTATTTGGCTTAGCCATTCAGGCCTACGCCGACGGCAAAGCCGTCGGCGTATGGTTTTGCTATATTTTTTTCTCTCTGGAAAACCAGTACTGGACCTATTTTAGAAATGCAATATCTCGATATTTATAGCTCCAAATAAATCAAATAAATATGTTCTGGAAAGCTTATGAAGTTTTTTAACCAACCCAAGTGGTTTCATTTCATTTAGATAAATAATAAAAATGTATTATTCAAAATACCACAGAAGGTTTAAATTCTAAACTTGTTTGTTTCTGATACTCTGGCAGTCCAAATATTTGCAAACCAATTTTGTTAGCTTGGTACTGTGATCTACTAGCTTCCCTAATTTTGGGAGAATTAATTATGCAGTGGTAATTGTTTAGTATAAACTATAAGTTAGAACACCCTTCTGCACTAAAACAATTAAATCTGTTGATTGGTTAACCCAAATGAATTCAATTAAATTGAAACCAAATTGTGTGGCTTGATGTGTGCAGTGGCTATTTAGAGCCCCTTTCAGAGATTGAAACCAAATGTATGGATCTCCGGTAAGTACATTGCGAGATGAAAATCCTGACCCTTTCCACTTCAGACGGCATGTCTTCATCTTATCTAGCCATTGTTTTGTTGATAAATGAGATGAATCAGTGCTAATTGCCCGGTCATAGACGAATGACAACAAACTTGGGTACATAGACGAATGACAACAAACTTGGGTACATAGACGAATGACAACAAACTTGGGTACATAGACGAATGACAACAAACTTGCACTAGTAGGAATGTGCTTATAGCCACCAGTCTACATCTTTATTTAATCCATAATACATCACGAATAATGTAACTAACTTTTGCCGGGTCCTAAGCCGCGAGGTGCTGAGCGGCCGGCGGCTTGCACCCAAAGATAAGGAACCATCACTGGGGCAATACTCACATGAGAAGGATCCCTATGAAGTGTATACCACATATTGTCATGCACCGCTTGCGTATCCAACCTAACCAGGTAGCGACGGACGTGCTCGTCCTCCTCTCTGATACGGCGACGCACCTCCACCTCGGGGGCCGGCGGCCTCTGCACCGAGGCTGGCCCACGCGACGGCCACCAAACAAGATCCGGGTCGACGACGTCACCCGGATTCCTCACCAAACTACGCGTCCCGGAAGACACCTCCCAGTGCCAGCCCGGCGGAGCCCAGTCCCGGACACTGCCCGTGTCCAACAAATGGCCGGTGGTCATCATCGATTCCCGCCGAGATCTGAAAAAATGAGTGGGGAATTTGATCAAACAACTAAGGTGCGTGCAACCTAGGTACGTAGGGGAGGGAGAGGGCAGCACCTTGGCATGGCGGACGGCACACGCGGTGGTGACGCCACGGGAGAGTGATGAGGGATCAGATATCAGTTTAGATGTATTATGCCAATGGAGGCCATGACTACATATATATAGTGATGAGGCAGCACCTTATCTCCGTGAGCTACCACTTCCACCACCACCACTCCCACCTCCTCGGCAAATCATCATTGCGTCACCCTAATCCAGCGGCTGGATTCAACCTACCTGCGGGCTTGTGTTTCCAACAGCGTCGTTGTGTTGTCCTTATTCACCGACCTACAGGAGGTGGCTCCAATGGCTGGCCGGTGAACAAGGACGAACACAATAATGTCAGGGAACATGCCAGCAGGTAGGCTAAATCCAGCCATTGGATTCGGTGGCGAAGGTAGAACAAAACACACGGTTTCTCCTGCAAATCGGCCTTCGATCCACGGAGCGGCAAGACGTCTCTGATGATTTGCAACCGTCTGGCAAGACGTCTCTGATGATCTGCAACCGTTTGGAACGGTCGCAGGTCATCAGAGACGTCTTGCCGCTGGTTGCCCAAAGATGCCTCTCCGAGTGACGCTGGAATGTTTTGTGCGAATGAGTAACCTGTCTGAGGAGGTGGGCTATATATAGACCTGCCTCTCCGAGTGACTCCCTCCAGTTAGCCAATCAGGAATAAGTACGCGGATCGTGTGTTTTCTTCGAGAGCTTGGGAGCCGTTGGATCAAGCGAAAGAAACACACCGCTGATCGAACGGCTCACAAGCGCTGGAAGGAAACACACGATCCGTGTGCTTCTTCCTGATTGGATCAGGAAGAAGCACACGGATCGTGTGTTTCCTTCGTGTGCTTCTGAGCCGTCGGATCAGCGGTGTGTTTCTTTCGAGCGCTGGTGAGCCGTTGGATCAGGAAGAAGCACACGGATCGTGTGTTCCCTTCCAGCGCTTGTGAGCCGTTCGATCAGCGGTGTGTTTCTTTCGAGCGCTGGTGAGCCGTTGGATCAGGAAGAAGCACACGGATCGTGTGTTTCCTTCGTGTGCTTCTGAGCCGTCGGATCAGCGGTGTGTTTCTTTCGAGCGCTGGTGAGCCGTTGGATCAGGAAGAAGCACACGGATCGTGTGTTCCCTTCCAGCGCTTGTGAGCCGTTCGATCAGCGGTGTGTTTCTTTCGAGCGCTGGTGAGCCGTTGGATCAGGAAGAAGCACACGGATCGTGTGTTCCCTTCTAGCGCTTGTGAGCCGTTCGATCAGCGGTGTGTTTCTTTCGAGCGCTGGTGAGCCGTTGGATCAGGAAGAAGCACACGGATCGTGTGTTTCCTTCGTGCGCTTCTGAGCCGTCGGATCAGCGGTGTGTTTCTTTCGAGCGCTGGTGAGCCGTTGGATCAGGAAGAAGCACACGGATCGTGTGTTTCCTTCGTGCGCTTCTGAGCCGTTGGATCAGCGGTGTGTTTCTTTCGAGCGCTGGTGAGCCGTTGGATCAGGAAGAAGCACACGGATCGTGTGTTCCCTTCCAGCGCTTGTGAGCCGTTCGATCAGCGGTGTGTTTCTTTCGAGCGCTGGTGAGCCGTTGGATCAGGAAGAAGCACACGGATCGTGTGTTTCCTTCGTGTGCTTCTGAGCCGTCGGATCAGCGGTGTGTTTCTTTCGAGCGCTGGTGAGCCGTTGGATCAGGAAGAAGCACACGGATCGTGTGTTCCCTTCCAGCGCTTGTGAGCCGTTCGATCAGCGGTGTGTTTCTTTCGAGCGCTGGTGAGCCGTTGGATCAGGAAGAAGCACACGGATCGTGTGTTCCCTTCTAGCGCTTGTGAGCCGTTCGATCAGCGGTGTGTTTCTTTCGAGCGCTGGTGAGCCGTTGGATCAGGAAGAAGCACACGGATCGTGTGTTTCCTTCGTGCGCTTCTGAGCCGTCGGATCAGCGGTGTGTTTCTTTCGAGCGCTGGTGAGCCGTTGGATCAGGAAGAAGCACACGGATCGTGTGTTTCCTTCGTGCGCTTCTGAGCCGTTGGATCAGCGGTGTGTTTCTTTCGAGCGCTGGTGAGCCGTTGGATCAGGAAGAAGCACACGGATCGTGTGTTCCCTTCCAGCGCTTGTGAGCCGTTCGATCAGCGGTGTGTTTCTTTCGAGCGCTGGTGAGCCGTTGGATCAGGAAGAAGCACACGGATCGTGTGTTTCCTTCGTGTGCTTCTGAGCCGTCGGATCAGCGGTGTGTTTCTTTCGAGCGCTGGTGAGCCGTTGGATCAGGAAGAAGCACACGGATCGTGTGTTCCCTTCCAGCGCTTGTGAGCCGTTCGATCAGCGGTGTGTTTCTTTCGAGCGCTGGTGAGCCGTTGGATCAGGAAGAAGCACACGGATCGTGTGTTCCCTTCCAGCGCTTGTGAGCCGTTCGATCAGCGGTGTGTTTCTTTCGAGCGCTGGTGAGCCGTTGGATCAGGAAGAAGCACACGGATCGTGTGTTTCCTTCGTGCGCTTCTGAGCCGTCGGATCAGCGGTGTGTTTCTTTCGAGCGCTGGTGAGCCGTTGGATCAGGAAGAAGCACACAGATCGTGTGTTTCCTTCGTGCGCTTCTGAGCCGTTGGATCAGCGGTGTGTTTCTTTCGAGCGCTGGTGAGCCGTTGGATCAGGAAGAAGCACACGGATCGTGTGTTTCCTTCGTGCGCTTCTGAGCCGTTGGATCAGCGGTGGGTCCTGGAGACGCGCTCCAATTCTTGAATGCACTGCATCCCCTGTTGATGGAATTTTTGCTTCTGCATTGATATTAAACAAACCATGCAAATTACAGTGACAACATAAATTACACAGAGAACATTCTTGAACCGCCGATACATAATTGACTAAGAAACAAGTAAACATGCATGTAGAACAAATTACAACAATCATGAACAACTATCAAACTTCTCCACCCTACGCCGTGCGTGTGCTGCCACCCTTGCTCTTTGACGAAGATTCTGCCTTCTTGCCTTTGCCCTTGGACGAAGCTTCAGCCTTCTTGCTCAGTGCTTCAACCCTCCTTTCCTTTGACGACGGCATGAAATCGTCGTCATCATCGCTGTCAACTACCCAGAGACAGGAACGACCGTACGAATAACGGTCAGCTTCAGTTCGGTAGAACGGACTATTCGTAACTTTCCTGTCAAACTTATCTGCAAGCCTGAGCATTTCTGCACGAATTTGGAGCGGGGTCCTATACGGAAACCCATCGCGGCATAGCTTCGCCCCGAGTGAAGCGAGATGACTCTTAGTGTGCAAAATTTCTTCAATTGGAACTACCCTACCATCTACCTTCAAATTGCTTGAAAGCCTAGCGAGATGCTCGGATGCGGAAATGTGAAACCCAGACACACACTTCTCGCAAGGACCAATACACACCATGCTTGCGCTCAAGTGAGTACCATGCCTACCTTCGACTGGGTTATATAGAACTACCGGTGGCGGCATTTGGCGGGAAACGGTGGCGGGAACGATAGCGGGAAACGAAAGATCGTGTGTTTCCTTCTAGAGCTTGGGAGCCGTTGGATCAAACGAAAGAAACACACCGCTGATCCAACGGCTCACAAGCGCTGGGAGGAAACACACGATCCGTGTGCTTCTTCCTGATTGGGCATACTACTAGCCAATCAGAAAGAAGCACACGGATTGTGTGTTTCCTTTGAGAGCTTGGGAGCCGTTAGATCAAACGAAAGAAACACACCGCTGATCCAACGGCTCACAAGCGCTGGGAGGAAACACACGATCCGTGTGCTTCTTCCTGATTGGGCATACTACTAGCCAATCAGGAAGAAGCACACGGATTGTGTGTTTCCTTCGAGAGCTTGGGAGCCGTTGGATCAAGCGGTGTGTTTCTTTCGAGCGATTCTGAGCCCTTGGATCAGGAAGAAGCACACGGATTGTTGTGTTGTTGCTACTACCGATATTTTGTTCTCTGTGTAATTTGAAGAGTACCATGTATCTTCAATTTTCTAATTTGCATTGTTTGTTTAATATCAATGTAATTTATGTTTAATATCCGGTAGTGAGTCTACCCCAAATCAACACCACGAGGCAGGATAAATTGAGCCATATATTTAATTTATGTTTAATATCCGGTAGTGAGTCTACCCCAAATCAACACCACGAGGCAGGATAAATTGAGACATATATTTAATTTATGTTTAATATCCTTTGTCTATTCACAAAATTTGAGAAACAATCCTCCACTAGTCGGCTTGAGTAGAACTTTCCCTCACGGTAGAGCTGCAGACCCACAAAACCAAGTTGTTGAACTACTTTTGACACCGAGGAGTCGCTCTTTGGGTCAATAAGAAGACCAAGATGAGAGGATTTCACAACAAAATCTGAAATTTGTTGCTTTAGATTGTTGTCAACCTGCATTTCCACAACAAAATCTGGTTAGCTGATTCTTTGCTCAACATGGTTCTTATAGACATGTGTTTCAGGGCTAGCAAACTGTCATTAGATAGCTGGAGGTTTACTTTCCCGTTGTGTGAATTTGTCAGTTGCTTCTCCACGCTGAAAAGCTCCAAGGCTTCCGTTTTTGCAGCAAGTGACTGAGGGTAATAAATATGCACACAATCTCCATCGAAATCTGCTGACAAAGGAGAGAATATGAATTACAACTACATTAAATATTGCAGCAAGTGACCTAGGTTTTGGTGGTGTTCCGACGCTCCGGGGCCCCGCTTCGGCGAAACCCTAAATCCGCTGGAAAAACCCTAATGTGCACGTCTACCCCCATAGACGTGCGTCGAAAGGGGACATCAACTATGTGTTGTAGGTGTATATTACATGTGTTGTTTTTATTTATTTTACATGTATATGTTGTAGGGATATATACTATGTCGGGAACTTTGACCGTTATTTTATGCGGGTGGGATACCGGAAAACTCAAACCGTTATTTTATGCGGGTGGGATACCGAAATTGGGAGGGAACTTATAGATCCAATTTATGTATAAATTATGCCTACATTAAATATTACGTAGATAAATAAATAAAGAAATATCATATAAAGAAATAAATAAAAAAGGAACAGATATACGCCGACGGCATTGCCGTCGGCGTATGAACCCAGGGAATTCTTCCGTTCCTTCTCCGTCATGGGCGTTGCTACGCCGACGGCACGTTATACGCCGACGGCGCCCGTCGGCCTCTGCATGGCTACGCCGACGGCGCCCTGTACGCCGACGGCCAGTGGCACGGCTGCCCTATCCCTGGTTGTACGCCGACGGCCCCGACATTTGGCCGTCGGCGTACAATCCGGCCGTCGGCGTTTTGGGCGATTCCCGTAGTGCGAGGTGCAACTGGTGCTGGGGAAATCTGAATACATATGCCTGGTCGAAATATTCAATCCGATCAGTAAGCGCAGACTTCATCGGTTGGCAAAAAGTAAGCGGACACTTATCTATACCTATATATATAATAATGAAATCAATAAGGCTTCTTCTCGTACGTCATCGAAATTGCCACTAGAGTTGATGAAAATTACCCACCTTGCCACCCGTAAGTGGTACCGGTTCGTTTTTTTATTTCCAATCCCGCAGTCTAGATTGGAAAGTGGAAACGATCGTCACCCGAAGGAAAAAGAAACCTGCCGCAGCCTCCCCTGTTCTCCTCTGGTTCTCCCTCTCGATCCACAGGCCATACGGAGCAAGAGCACGGCGTCGCCACCACTCCCGTGACCCGTCCTCACCCGCGTTAGATAGGGTAGAAGGATGCGGCCGGCCGGATTCGCGGTGTGGGGGCGGAGGCGGTGGAGTTCCCATGAGTGAGGAGCAGGGGAGAAGGATGCGGGCGGCCGGATTCGCGGTGCGAAGCGCGTGCGGCCGTACGGGAGGGAGAGAGACGGCGGCGGCGGCGCTCGCGAGATCTTCGGAGTGGAAGGGGATTCGACATCCGCGTCCCGGTCCTGGCCGGCGACCTCCTGCCGCTCCTGGCCTGGTCGGTGGCCCGCTGAGATTGTGTCTGGATCGTCACCCATCCACTACCATTAGCAGAACGGAAAGGTTGGGCGGTATGCCGTATGTGAGCCCATGCAGAGATTTACGTACTATTCGATTTCTAGACCGAGCGCTATTAGAGAGTATCTCTGTTACTACCTCGTGCTTTTATTTCCTTTCTCCTTGCATGTATTTTGATCCGTGCATCATGTCAGTGACTTTGGTCACGGCCTGTGGACATCGCCTTTAGGTGCTGCGAGGCAGAAGCTTGCACGCCGACGATGATTGGAGCGACGGGGATACTTCGGTGGTTGCGCTTGAGTGAGCCAAAAGAGGCGAGGAGGGAATAGTGAGGGGGGTGGCTGGATCGATTGATCCACTGACGTTTCAGCAATCTCAAAAAAAGGACTGATGTTTCACCTAGTTCAGCTATGGGCTTTGTATGGGTTCAAAGCCTCAAATCAACCACGTACGGCCGATTTGTTTTGCTGTGGAGCGTCCCCTAGGAACATCCAGCCCACGCGGATCCGATGACCGAGAATGGATAGATCGTGAAAATGGACGGCCCTGCAAGCTGATGGTCTGACAGAGATCCATTTTGTCTTAATTTTAATGTCCCTGATTAAGCCAACTTACTGAGTTATGTAACCTCCATCTGGTGAGCGCTCCGGTCACCGTGGTGTAGCCGATCATATGCCGGCAGAAAGGCAGGTAACCATCATGCCTAGATCTTCTTCATAGAGGGGTGCTGCCGTCTGTTGGGAAGCGATCCGATCTTGATCGTGTTCGCAGCAGACATGAATCCATACATCTATTTCTTGTTACCGTCCACGAGGCAGTCTAAGAAAAAGAAAAAGGAGGAGAGATCCAGTGATGACAGCATGAGCAACTTTGCTAGATTCATTCGTTCAGTACCAGGATGTGCTATCATGCATCGATCATGAGCACGGCCAGACTCCGGGGTTGCTCCTAACGGCTCCAGAGAGGTCCTGAATATTTCTGAGGAGGTTCGGACGGACTCTCGTGAACTCCGACGTAGTCCGGTCGAGGCCAAGGTGGTCAGGAGCGGAGGCGAGTGAGCGTGGACGCGGAGTAGGCGGTGGTTGTCGGACTTGGTCCTACCGGGTACTCATCCGACCAAACTTATAACAATATTACAAGCTAGTAAATTTAGAAAAAATCATGAAAATCTACAATTAAGGGTATTACCTATTTTTCTTTTAAAGCCCACCCAGAACATCTACGATACATACAAGCTAGCCCAAGGAGCTATAAAGTTGGATGGATGTGCTTGTGTGGAACGAATCGGAAATGAAAGAAAGGAGCATTTGAGTTTTTGCACATCCCACTAGCACCCTAGGTAATCTCTCAATAAATAACACGTTACACGTGACACGCAGTCTGACTGACTCAACGAGTTGTTGCCAATAAAACACCTTTTATTTTCACAGCTGGCACATCTACCACACGAGTTGCATTTGTTTTAAAATACTAGGACTCTGGTTACTATTTGGATTGAATTGTTCAGCGGGGCACATGTATTTGGAATTTGACCAGTACAACTCGTCGAGATATTCCTTTTTCCGGTTGAAGATCATCTTTTTTAGGGGGCACATGTATTTGGAATTTGACCAGTACAAATCGTCGAGAAACCATGGATCGAGGTATTCTAGAAACAAGAGGGCATGGGTCTAGTTTTTTATCCATGTTTTGCAAAGGGGCAGGGCGTGTCGAAGAAGATGGTGACGATAACACAAGGTTTTAATCCTTGAGGATCCATTTATCAAGTTGTACTGTATTAAAGCAGCATTTGCAGCAGAATCCATCATCTCCCTCTTTTAAAGGGAAATATGTTTGTACTAGAAGGATGTTGATGCATGCACACGGTCAGATATGATTACCTAGCTAGTTTAGTATTTTCTGCAGAATACATATCTTCTTTTCTATTCCGTAACATGTGAGCTCTAGGTCGACAAGATAGAGGGGAAGAACCTACCTTCTACATGGCGAAGAAGGGGCATATGGTTTTTCTTCTGATTTTTGGTTCTCTTTTGTCATGTTCTATACTGATACAATCGTGTAAGCCAAGTTAGTGATGCATATTATTAGTTATTTTTGTCTAGTTCTATGAAGATAATAAATCCTATGATCATATTAAGTAATGTACGCTTTCAACTACATTATCGATCTACCGTTTTGCTGGTAATTTTTATAACTAGAAACCCATGGACAACAAATACAATCTAGCCCTTAGATACAATTTCAATAACAGGTTCAAATACAAACATATACAAGCCCAGTCACAAATTACAGGAAAGATACAAAAACAATCAAAACCCAGAACACTACGAGAGTGAAAGGGAGGAGGGATTCGGCCCGCACAAACACAAATGTGCGTGACATCGGTCGGCCAAGAATTACGTGAATTCTCAATCGGCCGAGCCCTAAGAGTGTCCCTTAATTATTTATTTATGCAGTACGCTGCTACGGTACAAGCTGCACACATAGCCACATGTACAATTTGTACATAGCCTAGTATGGACTCTGCCCATCCCAGTTGCCTGGCGGGTTGTAGCTGCAGATGACAATCGCGCCGGCGCCTCCGTCGCAGAGGACACTGCCACAGCCGATAGCGGTCGAGTCCCTCCACACCACCTGCGTGTAGTGCCCGCACGACTTACCGGCCGGCGCCGAACAGCTGTTGGTGGCGTGGTCGTAGTACTGCATCTCCGAGACCCACGAATTGACGGCGTCCACCCCCGTCAAGTTGACATCGCTGCCCCAGTAGATGTTCTCACCGTATGGCCGGCCCGCTGGACTGTGCATCGGCTGGCAGCTGGCGCTAAACTGGTCCACCCACGACTGCGCCCATGCAGCCACAGTGGCGTCCCACGACACCGGCCCGACGCCCACGGCGGCGCGCGCCGCGTTGTGGGCGTCCACTATGTCCTGTGGCGTTCTCTGTGCAGTGACGACGGTGGCGGAGACGAGAGCAAAGAGGAGAAGTGCAACTAACTTGGGGAAGATCTCCATTCACGCTGATGTTGCCTTACGATATCAAGGAAAGAAGTGTGTGTGTTGATGGATGAGATTGGCTGCCACCATGAGTTGTGTATTTATACTAGTGCATAAGCTAGCTGGATGGGTAGCTTCTAAAAGCAGCTAAGCTTGGAGCTATTATAATACTTGAAATCGATAGGAATATCTCCACGTACGAGGTGCAACTGGTGCTGGGGAAATCTGAATACATATGCCTGGTCGAAATATTCAATCCGATCAGTAAGCGCAGACTTCATCGGTTGGCAAAAAGTAAGCGGACACTTATCTATACCTATATATAATAATGAAATCAATAAGGCTTCTTCTCGTACGTCATCGAAATTGCCACTAGAGTTGATGAAAATTACCCACCTTGCCACCTGTAAGTGGTACCGGTTCGTTTTTTTATTTCCAATCCCGCAGTCTAGATTGGAAAGTGGAAACGATCGTCACCCGAAGGAAAAAGAAACCTGCCGCAGCCTCCCCTGTTCTCCTCTGGTTCTCCCTCTCGATCCACATGCCATACGGAGCAAGAGCACGGCGTCGCCACCACTCCCGTGACCCGTCCTCACCCGCGTTAGATAGGGTAGAAGGATGCGGCCGGCCGGATTCGCGGTGTGGGGGCGGAGGCGGTGGAGTTCCCATGAGTGAGGAGCAGGGGAGAAGGATGCGGGCGGCCGGATTCGCGGTGCGAAGTGCGTGCGGCCGTACGGGAGGGAGAGAGACGGCGGCGGCGGCGCTCGCGAGATCTTCGGAGTGGAAGGGGATTCGACATCCGTGTCCCGGTCCTGGCCGGCGACCTCCTGCCGCTCCTGGCCTGGTCGGTGGCCCGCTGAGATTGTGTCTGGATCGTCACCCATCCACTACCATTAGCAGAACGGAAAGGTTGTGCGGTATGCCGTATGTGAGCCCATGCAGAGATTTACGTACTATTCGATTTCTAGACCGAGCGCTATTAGAGAATATCTCTGTTACTACCTCGTGCTTTTATTTCCTTTCTCCTTGCATGTATTTTGATCCGTGCATCATGTCAGTGACTTTGGTCACGGCCTGTGGACATCGCCTTTAGGTGCTGCGAGGCAGAAGCTTGCACGCCGACGATGATTGGAGCGACGGGGATACTTCGGTGGTTGCGCTTGAGTGAGCCAAAAGAGGCGAGGAGGGAATAGTGAGGGGGGTGGCTGGATCGATTGATCCACTGACGTTTCAGCAATCTCAAAAAAAGGACTGATGTTTCACCTAGTTCAGCTATGGGCTTTGTATGGGTTCAAAGCCTCAAATCAACCACGTACGGCCGATTTGTTTTGCTGTGGAGCGTCCCCTAGGAACATCCAGCCCACGCGGATCCGACGACCGAGAATGGATAGATCGTGAAAATGGACGGCCCTGCAAGCCGATGGTCTGACAGAGATCCATTTTGTCTTAATTTTAATGTCCCTGATTAAGCCAACTTACTGAGTTATGTAACCTCCATCTGGTGAGCGCTCCGGTCACCGTGGTGTAGCCGATCATATGCCGGCAGAAAGGCAGGTAACCATCATGCCTAGATCTTCTTCGTAGAGGGGTGCTGCCGTCTGTTGGGAAGCGATCCGATCTTGATCGTGTTCGCAGCAGACATGAATCCATACATCTATTTCTTGTTACCGTCCACGAGGCAGTCTAAGAAAAAGAAAAAGGAGGAGAGATCCAGTGATGACAGCATGAGCAACTTTGCTAGATTCATTCGTTCAGTACCAGGATGTGCTATCATGCATCGATCATGAGCACGGCCAGACTCCGGGGTTGCTCCTAACGGCTCCAGAGAGGTCCTGAATATTTCTGAGGAGGTTCGGACGGACTCTCGTGAACTCCGACGTAGTCCGGTCGAGGCCAAGGTGGTCAGGAGCGGAGGCGAGTGAGCGTGGACGCGGAGTAGGCGGTGGTTGTCGGACTTGGTCCTACCGGGTACTCATCCGACCAAACTTATAACAATATTACAAGCTAGTAAATTTAGAAAAAATCATGAAAATCTACAATTAAGGGTATTACCTATTTTTCTTTTAAAGCCCACCCAGAACATCTACGATACATACAAGCTAGCCCAAGGAGCTATAAAGTTGGATGGATGTGCTTGTGTGGAACGAATCGGAAATGAAAGAAAAGAGCATTTGAGTTTTTGCACATCCCACTAGCACCCTAGGTAATCTCTCAATAAATAACACGTTACACGTGACACGCAGTCTGACTGACTCAACGAGTTGTTGCCAATAAAACACCTTTTATTTTCACAGCTGGCACATCTACCACACGAGTTGCATTTGTTTTAAAATACTAGGACTCTGGTTACTATTTGGATTGAATTGTTCAGCGGGGCACATGTATTTGGAATTTGACCAGTACAACTCGTCGAGATATTCCTTTTTCCGGTTGAAGATCATCCTTTTTAGGGGGCACATGTATTTGGAATTTGACCAGTACAAATCGTCGAGAAACCATGGATCGAGGTATTCTAGAAACAAGAGGGCATGGGTCTAGTTTTTTATCCATGTTTTGCAAAGGGGCAGGGCGTGTCGAAGAAGATGGTGACGATAACACAAGGTTTTAATCCTTGAGGATCCATTTATCAAGTTGTACTGTATTAAAGCAGCATTTGCAGCAGAATCCATCATCTCCCTCTTTTAAAGGGAAATATGTTTGTACTAGAAGGATGTTGATGCATGCACACGGTCAGATATGATTACCTAGCTAGTTTAGTATTTTCTGCAGAATACATATCTTCTTTTCTATTCCGTAACATGTGAGCTCTAGGTCGACAAGATAGAGGGGAAGAACCTACCTTCTACATGGCGAAGAAGGGGCATATGGTTTTTCTTCTGATTTTTGGTTCTCTTTTGTCATGTTCTATACTGATACAATCGTGTAAGCCAAGTTAGTGATGCATATTATTAGTTATTTTTGTCTAGTTCTATGAAGATAATAAATCCTATGATCATATTAAGTAATGTACGCTTTCAACTACATTATCGATCTACCGTTTTGCTGGTAATTTTTATAACTAGAAACCCATGGACAACAAATACAATCTAGCCCTTAGATACAATTTCAATAACAGGTTCAAATACAAACATATACAAGCCCAGTCACAAATTACAGGAAAGATACAAAAACAATCAAAACCCAGAACACTACGAGAGTGAAAGGGAGGAGGGATTCGGCCCGCACAAACACAAATGTGCGTGACATCGGTCGGCCAAGAATTACGTGAATTCTCAATCGGCCGAGCCCTAAGAGTGTCCCTTAATTATTTATTTATGCAGTACGCTGCTACGGTACAAGCTGCACACATAGCCACATGTACAATTTGTACATAGCCTAGTATGGACTCTGCCCATCCCAGTTGCCTGGCGGGTTGTAGCTGCAGATGACAATCGTGCCGGCGCCTCCGTCGCAGAGGACACTGCCACAGCCGATAGCGGTCGAGTCCCTCCACACCACCTGCGTGTAGTGCCCGCACGACTTACCGGCCGGCGCCGAACAGCTGTTGGTGGCGTGGTCGTAGTACTGCATCTCCGAGACCCACGAATTGACGGCGTCCACCCCCGTCAAGTTGACATCGCTGCCCCAGTAGATGTTCTCACCGTATGGCCAGCCCGCTGGACTGTGCATCGGCTGGCAGCTGGTGCTAAACTGGTCCACCCACGACTGCGCCCATGCAGCCACAGTGGCGTCCCACGACACCGGCCCGACGCCCACGGCGGCGCGCGCCGCGTTGTGGGCGTCCACTATGTCCTGTGGCGTTCTCTGTGCAGTGACGACGGTGGCGGAGACGAGAGCAAAGAGGAGAAGTGCAACTAACTTGGGGAAGAACTCCATTCACGCTGATGTTGCCTTACGATATCAAGGAAAGAAGTGTGTGTGTTGATGGATGAGATTGGCTGCCACCATGAGTTGTGTATTTATACTAGTGCATAAGCTACCTGGATGGGTAGCTTCTAAATGCAGCTAAGCTTGGAGCTATTATAATACTTGAAATCGATAGGAATATCTCCACGTACGAGGTGCAACTGGTGCTGGGAAATCTGAATACATATGCCTGGTCGAAATATTCAATCCGATCAGTAAGCGCAGACTTCATCGGTTGGCAAAAAGTAAGCGGACACTTATCTATACCTATATATATAATAATGAAATCATTAAGGCTTCTTCTCGTACGTCATCGAAATTGCCACTAGAGTTGATGAAAATTACCCACCTTGCCACCCGTAAGTGGTACCGGTTCGTTTTTTTATTTCCAATCCCGCAGTCTAGATTGGAAAGTGGAAACGATCGTCACCCGAAGGAAAAAGAAACCTGCCGCAGCCTCCCCTGTTCTCCTCTGGTTCTCCCTCTCGATCCACAGGCCACACGGAGCAAGAGCACGGCGTCGCCACCACTCCCGTGACCCGTCCTCACCCGCGTTAGATAGGGTATAAGGATGCGGCCGGCCGGATTCGCGGTGCGGGGGCGGAGGCGGTGGAGTTCCCATGAGTGAGGAGCAGGGGAGAAGGATGCGGGCGGCCGGATTCGCGGTGCGAAGCGCGTGCGGCCGTACGGGAGGGAGAGAGACGGCGGCGGCGGCGCTCGCGAGATCTTCGGAGTGGAAGGGGATTCGACATCCGCGTCCCGGTCCTGGCCGGCGACCTCCTGCCGCTCCTGGCCTGGTCGGTGGCCCGCTGAGATTGTGTCTGGATCGTCACCCATCCACTACCATTAGCAGAACGGAAAGGTTGTGCGGTATGCTGTATGTGAGCCCATGCAGAGATTTACGTACTATTCGATTTCTAGACCGAGCGCTATTAGTGAGTATCTCTGTTACTACCTCGTGCTTTTATTTCCTTTCTCCTTGCATGTATTTTGATCGGGCGAATAGCTCCTATGCGACGTCGTTGAGGGCAATTGTCCGGCATGCGACGATGTTGGCTGAAATAGCCCTGGTGCGACGTTTGTTTGCGTGGGAATAGCTCAGACAGGATATGGCCGTTAATTTATTATCCCACGCGGTAAACCCCGTTTGACCGTTCAATGGATAAGTTTATGACAAGTGGGACCTCACGCGTGCGTGCTCTGAAGCCGTGATAATAGCTCCGATGCGACAGCTGCATCTGTTCATCGTGGGGGAAAAAACTCTGCCACGCGCCGGCGTCCCTCTGAGCTCACTCCTGTCCTGCCGTCTCGGCTTCTCCGGGCTAGATGGAGCGGCCGATTCGAGCGGTGGCGCGAGAAGAGAAGCGGCAATCGATTCGAGCGGCGGCGCAAGAAAAGAAGCGGCGGGCGGCGACGCAGGGCTTGCGGTCGCAATGCAAGGTAAGGGCGTCGAGGGTGGATGGAGGTTGGGGTGGTGCGGGTCGCCGGTCGCGGAGGCGACCGGCGGCCCTATTTGTGACTCGTGCAGCGGAGGCGACCGGCGGCCCTACCGGATTTCGGTGAATCAGGTCTTGAAGCGGGCGTGGAAGCGCTACGGCATCGACGGTAAGGGTTTTTCGCTCGGCGGTCAATCGCCGCCGATGACGAGACAGAGGTATGCATCGATGCGAAAACTTGATGCGGGCGACCAGAGCAGTACGGGCTGGAGCTCATCGAGCAGGGGTACCACATCGAGCAGGAGTTCAGCTAGTTCATCGAGCCTGGACATCGAAGTAGCTTTGATCCTATGCGAGATGAAGAATCAGCTACAGAGCTGCTAGATGGAGCTGGAAGCTTGAGCTGCATTATGTAGATAGAAAGTGTAGTGAATTTTGGTAGGGGAGCGTGTGGGGGAGTAATTTTGTGAACTGGGCATGTCGACTGCGTTCTGTCGAACACCCTGGGGGCGTGCTCTGGACATCCCGATGTTGTCATTCGCACGTTCCGTTGGGTTAAACCTTGTAAAAAATGTAAATTATCGTGTCATCTGTAGAAACAATGTCTTACTTCTTTATTTAGACTTACCAGAATGATTTACTTGTTCGGAATATTGCTGTAGAGGACGCAGCCGTGCGCAGATCTTTTTTTTTTCGAGAAAAATGAAAAAGTTTCACTGTGGGCTAGATGAATGGGCCAACTCCATCCAATTAGGCCCAGTAAGTGTAGGAGCCATTTCAGCCACTTTTGCTTTTTTTATTTTTTTATTTGAGCCACTTTTGCCTTTTAGTGTAGAATGCTTAGGGGTTTCCAAAATTTAAATATTGCTAGTGTTGCTAGTGTTACCAAAATGTAAACATTTGTAACTATTACCTCCAAATGGTGGTAGATTTTTCGCAAACAGAGGCATAGCCTAGTGGCAAAGGGTTGATGCTCCCTTTGCCCACCTAAGTTCGAGTCCCCTTGCTCGCAATTTAGGTGTTGCACATTATATGTCCTAGTCCAGTAGCTTTGTGGGTCGGGCATCTCACTATTATAGAATTTCTATAATAGTGAGTTGTCCCATCCATTAAAATATTGCACTTGGACAAATTCTTTTGAATTTTTGAATATTTTTTATATTTTGATTCAACTTTGAATATTTGAATTCAACTTTGATGTACATGTTATTTGTACATGTTATTATGTAGTAGGTTGATCTAACTTGGTCATCCCCATTTCTAATCCTGTCATTTTTCACATCGGTTTTCCAAAATGAGCTACAAATGAGCCCCAAAGGTAGCCCAAACAGCACCATTTCTAATCCTGTCATTTTTTCGACCTTCTCCAAATGATCTCAAACTCTAGGGTTAACATATATTGCACTAATATAGTGTCCTAGAACAATTTTTAACTCAAAACTTGTTTAAAAGTTGGTTTGATTTTAGTTGACCAATTTTTGAAATATTCAAAAAATATTCAAAAAACATCAAAAAATGCAAATCCAGTGCACATGGTCTTAGTTTATCATGTACTAACAGCTCCAACTGATAAACAAGGTCTACATACATATTAAACAAGAAATGCTTCAGTATGGTATGAAATCTCACAACTCAAACTATAGAGTTCATAGTTTGAGATGTGTGATTTCACACCATATTGAAGCATTTCTTGTTTAATATGTGTCTAGACCTTGTTTATCAATTGGAGTTGTTAGTATATGACAAACTAAGAACATGTGCACTGGTTTTCCATTTTTTTGATGTTTTTTGAATATTTTATGATTATTTTGAATTCGGTCAAACCCAAGTTTGACCAACATTTAAACAAGTTTAAAATACCAAAATGAAAAACTAAGCCTGTGTCATTCTTAGTCAAACCAAAAGGAAGCTTTGGTGATTTTTTCAATTTTTTTAAATTTTCAAAACATCAAACCCTCTCTCACTTCCTTGAACTCTCTGCAACTTCGTTCGTGGTAAGTCATTTGTGTGAAGGATTTCTCATGAAAATACTCATATACCAAGTTTATATTTTTTTTTCATAACTATGTCATGTAAGTAGACAATGTGCGCTGGTTTTATGTTATTTTAATTTTTTTTGAATTATTTGTGCTGATTTGAATGTTTGGTCAAACTTTGCACAAAATCGTTGACCGACTAAAAATCAAAGTTTTTTTTTTTTGATAACTATGTCATGTAAGTAGACCATGTGCGCTGGTTTTATATTTATTTGATTTTTTTTGAATTACTTATGCTCAACCCTAGCTCATTCCATCGATATCGTGAACGTGTGAATGTTGGAATTGAAATGTGGATATAACAAGTTTTATATTTTTAATAGCAACTTAGTTGCATAAGTAGACCATGTGCGCTGGTTGTATGTTGTTTTGATTTTTTTTGAATTAGTTGTGCTCAACCCTAGCTCATTCCATCGATAGCTTGAATTGTGTGAATGTTTTTCATTTAACTGTGGATATAACAAGTTTTAATTTTTTTTAGCAACGTAGTTGCATAAGTAAACAGTGAGCGAAAGTTTCATATTTATTTGATTTTTTCTAAATTATTTATGCTCAACCCTAGCTCACTGAAAACCCTAAACCCCGGAAACCCTAAACCCCGTCCGAAACCCCGTCCGAAACCCCCCTGCTTCAGAGCCGTTGATCGCTGGTTAGTGAACGGTTGGATCAGAAGGAAACCCCCCGATCCGCGCCACTCCCAGTTCTGCGCTCTGATTGGCCACTCCCAGTTCCGCGCCATTCGTAGGAAAAAAATTAAATTTGGGCCCAGCAGCAGGATTTGGCCCGCTGGTTAGTGCACAAGTTTTTTTTAGTGTTTTTTTTCTATTCTCACCGCCTCGCCACGGCCGGACGGCATGGCCCAACCAAATAACGGGCCACGGCCCTCCCGTTCACTTTCCCATGCCACGGCCCACCGTTTTTTTTTCCCGACCGCCTCCCGTTCCCCTTCTTATCCACTCAGATGTGTCGTACCCTAGCTATTCAGATCTGCGCCGCCCCCCACACTCCCTCGCCGCCGGCGACCAAATCCACGGGAAACCGCTGCCGCCACATACAGATCCAGCTCCAGCCCACGAAGATGATGAGGCGTGGGGGTTCCAGCTCCCGCGGTGGCCATTCCGGCTCCGGAAATCGCTCCGACGAGGACCGGAAGGCGCGGAAGCGGCCGGCTGACCCCGAACGCGCGAGGCGGGTTCATTCCGACGTCGGTCGGAAGCGCGGCGCGTACAAGTGGCTCCACAGGGGCCTAACGCCGCCGCCAGCGTTCGCCCGTCGTGAGGTGGAGGAGTATGACCGCAGCGTGGCGGCGCGCGGCCACCGCTACGAGCACGGGAGCTCCTACGGCGCGGGGAGCTCCCGCATGGCGGCACGGGCGCCACAGCTGCCACCGCCGAAGAGGGAGGAGGAGCAGGAGCAGCAGGACCGCCCACCGCGCCGCGGCCTGCTGCCCGGGGACTTCGCCGCCGACGAGGACCTGGACTGGATCACCGAGGAGGTGATCCAGCGCAGCCAGCAGCAGCAGCAGGAGGTCGAGGTGCGCCATCAGGAGATCGAGGAGCTCAACAAACTCCGCCTCGAGAAGGTATCGAGGCTTCCCTCCACCCCATCATCGAGGTCAGCTCGGACTCCGACTCCGAGTTCGACTGGTCCGACTGAGCGGCGCCGCCGCCTCGTCGCCGCCGCACCCCCGGGGCTCCGTGTGTGAGCCCAATTTTGGATCTGCGTTTAGGCGTAGGAGCAGCGGTTCGATCCCCAAATGTAATTAGTTTGATGAACTACTCGTGTGGCTTTTGATCAGACGAGCCATTGACGAACTACCTGTAATTCAGTCTAGTATGTCTAATTAAGTTCAGTTTATTATGTGTAATTCAGTTCAGTTCATCTGCTTTTCTGTTAGCCTGTAATTCAGTTCAGTTTATTTTGTTTGACTGAGACGGAGCTCGCATCTCTCGCCGGCGTTGCCGCGCTTCGTCGCCGGAGAAGAAGAAGAAATGGCAAGGGAGGATGCGCGCGCAGGGGAGGAGCAGGAGGATACAACGGTCGTCGTTGCTGTGTGGGTCCCATCAAGCTGATGTGGATAAGTTGTGGGTCCCATCCGCCGGCTCTCCATAATCCTGATCCTAACTAACAGACTGCGCTTAAGGGTCAAGTCGCAGCAGAGCAATTTGTGCAAACAGCGATGTCGCAGCAGAGCTATTCCTGCCAACGACGTCGCTGCCCATCAATTGACTATGAAAAACATCGCATAGGAGCGATTTGCCCATTTTGATCCGTGCATCATGTCAGTGACTTTGGTCACGGCCTGTGGACATCGCCTTGAGGTGCTGCGAGGCAGAAGCTTGCACGCCGACGATGATTGGAGCGACGGGGATACTTCGGTGGTTGCGCTTGAGTGAGCCAAAAGAGGCGAGGAGGGAATAGTGAGGGGGGTGGCTGGATCGATTGATCCACTGACGTTTCAGCAATCTCAAAAAAAGGACTGATGTTTCACCTAGTTCAGCTATGGACTTTGTATGGGTTCAAAGCCTCAAATCAACCACGTACGGCCGATTTGTTTTGCTGTGGAGCGTCCCCTAGGAACATCCAGCCCACGCGGATCCGACGACCGAGAATGGATAGATCGTGAAAATGGACGGCCCTGCAAGCTGATGGTCTGACATAGCTCCATTTTGTCTTAATTTTAATGTCCCTGATTAAGCTAACTTACTGAGTTATGTAACCTCCATCTGGTGAGCGCTCCGGTCACCGTGGTGTAGCCGATCATATGCCGGCAGAAAGGCAGGTAACCATCATGCCTAGATCTTCTTCGTAGAGGGGTGCTGCCGTCTGTTGGGAAGCGATCCGATCTTGATCGTGTTCGCAGCAGACATGAATCCATACATCTATTTCTTGTTACCATCCACGAGGCAGTCTAAGAAAAAGAAAAAGGAGGAGAGATCCAGTGATGACAGCGTGAGCAACTTTGCTAGATTCATTCGTTCAGTACCAGGATGTGCTATCGTGCATCGATCATGAGCACGGCCAGACTCCGGGGTTGCTCCTAACGGCTCCAGAGAGGTCCTGAATAGTTCTGAGGAGGTTCGGACGGACTCTCGTGAACTCCGACGTAGTCCGGTCGAGGCCAAGGTGGTCAGGGGCGGAGGCGAGTGAGCGTGGACGCGGAGTAGGCGGTGGTTGTCGGACTTGGTCCTACCGGGTACTCATCCGACCAAACATATAACAATATTACAAGCTAGTAAATTTAGAAAAAATCATGAAAATCTACAATTAAGGGTATTACCTATTTTTCTTTTAAAGCCCACCCAGCACATCTACGATACATACAAGCTAGCCCAAGGAGCTATAAAGTTGGATGGATGTGCTTGTGTGGAACGAATCGGAAATGAAAGAAAAGAGCATTTGAGTTTTTGCACATCCCACTAGCACCCTAGGTAATCTCTCAATAAATAACACGTTACACGTGACACGCAGTCTGACTGACTCAACGAGTTGTTGCCAATAAAACACCTTTTATTTTCACAGTTGGCACATCTACCACACGAGTTGCATTTGTTTTAAAATACTAGGACTCTGGTTACTATTTGGATTGAATTGTTCAGCGGGGCACATGTATTTGGAATTTGACCAGTACAACTCGTCGAGATATTCCTTTTTCCGGTTGAAGATCATCTTTTTTAGGGGGCACATGTATTTGGAATTTGACCAGTACAAATCGTCGAGAAACCATGGATCGAGGTATTCTAGAAGCAAGAGGGCATTGGTCTAGTTTTTTATCCATGTTTTGCAAAGGGGCAGGGTGTGTCGAAGAAGATGGTGACGATAACAAAAGGTTTTAATCCGTGAGGATCCATTTATCAAGTTGTGCTGTATTAAAGCAGCATTTGCAGCAGAATCCATCATCTCGCTCTTTTGAAGGGAAATATGTTTGTACAAGAAGGATGTTGATGCATGCACACGGTCAGATATGATTACCTAGCTAGTTTAGTATTTTCTGCAGAATACATATCTTCTTTTCTATTCCGTAACATGTGAGCTCTAGGTCGACAAGATAGAGGGGAAGAACCTACCTTCTACCTGGAGAAGAAGGGGCATATGGTTTTTCTTCTGATTTTTGGTTCTCTTTTGTCATGTTCTATACTGATACAATCGTGTAAGCCAAGTTAGTGATGCATATTATTAGTTATTTTTGTCTAGTTCTATGAAGATAATAAATCCTATGATCATATTAAGTAATGTACGCTTTCAACTACATTATCGATCTACCGTTTTGCTGGTAATTTTTATAACTAGAAACCCATGGACAACAAATACAATCTAGCCCTTAGATACAATTTCAATAACAGGTTCAAATACAAACATATACAAGCCCAGTCACAAATTACAGGAAAGATACAAAAACAATCAAAACCCAGAACACTACGAGAGTGAAAGGGAGGAGGGATTCGGCCCGCACAAACACAAATATGCGTGACATCGGTCGGCCAAGAATTACGTGAATTCTCAATCGGCCGAGCCCTAAGAGTGTCCCTTAATTATTTATTTATGCAGTACGCTGCTACGGTACAAGCTGCACACATAGCCACATGTACAATTTGTACATAGCCTAGTATGGACTCTGCCCATCCCAGTTGCCTGGCGGGTTGTAGCTGCAGATGACAATCGCGCCGGCGCCTCCGGCGCAGAGGACACTGCCACAGCCGATAGCGGTCGAGTCCCTCCACACCACCTGCGTGTAGTGCCCACACGACTTACCGGCCGGCGCTGAACAGCTGTTGGTGGCGTGGTCGTAGTACTGCATCTCCGAGACCCACGAATTGACGGCGTCCACCCCCGTCAAGTTGACATCGCTGCCCCAGTAGATGTTCTCACCGTATGGCCGGCCCGCTGGACTGTGCATCGGCTGGCAGCTGGCGCTAAACTGGTCCACCCACGACTGCGCCCATGCAGCCACAGTGGCGTCCCACGACACCGGCCCGACGCCCACGGCGGCGCGCGCCGCGTTGTGGGCGTCCACTATGTCCTGTGGCGTTCTCTGTGCAGTGACGACGGTGGCGGAGACGAGAGCAAAGAGGAGAAGTGCAACTAACTTGGGGAAGAACTCCATTCACGCTGATGTTGCCTTACGATATCAAGGAAAGAAGTGTGTGTGTTGATGGATGAGATTGGCTGCCACCATGAGTTGTGTATTTATACTAGTGCATAAGCTAGCTGGATGGGTAGCTTCTAAAAGCAGCTAAGCTTGGAGCTATTATAATACTTGAAATCGATAGGAATATCTCCACGTACGAGGTGCAACTGGTGCTGGGGAAATCTGAAAACATATGCCTGGTCGAAATATTCAATCCGATCAGTAAGCGCAGACTTCATCGGTTGGCAAAAGGTAAGCGGACACTTATCTATACCTAATAATAAAATTATTAAGTCTTCTTCTCGTACGTCATCGAAATTGCCACTAGAGTTGATGAAAATTACCCACCTTGCCACCCGTAAGTGGTACCGGTTCGTTTTTTTATTTCCAATCCCGCAGTCTAGATTGGAAAGTGGAAACGATCGTCACCCGAAGGAAAAAGAAACCTGCCGCAGCATCCCTGTTCTCCTCTGGTTCTCCCTCTCGATCCACATGCCATACGGAGCAAGAGCACGGCGTCGCCACCACTCCCGTGAGCCGTCCTCACCCGCGTCAGATAGGGTAGAAAGATGCGGCCGGCCGGATTCGCGGTGCGGGGGCGGAGGCGGTGGAGTTCCCATGAGTGAGGAGCAGGGGAGAAGGATGCGGGCGGCCGGATTCGCGGTGCGAAGCGCGTGCGGCCGTGTGGGAGGGAGAGAGACGGAAGCGGCGGCGCTCGCGAGATCTTCGGAGTGGAAGGGGATTCAACATCCGTGGCCGGCGACCTCCTGCCGCTCCTGGCCTGGTCGGTGGCCCGCTGAGATTGTGTCTGGATCGTCACCCATCCACTACCATTAGCAGAACGGAAAGGTTGTGCGGTATGCCGTATGTGAGCCCATGCAGAGATTTACGTACTATTCGATTTCTAGACCGAGCGCTATTAGTGAGTATCACTGTTACTACCTCGTGCTTTTATTTCCTTTCTCCTTGCATGTTTTTTGATCCGTGCATCATGTCAGTGACTTTGGTCTCGGCCTGTGGACATCGCCTTGAGGTGCTGCGAGGCAGAAGCTTGCACGCCGACGATGATTGGAGCGACGGGGATACTTCGGTGGTTGCGCTTGAGTGAGCCAAAAGAGGCGAGGAGGGAATAGTGAGGGGGGTGGCTGGATCGATTGATCCACTGACGTTTCAGCAATCTCAAAAAAAGGACTGATGTTTCACCTAGTTCAGCTATGGACTTTGTATGGGTTCAAAGCCTCAAATCAACCACGTACGGCCGATTTGTTTTGCTGTGGAGCGTCCCCTAGGAACATCCAGCCCACGCGGATCCGACGACCGAGAATGGATAGATCGTGAAAATGGACGGCCCTGCAAGCTGATGGTCTGACATAGCTCCATTTTGTCTTAATTTTAATGTCCCTGATTAAGCTAACTTACTGAGTTATGTAACCTCCATCTGGTGAGCGCTCCGGTCACCGTGGTGTAGCCGATCATATGCCGGCAGAAAGGCAGGTAACCATCATGCCTAGATCTTCTTCGTAGAGGGGTGCTGCCGTCTGTTGGGAAGCGATCCGATCTTGATCGTGTTCGCAGCAGACATGAATCCATACATCTATTTCTTGTTACCATCCACGAGGCAGTCTAAGAAAAAGAAAAAGGAGGAGAGATCCAGTGATGACAGCGTGAGCAACTTTGCTAGATTCATTCGTTCAGTACCAGGATGTGCTATCGTGCATCGATCATGAGCACGGCCAGACTCCGGGGTTGCTCCTAACGGCTCCAGAGAGGTCCTGAATAGTTCTGAGGAGGTTCGGACGGACTCTCGTGAACTCCGACGTAGTCCGGTCGAGGCCAAGGTGGTCAGGGGCGGAGGCGAGTGAGCGTGGACGCGGAGTAGGCGGTGGTTGTCGGACTTGGTCCTACCGGGTACTCATCCGACCAAACATATAACAATATTACAAGCTAGTAAATTTAGAAAAAATCATGAAAATCTACAATTAAGGGTATTACCTATTTTTCTTTTAAAGCCCACCCAGCACATCTACGATACATACAAGCTAGCCCAAGGAGCTATAAAGTTGGATGGATGTGCTTGTGTGGAACGAATCGGAAATGAAAGAAAAGAGCATTTGAGTTTTTGCACATCCCACTAGCACCCTAGGTAATCTCTCAATAAATAACACGTTACACGTGACACGCAGTCTGACTGACTCAACGAGTTGTTGCCAATAAAACACCTTTTATTTTCACAGTTGGCACATCTACCACACGAGTTGCATTTGTTTTAAAATACTAGGACTCTGTTACTATTTGGATTGAATTGTTCAGGGGGGCACATGTATTTGGAATTTGACCAGTACAACTCGTCGAGATATTCCTTTTTCCGGTTGAAGATCATCTTTTTTAGGGGGCACATGTATTTGGAATTTGACCAGTACAAATCGTCGAGAAACCATGGATCGAGGTATTCTAGAAGCAAGAGGGCATGGGTCTAGTTTTTTATCCTTGTTTTGCAAAGGGGTAGGGCGTGTCGAAGAAGATGGTGATGGTAACACAAGGTTTTAATCCGTGAGGATCCATTTATCAAGTTGTGCTGTATTGAAGCAGCATTTGCAGCAGAATCCATCATCTCCCTCTTTTAAGGGCTTATAGCTCTCATGCGACGTGTTTTCAGCGAATTGGAAGGAGAGCGACGTATTTGGAGCGAATAGCTGCCATGCGACGCATCTGAGCGTAAATAGCCCACGGCCAACATGGCCCTTAAACGCTCGTTAGCTGTTAGGTTGGGGTGACCGTTGGGAACATTGGACCACCACTTATCCACGTACGCACGGTGTGGGACCCACCTCAGCGCAGCTAGAAAAGAACCGCGCCCGTGCCCGACCGCCCGACGCCGCCCATTGCTTCCCCTTTCCAGCATCTCTCTCTTCTCCGGCGACGACGCGCACCGATGTCTAGCTCCTCCGCCTCGCAGTCAAGATGGCCAAAGTATGGTGCAGTGCCACTGACACGGTGCCCTAAATGCCCACGCCCAGAGCCCCTTAAACGTTGGGTGAGTAAGACGGATGAGAATGGCAATCTTGGGCGCGAGTTTGTCAAATGCCCGAGCAAGACACTGCAAGGAAGGGATGGCAAGGTTAGATCTCAGTTCTTTCGCAGCCATTTGCTCTGATTTCTCCCCAATTCGTGTTTTCTCGTCAAATTTTGGATTTAGGGTTCATGTGGCCGTTTTCAGATCTTGAAGAACTGTACCCATTTCGAGTGGATGGATTTATATCTTGAGAGGCTTAAGAGGGAGGGCTACATTGATTCGAACGGGGCCGCAACCTGGGAGCTCAATTGGGGGCCGCCGCTTGGTGTGCAGAATTGGGATTTTGGGAGCTCGTCCGCCCCGGACAGAGACGTGCCGACGACGAGTAATGCGCGCAATGGTGCAGTGCCCGTGGAGTGCGAACTGAACCAGGAACTGAAGAAGATCAAGAAACATCTGAAGCAGATGATCGATTTGCAGAAGCAAGCAAATTTGATGGCAGCTGGATTTTATTGTTGTATCATTGCTCTGTTTTTCTTTTACTTGTTGTTTATCCGTCGTTAGGGCAGAGAACGCGATCTGTGCGCCATGCCAAGTTCGTGTAACTTAATCGAATCGAAGCAGCAATTTGGGAAGTTTGTGAATTTGTTCGGGCCCGATTAGATGTTCTTCAGTTAACAGTTCAGACAGTTCTTCAGTTAACTTCAGTCGACAGCTCTGTTTTCAGTAAAAAAAACGTTCTGGGCTGCCAGATTAGATGTTGGGCCGTGAGAAAACAGGCCAACAGTTCATACCAATGTTTTGTTTTCCAGTAAAAAAACTTTCTGGGCTGACGAAGAGATGATGGGCCTTGAGAAACTAACCAGATCCGAAAAGAAAAAAGCCCACCCCGTGTGGGCACTCTTTTTTAATAGCATAGAGGCACACATGTGTAGGGAAAAATGCTTGGATTATTCCTGTAAAATAAAATTTTGCGTAGAGGCACACATAGAGGCAAATGCACATATATTTACTTGTTTTAGCTTGTTGTAACAAATTTTGCTTAGAGGCAAACTTATTTACTTGTTTTAGCTTGTTGTAACAAATTTTGCTTCGGCAAAAAGGTAGCACATGTTTTACTTGTTTCCCTTGTTTCCCTTGTAGCACATGTTTTACATGCTTCGGCAAAAATTTTGTTACTTGCATGGCAAAAGGCAAAAATCACATATTTTGACCTTTAAAAAAAATATTTCTGTTTCTTACATGGCTCATGCAAAAAATTGTTTTGAACGAAACAAACATATTAGGACCAACAATACATTTTGTTGGACAACATAGTAGCACTAACAGCATCACACATATAACTTGTGCCCTCTTACAACTTACGAACCTTACACGATAACTAGCATCGACTCAACACATAGATATATAGCCCGATATATAGGGGCATCATCTTACATGGAAATAAACTAAAGAGGGGCATATATGCCCAAGCAAGCGACAAACCGAAACAAACATGGAAATAAACTACATTGAAATAAACAAACCGAAACAAACATGGCAAACAAACATATAACAGCTCCTCCTTGACTCCTCCTTGACTTCTCCTTGGCTCCTCCCTCGGGGTGGCTCACTCGTCGTCCTCGTCGTCCTCCATGTTGTAGGGGAGGGTGTGAATGCGGCCGTGGTAGTGGAAGATGTCGCTGAAGTTCGTGTAGATGTTATAGTTCGTGAATGCGATGAACTCGCACCCATACCAAAACACCTGCCCGAGGAGGTGGTAAGCGTCGAAGCTGTTGGTGAAGGTGACGTAGTAGCCGACGCCGAGACCGTTGTCAGTGTACTCCTCAAGCCGGAACATGCGCGGCGAGCCCCGGGGAAGGTGGCGGTAGCCACACGAGAGGAAGTAGAGCGCCCAATCCCTTGCGCCCCTCCACCTCGAGAAGGGCCACACGCGCAGCTGGTTCGCAACGAGGACACCGGGCGGATACCGCCACTCCGGCACGGCGGCAGGGCGTTGGAAGGTCGGGCCGTTGAACTGCATGGTGGCTAGGGTTTGAGAGAAGAGGAAGGATGCGGCTTGAGAGAAGAGTGTGAGAGAAGAGGAAGAAGAGAGGGCCTTATAAAGCCGTGGTGTGAGAGAAGACGAAGGAGCGGTGGCGTTTCTTCCCCGTCGATGTGTGTATTAAGTGGGAGAGATGAAGAGATGAGCGGCGCGACGGCGTTCAGACTGGGCGGCCTTCGGACTGCGACGATGAATCGATGAGACGCGGGCAGCATCGATGAGACGCGGGCATGCATCGATGAGACGCGGGCTGAATCGATGCATCGATGCATCGCTGCTAATAGCGTGGGTGCGACGCTTTTTCTGAATCGAGGTGTGCAGGGCTGCGTCGAGGGCTGGGGCGGCGGCTGCGGCATGCATGCAATGTCTGCATGTATCGGGCTGGTGAACGGGGCCCACTAGTCAGTGGCCATTGGTGCATGCAGTTTCGTTGAGACAAACACACGGAGTCATACACTCCTACGCCCAGTCCATGCACCGCATCATTTAGAGTCGTTTGATCGTAATGAACGGTCCAGATCGAGCGCACGGGCCGATCCAAACCCCACCAATTGAACCAATCAGCGCTCCACGCACCGCTAGCCAATCAGAGAGCAGAACGAGCGCAGACGCGGATCGGCAGTCACATGCGCACGGAGCTAACCCTAGCGCCAGATCTGAACCATCCACGCAGAGCGATCAACGGCCCAGAAGGGTGCGGGGTTTAGAGGGGTTTCGGACGGGGTTTAGAGGGGTTTTGAGCAGTTACTAGGGTTAGGGTTAAGCATAACTAATTCAAAAAAAATCAAAAAATATAAAACTTGTGCCCAAAGTCTTATTATGTAGTGTAGTAACGATAAAAAAATATACATATGATTTACATCCATTTTTGTGAAAAATCCTCAAATCATGTGAGAGACCTCGAACAACTAGGGTTAGGCATAACTAATTCAAAAAAAATCAAAACATCCTCAAACCAACGCACATGGTCTTCTTATGTGATGTAGTAACGAGAAAAAAATATAAATATGGTTTACATACATTTGGACGGAAATGCCTCCACTAAAATGTGAAACTTCGAACAATGTACTATGGTTTTCAATGGAAGAGGATGTGTGTTCTAGTCACTAGGGTCGAGCATAACTAATTCAAAAAAAATCAAAACATCCTCAAACCAACGCACATAGTCTTATTATGTGATGTAGTAACGAGAAAAAAATATAAACATGATTTTAATTTGTTTTATATATGATTTTCTATTAAACCATGTTATTTAAATAAAAATAAATAAAAAAATAGAATATTTATTCAATACATAATGAAACTTCAGATTTACACTACATAGGTAGGATAGAGGTGTAGGAATTTTATTTGGATGATTTAGAGAAGATGCAAAAAAAAGTTGCTTAGAAATGAGGGCGTTTACCCTACCTTTGGAGGTCATTTGAAACACACTTTTGATGACTATGAGTCTAACTTAACAAAAGGGCTCAGAATGATCAGATAACATACATATTTGAGTTGAGGTAGCATTGAAACATCATACCCTAGTCAAAAGTTCAACTTGAGTCCAAATTTGAATTTAAACCGAAATTTGAATTTTGCATCAAATTTGAATTTCAGTTTGAAAACAATAACCAAACAAGTTCGGATGGAAACATGTGGATACATAGTGCCCAACAAATGTTATTACATGCCATAAATTTCAAATGACCAACAGTTCTATCTCTTCCGACCACGCCGTGTACCTTCTTCGCCTTAGCATTTCTTGTTTTTGGTTGTACTGCACACACAAGTTCACTGATCATCTTGGTTTTCTTCATTGGACTCGATGCTATCACCTCCTGAAACTCGAAAGCAGGTTCAGTTCGATCAAATTCTTCAGTGTGCACCTCGACATCAGTTTCTTCAGTGACAACAGCTGCAGTTTCTTCAGTTTCGACAGTGTGCACCTCGACTGCAATTTCTTCAGTTTCAGCACCAAACTGTTGCCACTGACTTCTCTTCCTTCTGCAGCCACTGACTCTTGCTCTTTTTGTTGGCCAACACTGTTCAACAACAAGAGGCTGACTTGCAAACTTCCTCCTGAAAACAACAAAGCATGCCACATATTTATAATTGAAACAAAAGCACAATATGAAAAAACACAAATAAACAAGCACATACTTTGTGGGCTTAGGAGAAGAGTAAATGCATTGTCTAGATCCCTCTCTGTGCCCAAGTACTTGGCACCGCTTGCATCTATTTTTGCTACCCTTTTGAACCCTTTTTGGCTTTCCATCTTTCTTGTCATTCTTGCCCTTCTTACTACTCCCACCTTTTTCAAACCATGCCTTGAATCTACTCTGTTTAGGTCTGCCTGCCTTTCTTTTTGTCAGAGGAGGACACATGGAAAATTCAAGCGGCACTTCTGGCCACTGAGACTGATCTGTAAGAGGTGGAATTGGAGTTGCATATGCAGCTTTGAATTTTGCTACCGAATAATATTCATGCAGATATGGATGCATGTTTATCTTCGGCTGTGAGGCTAAGAATAGAATGGCATGCTCACATGGTTTACCAGTGTGTTGCCACTCGAGGCAACTGCAATCATGCAATTCAGTGTCAACAACATGCCTCCTTCCAGTCTTGTTATCTCTAACTTCAGCACCCCACAGTGATGATTTTTCAACAGACAAATGTGTAAGACTTCTGCTTCTGTTGACCACCTGTTGCACCACTGCTGGAAGTTTATCACCTTGCAGACAATCACCAATCTTTTTTCTCAATTCCCACAGCCGCATGAGCATGATCCTGATTTGGTCAACCATGTCATGCACAGGCAAATCTTTTAGCTGCTTCACCTTGTTGTTGAAACTTTCTGCCAAATTGTTGTTGATATGATCACACTTGATGGCAGTGTTGAATCCTGACCTGTACCATAATAAAGAATGGTAGGTGTTCAACCATGTACCAAACTCCTCGCATGTTGCCATTACCTTACCAAGATGATATGAATGTGTCTGTTTAGTGTAAGATCTTGCTGCTGGCCACATTCTCCCAAATTCATCTCCTCTGAATTTTTTGATCAAATTCATCCACAAATGGCCAAAGCACTCCCTCTGCTCAGCATGTGGGAACACATTTTTAACTGCATTTTCCAGACCTTTGCATGCATCTGTGTGTATTGCCAAAGGTGACACTGGCCCTAAGCTTCTTTTCAACTGCATCATGAACCATGTCCATGAAGCCTCTGTCTCTGACTGAAACAAGCCAACAGCAACAGGAAACATCCAGTTGTGTCCATCTAGAGCATTGCATGCTGTCAACTGACCATTCCACTTGCCTGTCAAAAATGATGAGTCTATGCTCAAATATGGACGACATCCTGCTTTGAAGCCATCGGTGCAAGGCTTTAAAGCCATAAAGAATTTGGAGAAATAAACCTTGCCATCCTCTGATACCTCTGTATCTATCTCGACAATACTGCCAGGTGACCTTTTCTCCACCTCTGCTTTGAAATTGTAAAGCATCCTAAATGTGTTTGCCCAATCACCATACAAATTCTTCATTGCCCTTTGTTTAGCCTTCCACACTGTGGTATAATTCAGTTTAATGGGGTACAGCTTTTCCAAGTCTACTTTCAGTCTTTTGGCAGTAGTGTTCGGTGTTTTCGCCAAAATTGGAGTTATCTTTTCTGCAACCCAAATCTGTGATGTCATGCTTGATACTTTTTGTGAACTTGTAAGACAAGTATGTTGATGAGGGATTTGGTTAACCCTGACTGTACTTCCATCAGGCTGCAGTCTAGCAGATATGTACCACTTGCAAGGCCTCACACCACTACCATCAAAACCTCTGCACTTAGCATAAAACTTCTTTCTATCAGTCCAAAGTGTCTTGGCATCAAACTGATGTCTGACTGCATAAGTCTTGAAAGACAACCTGAACTCATCCATGTTTGGCCACAACTTTCCCACTTGAATGACAGGGTTTTCCTTGTCATACACATGCACCAGCTCATCATTATGTGCATCATCTACATAATCTGCAGCATCTTCCATCAACTGTTCATCTACATCTTCACACAATCTCTGTCAGAATTATCACTAGCTTCATCCCTCTCTCCTCCTCTCTGTCATCGACTGGAATGCCAAATAGTTTGGCCATCTCAGTGTCAGCAATTGGTGCAATGACCAAATCAGTATGCTCCTCCAATTCAACTGCATTCCAATCAACAACAGCAACATTTCCCTCTTGTGCATGTGCATTAGCCCCATCGGCTATTACTGTCACATCGGTAATAATGGGAACAATCTGCCTCTGTGAAGCCCAATCATCATCTGCCTTCTGCATAGCCAAGTGTGACGGCACATAACCCACCTTCGAATCAATATTCAGATCAACGAGCTCAGCAAAAAAATCAGCCCTGAGGCTTGCCCAGCCCTCTTGCCTATCGATTTCATCAATAATCTGTTCACCATCTTCAATTCTGACATACTCTCCTTTGAAATCATCATACCGCAATAGTGAAACCTCTTGCTCTGGACCCCAAACCACAGTTTCCCCAATTTTCTCCACCAATTTCCTCACCGCCTTCTCTTCCATCTTCTGTAGTTCAGTGGGATCAATCTCTGCACAATCAACCTCCCATTTCACAATTGTGTCTCTCTGGATGTTCTCCATGCTACCATCAACTAATTTTGCCGTCGATGGAAAGAAATTGACCGCAAATTCAAAGGTTCGAGCAGCATCCTCTCTGTTATAGGCGGGCAGTGTGAGAAAGATCAGAGGAGGCCGGAAATCGCATTCAAAATTGGGCGGGAGGGAGGCGCATTACCTGTTCGAAGCTGAATCTAGCGGCTCCTTCTCGATCTGACCACGGGCTCCGGTCCACGAGCTCCTCTCACCGGGCGGCCCCCTCTCACCTTCTATCGATTTCAACAAGCAAAACAGAGGCACGAGCTCAGATCTACAAACAGGCGGAGGGGATTGGGACTAGAGCTCCGAATTCACTAACCATGAAGGCCGCCGCTACCGAAAGAGGGCTCCGCCGCCGCCGAGAAAGAGGGCTCCGCCGCCGCCGCCGCCGGAGCTGAAGAATGGAGCGCGGGCAGTTTCAGACAGTTCAGGTCGGGGGCGGGCGGGCACAGGGGGCAGTTTGACTTGATGCGGTGCTAATTAATTTGGTGGCCCGACATGTCTTAGCGCTAACTGAACTCGTTGACGACCGATTTAATGCCTGTGTCGCACGAGAGCTATTTACCCGCTCCGATCCGTCGCACGAGAGCTATTCGCTCCAAATACGTCGCTCTCCTTCCAATTCGCTGAAAACACGTCGCATGAGAGCTATAAGCCCCTCTTTTAAAGGGAAAGATGTTTGTACAAGAAGGATGTTGATGCATGCACACGGTCAGATATGATTACCTAGCTAGTTTAGTATTTTCTGCAGAATACATATCTTCTTTTCTATTCCGTAACATGTGAGCTCTAGGTCGACAAGATAGAGGGGAAGAACCTACCTTCGACATGGCGAAGAAGGGGCATATGGTTTTTCTTCTCATTTTGGTTCTCTTTTGTCATGTTCTATACTGTAGTAATTTGACTTAATTTGACATGGCGACAAGATGGAGTCATGTAGTAATTTGACTTAATTATAAAATCACCAACGTTGTAAATTCATTGTCATTGCGAAAGTAGGAGTTTATGCTCATGATTTGAACTCTTCATTTTTAGAGAGCAACAGGTTTTCTGAATGCTAATATAGTTCTGTGTTATATCTGTTAAATAGCATCAAGTATATTGGTATCGGATCATGAGATTTATGTGATACTGAAACCAACTTTTCTGTGAAGGATCTTTATTTTGGCTTTGCTATTTTGTAATAATGGCAGGTTGCCTACACGTTTGATGCTGGGCCTAACGCTGTTCTAATAGCACGGAACCGCAAAACGGCGGCCCTTCTCCTCCAAAGGCTCCTCTACTGCTTCCCTCCACAAGACAATGATTTGGACAGGTGTGTGTGTGTGTGTGTGTTTGTGTGTGGTTATCATGATTAATAAAACCTAGTGTTCATTTGTTCCTGGGTAGTATAACAAACTACTATCTATGCGTCTGACAAACATGTTTGTTGCTGCAGCTATATGCTCGGCGACAAATCGATCCTAAGCGATGCCGGAGTACAATCGGTAGCGGACGTCGAGGCCCTTGTAACGCCTCCGGAGATGAAGACGCCAGGCCACAGGTTCAAGGGCGATGTTAGCTACTTCATCTGCAGCAGGCTGGTGCAGGCCCAAAAGTTCTGACGGACGAGAGCCACGCGTTGATCGATTCTGCTACGGGGCTGGCGAAAGGAGTGTAAATTTAGATGATCATTGGTAGGTTTCGCGTGTGTTGTACACTCTGTAGCATTGCAGTTTTGAACTTCCATCCTTTTTGTCCTTGTAATGGTCTGGCCTCTTAAAAGAGCACGATTCTTCATTTTCAATAAAAGTTTGTTGAATATATTGCCATTTTGCTGATTAATTTTCTGTATACATTTGATGGAGCAGTTCTTGATTCTTTGGCATTAAAAAACCATTAAGAGCAACCTTTTTCCCTTGACAAGTGTATATGTTTGTGACATGTTCTCAGGAAAAGTTAAAACTTGAATTTCATATCTGTGTTGCTTGTCTCGTATGTATGAAATTCATTAATATTTCTGGTTGTCAAATTACACAGCAGCCTTTATGGCACAAGCAGCTTGCTCCAGATGTAAATAAAACACTTGCACACACAACACCTTCACTGCCGGATATTTAGGTGTCCAATAATTATTTCAAACTTCGAGTCGAACTCGAGAAGGCAGAGAAAAAGAAATATAAAATATTTCTAGTTGTCAAATTACACAAGAGCCTTTTACGGCACAAGCAGCTTGTTCCAGGTGTAAATAAATAAGCATCGCAGTATATAGTGATATTTTATCCAATAGCTAACCAAATGGGATAAAGAGAGCACACAATGCATAAACCATGCTTGCTAAATCAGCACTGTTTGTCAGTATTTGACAAAGCCAGACAGTCAATGAGAGTATGCGGCCGTGGCACCGAGCTAGATGGGAGTTCGATTCTTCCATCAGAGAGATGATATGCTCCAATTCTCAATATAACTCTCTCACGAATGTCAAAGCTCGGATAGATGGTGTCAGCAATCAGGGAACCGTAAGGGAAAACACCTAGAGGCACCGAGAGAGAGCAATGTAAGCCCATGAACATGGCGCGCCCTGCGCCGCTGCCACCCAAGCTCTTGACCGGGAATAGTGTCCCGGTGTCCAAATCCACTCGATAAGCGTCGTAGCACCTCCTTGAATTATTCTGTGCTATTCCACGCCTAACCAAGTTTTGCCTAACACTCCTCTCCCGAGCCGTGCGCGCGCGCGGCTCCGGGGAGACCCCAACCCTAGCAGCGCCGCCACCTCGATCTACTCCTCCTGGCCGCTGCCGCCGCCAGCGCCGGCGGTGGCGGCCGCGCCTGGCCGTCAAAGGCGGCGGGCGAGGGTGGGGCGCGCCCGACGGGCTCCCCTCGCGCGGGGGGAGACGTTCTCCGGGCGGCGCTGGGGGCGTTTCGGCGGCGGAGCAGGCCGGCGTTCGGCAGGAGAAGCTGTGGAGGGGGTTTCTGGATGCAGCCGCGGAGGTGGGAGCGGGGCGAGGTAGGAGGTCGACGGGGCTGGCAGGGGGCGACGAGGCGAACCCTAGATCTGGAGGCGGCGGCGCTTGCTGCCGGGCGGGCCCCTGGCGCGCGTCTGGCCACCTCCAGGATGCGGGCGAGCGGAGGCGCGCTCCTGGCGGCGCCGGCGAGGAGCGGCACCGACAGCAACGGCGGGGAGTGACGAGGCAAAGCCTCCGCCTTGGAGGCGGCGGCGCTTGCGGCCAGGGGGCCCTGGCGCGCGTTCGGCCACCTCCTGGACGAGGTCGAGCAGAAGAGCTCTCCCGACGGCGCTGGCGGTGTGGAGGACGACAGCGCTGGCGAGGGGATGGCGAGGTGAGCCCAATTCCTTGGGGCGGCGGCGCTTGCGGCCAGGAGGTGCTCCCGGCGCGCGCTCGGCTGCTTCCAGGCTGCGGGCGAGCAGAGGCGCCCCCTGACGGCGCTGGCAAGGAGTTTGGTGGCGGAGTGAGGTCCCGGGTCTGCCTGACCTGGGCCTCTGGAGCCGGTGTCGAGGCTGTCGGCGAGCGACAGCGGGGGCACGACTCCGGTGGTGGTCTGCATCCTAGGAGGAGGTAGGGCAGCGTTCTCCTCGGCTGAGCGGGGCAGTGGTGGACCAAGGCGTTGTGACTTCTTTGGCGGGGTGCTGCGGCGGCGGCGGTGTGAACGACTAGGATGGCGGCCACTTTCCGGCGGGTTGGGTGGGAGGTGCTTGACAAGCCGGACGAAAGTCCTGCCCTTTTCGGTGCAGGCGGCGACGACGCTCGTGGGCGCCGTTCCCCTCCTTGGAGGCGTCGCTGAGGTACGTCGGCACCCCGCTCTCAAACTGGCTCGGATGATGCCTCCGGGGGAAAGCCTAGGTTCGGTGGAACCGGCGCGATGGCGGCGTTCCCGACGTCGTTACTCTGTTGGGAGCTTCGTGTTGGAGGCTCGGTGTGGTGCTCCTAGGTGCGCTCCTCCGATGCTCGCCGCGGTCCAAGACTGGCCTTAGGCGCCATGTACGCCGTCGACGGGAGCCTTTGTGGCGACCGGCTTCGGTTGACGCGGCTCTGTTGCTTAGTCTAGGACAAGTTCTTCGTTTGGAGTTGTAATGCCTGTGGTGTGTGGAGTTGTGTGACAGTGTTGTACGCAACGGGCTGTCAACTTTCTTGTACTCAAACCTCTACCTTCTATAAAACTACGGTACGCAATTGCGTACTCTCTAAAAGAATTATTCTGTGCTGTCATCCGTATGGACCGACGATGCACCAGCATCAGCTCCCCGCCATTGTTCACGAGGTGCACACTATCCGCGAATGCCGAGACATGCATACTGAGCTTGGCAGCCAGTTGAAGCCGTGGTGGGTGCTCTGCACCCATTTCCAGCACCATGACACCGCCATCACTGAGGTTGACAGTGTAGAAGCTGCCTGCAAACCTGAGTGGTGCCACTTGCATCTCGCTGCGGTATTCTAGCAGCTTCCAGGAGTCATCGCCAGGCTTAGCCATGCCAACCATGCCGAGCCGGTCGAAGTTGAGCACCACTGTGGAGTCATCACTGGCAATGCCGGAGCCCCACGCGTTGAGGTGCACTTTGAAACTGAGATCGTCCGGCAGAAGCTTGTCGTGGTGCTGCGGAGGCAGCAGCGTGGTGAGCGGCGGGAGCTCGGTGAGGCGGCGGGTGAGCGGGTTGAGCAGGCGGACGGTGGCGCGCTGCGTCTTGCGGACCAGAACGAGGAGGCCCTCAGGTGTGACAGCGAGCAACAGATGGTCACTGAGCTCCGGGATGCCGACCTGGATGCACTGGCCTGTGGATGTGTTGAGGAAGCAGCGGCGGTCCGGCACGGAGAGGTCCTCCCGGAGCATGGTCCACCGACGGGGATGGAACCGGGGATCCACGCCGCTGTGCTCGCGTGGGTCATCGGAGCACCGCCTCCAGGAGCGGCACACGGTGCGGAAGCGGACGTAGTCGGCGACGTCGAAGGCGAGGACACGGTCGGCGATGAGCCCTGCCGGCCCGTCTCCGAGACCCGACCAGTCCGTCCTTAGGGCAGCAGAGGAGAGTGCCATTTGGGCGCGAGTCGGCGGATCCGCACGAGAGCGGCGCGTCCGCCGTTGGCCCGGCGAGAAGGGTTATTCTCACCGCGAGAGGAGAGGAGTAGGGATCTAGACGGCGGAGGAGAGTGAGCGGCGGAATGGCGTGTGGTGGTCGACGGTGATTTCTCGGCCGCCAGGAGCAGGGGTCGCCGGGATGGATCCCTCCGTTTTGTATGGGCTATTGGGCTTCAGTGGGCTGGTTCGCTTTGTATTTTGCAGGTACAATTTTTTTTTGTTCGACTTTCCACAGCAGTGTATTTTAGCATCAAAACCTTAAAACTGTAGGGAAACTACAATTTGCACTAGTTGCGTCGGTACCCAATTGTCGGATGCACCTTTAGAGTTTCAAAACATGTGAAATAAATCATGTACATAGTTTTTGTTGTATCTTGTGCATCCACAAATGTTTGTCCAAAAAAATGATCATATGTGACCTATGCGAAAAATATAAATGAAGTGTGAGTAACACATGCTACTATTCATTTAGGGTCTTCCTTTTTTTTCCCAGGTCACCTATGGTCATATTTTTTGATAATTTGTTTTGTGGGTATACAAGATACAGTATAATGTATGTCTATAATTTATTTCGTATTTTTCGAAAACTCCAAAGTGGGACATTCGAAAACTGGGTGTGGGCGTTAGAGCCCACAACGACTTGGGTAATCTTTCCTTGTCTTTCCCTCCATGCCTCTCTCTGGTGTCTTTTTCTACACTGCAGTAAAAATGTGCTGCAACCTATTGGAGACGCCTCTCGCCACTGGAGCCGCCGTGTGTTTTTTCTATAAACAAGATTCTAACACAAAATTTGACAAAACTAGTTGAATGTTCGTGCAGTATTACGGAATAAAAATATATACAAACACTAAGCTATATTTTTAATCAAGCGAGGCCAGTACAATGTCTCCTTTGGACTTTTTTTCGCACCTCACCCGAGCACACAATTGTTCGCCCTTTCCACCTTTTTGTTGCTTGAAGAGCACGATCTTATTTTTCATTAAAAGTTGGTTAAATAAATTATCATTTTTGTTGATTTAATTTTCTGTATATTCCAATGCATTTGGAGCTGTTCTCGTTTGTTTGGCACTTAAAAAACAATACCTCAAGGGCAACAAAAGTATTTTTGCCCCATTTCTGCACAAGTATTTTCTTGCGACATAGTCTTAGGACACAAATTAAATTGGATTTAAAATCTGTGGTTATTTCAAGTTGTTAAATTATTATTTTTGTTGCGGCTTCGGACTTGTGCTTTTCAACACGGTAATACTGCAATAGCTACCATTGTGCCTGTCAAAAAAATAAATGAAGAAGACCAAATCTACCAAGTATCTGACCATCTGTGGGCTCCAACGCATTAGCACAAAAAAGGCCCAACAACAATCGTCCCCTTCCACCTCTAAGAAAAAAAGTCGACCACTTCACTTCCACCGTTCCACCGAGGACTGGAGGAGACGTGCTGCTGCCGGCGGCGGCGGGTCCCCTCTACGCTCTCCCCGGTGAGTGAATCGGACCCCTGCGACGAAGAATCCTCCGCGGCTGGTTGAGCGCGCGCGCGTGGCTTCGTGGCTCCCTGATCCACTCCTGACGTGGAGAGGAACTGGGCGGATCTGGGGGACGGGCCGGCGGGGCTGGTCGCCGACCACGTCCTCGCCTTCGACGTAGCCGACTACGTCCACTTCCGCGCCGTGTGCCTCTCCTGGCGGCGGTGCGCCGACGACCCACGCGAGCGCAGCGGCGTGGATCGCCGGTTCCATCCCTGGCGGTGGATCATGCTCCGGGAGGAACTCGCCGCTCCCAACCACCGCTCCTTCCTCAACACATCCACCGTTGAGTGCGTCCAGGTCGACATCCCGGAGCTCCATGACCATTTGTTGCTCGCTGTCACCCCTGAGGCCTGAGGGACTCCTCGTCCTGGTCCGCAAAACACATCGCGCCACCGTCCGGCTGCTCAACCCGCTCACCCGTCACCTCACTGAGCTCCCGCCGCTGGCCACACTAGTGCCTCCAGAGCACCACGACAAGCTTTTGCAGGACAATCTCAATTTCAATGTGCACTTCAAAGCGTGGGGCTCGGGCATTGCCAATGATGATTCCACAGTGGTGCTCAACTTCGACCGGCTCGGCGTGGTTGGCTTGGCTAAGCCTGGCGAGGACTCCTGGAAGCTGCTAAAATACGACCGTGATGGGATGGCAGTGTCACCCCTCATGTTTGCAGGCCGCTTCTACACTGTTATCCTTAGTTGTGGTGTCATGGTGCTGGAAATGGGCGCCGAACAGCGACCACAGCTTAAGGTGGCTGCCAAGCTGAGAATGCATGTCTCTCCATTCGCAGATAGTGTGCACCTCGTGAACAATTGCGGGAGCTGATGCTGGTGCATCGTCACTCCAGACGATCGACGGAGCGGAATAAATCATGGAGGCGCTACGATGCTTACCGAGTGGATTTGGACACCGGGACACTATTCCCGGTCAAGAGCTTGGGCGGCGCCGCAGGGCGTGCCATGTTCGGGCGCGGATTCGCTGACGTTGGATTCGCTGACTTTGCCTGACTTTGAGTCACTTACATGTGGGGCCCACCATGTGTGGGGCCCACACGTAAGTGACTCAACGTCAGCGGGAGCAAAGTCAGCGAATCTCAACCCGCCATGTTCATGGGCATGGACTGCTCTCTTTCGGTGCCTCTAGACGTTTTCCCTCCGGATCCATTAGTGCTGACACCATCTACTTGAGCCTTGATGTTCGTGAGAGAGAGATGTTAAATACTGGAGCATATCGTCTCCCATCTGGAAGGGCCCAACTCCCATGTAGCTTGGTGGAACGACCACATACTCTCATCGACTGTCTGTCTTTGTCCAATAATGTCGAGTGATAATTTAGCCAGCATGATTTATGCAGTATATGGATGACTGGTCCTGCTTAATTTGCATACTGAATCCACCAGCCATACATACATACTAGGGGAATAAGCACGGCCTCCGCTGTGCTCGTGGGCTAAAATTTTGAATTATTCAAATGTGGAATTTGATCATATGTTGTAGTTAGGTGTTTTTTTTGTGTCCATGTTGACGTATTTACTTTGCCCACCCATTAAATTTAATCTTGAAATTATCTGCATTTTAAAATTGCGCAGATTCAGGAATTAATGAAATGCAAATGAAATTTCCGTTTTAAGATTGCCCGCATTTCAGAAATCGTTCAAATTCGGAAGCCATCCATTTTTTGAATAGTTTTAACGCATTTGAATTCATTTTGACGTCTACGAAAATACACAAATTTGGAAGGCACGTAAAAATTTGAAATCTGAATTACATTCAAATTTGAGTTTTGATCGTACGACGTTTGAATTCCTTTTGACGTCTATGAAAGTACACAAATTTTGAAGGCACATGAAAATTTGAAATTTGAATGTTATCCTATGACGTGAATAGAAAGCGTTTATTGGTGTGCTCATGTTCATGTTTTTGTTGCATTTGTAGACATCGTGGTGGAGAAAAATTTAATTTGAAAATGTATTCCTAAATATTGCGGTGCAGAAAATTGTAATTTGGAAATATCCATGTTTAAACCGTGCTCGGATTTGGATGTACCGAAATATGAAAAAGGGTTGCATTTATGAATTATTTGATTTCTAAAAGTCTAGGAAATAGTGATATTTGAAAGAGAGCTGAAATTTTAAAATATGCAAATTCAGGCTCCAAATCCGGAAAAATCCAGCGATCTCACCTGAAAGGTACCGGAAAATATAAAAAATTTAAACTTCAAATTTGATCAAATGCTATAAATAGTCGTAGTTTTTTGTTCGTGTTAATATCGACATGGTTGTCACATTCGTAAATACCTTCTATTTAAAAATTTGCAACACTTTGGGAAAATAGGGAAAAAAAGAAAAACAGGGTAAAAAGAAAAAGGAAAAAAAAACGTGACCGCGGCCGTGGTCGCCGCGGCGGGGAGGAGCTCGCCGCCGGCGCTCCCACGCGCCTTGATGCGGGGAGACCGAAGGTGGCGGCGCCGCCTGTTTTGGTCGCCAGAACGCCGCCAGCGACGTCAAAACGCGCCGGAAGGCAGCAGGAGCGGCGGCGGCCATTTCGGTGACCTCGCAGCGTCCCGGCAGCGAATCCACAGCGAGAAGGTGGAGGGCGCGCGGGCGGACCTCGCCGTGGCCTCCTACGCGTCCGGGGAGCGGCGTAACGGCGGGGATGTGTGGCGGCATCGGCGGCGGCGCCGCGGCCGTGCGCGAGAGAAAAGCGAGGAAGGGGATTGTCGCGGCATTTTTGCGTCCAAGTCCCTGCAGTTTTGACAAATTGCAACTCAGTCCTTTGTGGGCGGTTTTTTGCAAAAGTTCGGCGCCAAAGTTCGTGCACGCGCGCGACCGGGTGTGACCGGGGGCGACCGGGCGATGTGTCGCGCGCCCATTGGTAGAAATTCGCTGGCATTGTAGCTAGCTACAGTGCGCGCGCGATGGGCCGACGTGGCTCGATCCTGGCCGTCAGTCGCGCGGATCGGACGGCTAACGGACGCCGGCGTCGTGGAGGGCTGAGGGGGCGCGGTTTCTTCGGCCTTTTATATATAGTAAGATTTGTAAGCATCCATTTGGCTAGCCTATTACGAAGTGGAGTTTAGCCTACTAGTGTTATGAGGATGTGATGCCGGATAAACAAATTGTTGCATCAATCTGGTAAGTCTACTGGTCCTGATTGTTAGACATGTATAGTCTAGTTTCCTGTATATCCCCGTTGTATGAGGGGTTTCCTGCATATTGCACACATGTACATGTAATGGCCTTTGGCCCCTGTTTAATGTCAGTTGCTCATTCCACAACATGGTATCAGAGCTTAGGTTTTGCTCTCCTCCCCGCACGTAGAAACTCCGTGCTTCTCTCCACCACCGTCGTCGTCGTTGCTGTCGATCTCCGTCGACTGCTTGCTCTCTCTCTTCTACTTGCTCGGAATCGAGCTTTGCTTGCCCGGCCGTCCCATCTTGGTCGCCGTTTTCTCCTTTTTCTCTCTCTGCACGAGTTGTTCATGCTGCTCTCCGATCTGCCGCGCCGCCGCCTCTCCGGCCTGCTGCCGCAGTCGCCCGCTTGAGCCCGTCGGTCGGCCGACTCATCGTGGTCTTGCTTGCCCTTGCCGGCCGCTGCCTCCTGCCGGCCGCCCCTCCTGCCGGCCGCTCCTCGCCGGTCGCCGCCGCCCCCTGCCAGTCGTCGGCCGCCCCTCGCCGGCTGCCGCTTCCTTGCCGGCCGTTCTTGTCCGGCCTGCCCAGCCTCCGCTCGTATCGAGCTGTAGAACGCAGGCTGAGGCTGTGAGATCTATCTTCTCTCTCCTTGTTGACTTCAAAAAAATCGAAAAAAAACAGAGAGCCCACGATGTCCTCTTCGGCCTATGTTGCTGTCCCTCAGTGCACCGTGATCTTTGCGGGCACCAACTATGCAGAATTTGTTGGCTTTATGCGTATCCACATGCGCGGCCTTATGCTTTGGGGCGTTCTCTCTGGCGAGGTCTCATGTCTGCCGTGCCCCGTCGCTCCTATGGTGCCTACTCCACCGGTGCCATCTGTTCTTCCCGCCGATGCTTCTCAGGCTGCTAGGGATGCAGCAAAGGAAGTTGATGATCGTGCAGTTGAAGCATATGATCAGCAGGTATCAGATTATTCGGGTGCTCTTTCCATCTATCGTGATGATCTGACTGTTTACACTCAGTGGTGCAATGATGATGCTCGTGCTGCTGCTGTCCTTACTGCTAGTGTTTTGCCTCAGTTTGCTTATGAATTTATGGGTTTGGGCACTGCTGCTGCGATGTGACTTATCTCTGTCAGCGCTATCAGCTCTCTGGTGATGCCCTCTATCTGTCTGTGGTTCGCCAGGTGCATGAGCTTCAGTAGGGAGATTCTACTGTTGATGAGTTCTACTCACAGAGCTCTGCCATATGGCACTAGCTTGACTCTCTGAGGACTGTTGTTTGTGGTACTTGTCGCTGCTGCCAGACAATGAGGTCAGATTTGGATTTCAGCATGGGAAAATGAGAGAAAAATCATCATTAAGTGAGAAATGGACCTGCCTTATTCAAGCTCAACAATTATACATAATTTGTGAATAAATAGTGACCATATCGGGCACTTGCATGAATAAGAAAGCATAGGACCGTTAAAATCTAGCTCTCATAATCCATGACAAACAAATGAAAAAGCATTTTATTAGGGGTCACATCAGCTCTGTTCATTTTTACTAAAGTAGTAATATTTTCTCAACTTCAACATCAACACAAAATATGCACCAAAGTCGAAGCTAACATGATGAGGGATTAAAACTGCAAAAGATATAGGTTTTCTCCAGCAGAATCGTCGATTTATTTCCACTCTATTATTCGAGACATAGATACAAGCATTCGTACCAAAACAAACCCTAAGCCTGTAATAACACCGTAGATACAACATGCGGTTATCCATAAAAGCATGCCCTCCACTGGTAACAAGTTTGACATGGTACTAAGAAACAAAATTGCAAGAAATGCAGCTGCTGGAGGAGGAGGCGAGGGACCTCACCGGGGAACTGCAGGTTGGGGAGGTGGCCGGCGGCAGCGGGAAGGGAGGTAGTCGAGGCCAGCAGCAACAGGTCGGGAGGTGGTCGCCGGCAGCAGCAGCTCCGGGAAGGCGACCACCATCTCTTCCATGTTGCCGAACGCGGTCACCGGCAGGCGCCATGCAGCAGGAGCTTCTTCTCCTTATCTACAGCGGAGGAGGAGCATTAATTTATTCAACATGGGAAGTAAGGAAGTAGTGCTAGTATTATGCAACCAGAACACACTCCGTTACTTTATTCAACATGGAAAGGAAGAAAAAAACACCATTAAGCGAGAAATGGACGCATCTTATTCAAGTTCAACTATTTGCAGACTTTGGAATAAATAGCGACCATTTCGGGCACTGGCATGCATCCATAGGTTAACAGATTGAGTAAACGATGGATATCAACAAAACATAGCAACAAGTACATATTCAGAATCAACTACACATGTGGCACATAATTCATAATGAATGCATCTAAACTTGATTTTTTCATGTACAATGACAACAGAAGCTGAGAGGCTTTGGTTCTTCACATTTACCTTCAGGACCATAACCTCCAGATCATCCAGTTTGTCCTTACGCCCGTGTCGCACTGGCGCATGCCTCCTGGAAATAAATCCAAAGCAATGACTTTCACTGAACATGGAGCATGTTTCACAAAAAACCGACAGGGGTAAAAAAATGATCACTACGCCAAGATGGTTTCAGGCAACACACATGGCAAGTAAAAACTTAGCGCTAGTATGTATGCATGTCTGCAACCAACCAGAACACATATCAATAATTTATTCAACATGGGAAAGGGGAGAAAAAACATCATCAAGTGAGAAATGGACCTGGCTTATTTGAGCTCAACAATTATATATACTCTGTGAATAAATAGTGACAAAATCGTGCAATGCCATGCATAAGAAAGCATAGCACCATTAGAATCTAGCTCTCACAATCCATGACAAATAAATGAAAATCATTTTATTAGGGATCAACATTTTAACACCCCACCTTAAAACTAAGATGGAATGCCACCACCCCTACAACATAAGCGGAAGGGTACAAGCCCACGAACAAAAGCCGGTAGAGTCTCCCTTGTACCGGAGGTCATCCACGACAGGCAGTTGAATAAAATCAACAAAACACAAGAGTTTTAAGAATATAATCACACCAATGGCCTTAAAAGACCGTTAACCCAAAAAGTACTTCACATACGAGCACTAGAGGCTCTACACTACGATACCACAAGCTATACAGGAACCAACCAGCAAACACTCGTGTGGTGAAGTTTATAGGTTCACATGAATGACTGAATTTGTGAAGTGTATGGAACATGTTCTACTCCCATGTCTCCCATATGCATGTAGCTATCCATATGACACCTGAAAACAACAACATTGCAAACGTGAGTTCAAAGAACTCCGTAAGCAGCATGTACAGGAAGGGATAGCAAGAAGTATGATACCACATTCAAGGTTAGAGAGTCAACATTTGCATATTGCACTTAACTTACCATCATCGCACTGGGTAAAGCCAGTGCTATCAAAGAAACATTACCATAAGGTCTTAAAATCCAAGAATTGTCAAGTCACTGAGAACTAGTGAACCATGGAAGATACTACAACCCACTGAACACGAGGCTACTACAACTCTTAAGCTCTGAGGTATCGAAGTCACAATGTACGAGTGATCTGAAACCTGTAGTCCGTATGAAGCCAATGGCTGGTAAGTGGTGACATTACTCGTGTATCACCCATGAAAGCCAACATGGCTGAACACTACATACCACACTACTCTTCACTGAATCCACCGTTGAACCAGATGGTTTACCCATGGAAAGAAATGAAGTAGGCAACGAAAAACAAAAACTTCTCTTCGAGCTATTGCCGGCAAAGCTAGGGTGGACGACGTCTCATCCGAGCCCTTCAACCCACACAAGGTGAGAAGACCATATGAGCTTGAACCCGAAGGACCATAAACTCGCAAGCGCGGGTCACTCCTTGTACCGGAAAAACTTCGGGTCCATAACTCGCAAAGCGAGGATCACTCCTTATACTTGGAAGATTCACTCATGATGGATTTCTTTATCAACGACAATGAAAAACCAAACCCAATTATGGTGTATTGAAGGATACACAAGGGTGAAATATGGCATTCTGCAACCACAACTAGAAGCATGACGAGGAGCCAGGGTGATCTACAACACATGTCATCCAACCACTCTAGGCATTGTTGTCACTATTTTATCTCCTGATAATTCCTAGAGAAAAGGGCACCACAGTCACAGGTACCACATGAATAAGGTGAGTCGTTCCTTATATAATAAACCGAAGGAATAATTGGGCATGACTGAGCCATCCCTAAAACATGAACTTAACTTATACAAATATTGAATAACATAAGCCATAGAATACCACATTCAGGGAATAAGTAATTAGTTTGCGATGTGGAATCACACGATTCCTTCCATCCCAACATGTACTTGCCTTTACCAATGACGAAGTCGTTGAAGGGAGCCAACTCTTTGTACCTGTAGGCAACCAGGTACACACCAGTCTCAATATGTATCACACGCAATACAAAGAACATACAAGCCTCAAGCAGTACACCATAACATCCAATCTAGGGAACACACGTGCACTCCGAATGGCATTCTTGGGAAGCAACCCTTTGATGCCTCTTTACTGATACTAATAAATTAATAACTCGAGCCAGGAAACTCTAAATCGAGCAAAAGATATATTTTTGGATTCATAAGATGATCATTTAGAAATAACTCTGGCTTAGTAAACTCTGAATTAGGAATTTGCTAGGCCATATTGAATGAACACTGATCTGCTGTTTCAGAATTCAGCATATTGGTTAGGCCTTTTACAAATTTTGCCACAAGAAAACTATTGAACCAAATTGAGACACCAAGTTGATCTAGGAACTAGGAGCTCCCAGGTTTCTCATGTATTTTATTTCACTATTTAACGACACCAGAACACTCTGAAATCTTTAGCCCAAAAGCCTAAACTATCTGTTTTTGCAACAACAGGACAGAATCTTGTTTCTGTCGCCCAGGACAAACGACTGGGCCGAACGTGGCAAATGACCACTCAAAATGACCGTGAGAACAAACCCTACAATTCAGCTCATATAACCTTTACCTAATTCAGCCATCTGGGCCGTCGAAATTAGGGATTACCGTTACTGATGTTAGAATTACAGCAGCAGTCATACGTTATCATAATCCTCAATTTAACTTGCTAATCCCCAACCTAATCTCCATGGATTCACCAACCAAAACGAAAGCTGAGATCATACATGGTGGAATAGCTCACCTATGTAGCAAAACCACATGAGAGTAATGAGAAATCTATTGGTGAGGATGATTTCCCAAGTCCTCTCCTCTTCTCCCTAGCTTGTTCTTGTTCTTCTTATTCCTCCTCTTCTTGTTCCTCCAGCACCAATCCAAGCACAGCTCACATGGGTGAGGGGGTTTGAGATGGAGATATGGCAGGGGAGGAAGTGGATGGGGATCTAGAGGAAGGAGGGCCTGGCTGTATGGAGAAGAGAGTTGGGAGGGGTGCCACGGTGAGGGAGAGAGATGGGGAAAAGGGGATGCCGCCTGCCGCTTGCAGAAGAGAAACGAGATCGATGCTCCTTGCCTCAGGTGGATAGGAAGGAGGTCACGTGGTGAAGGAAAGGGATAGAGATGAGCTCAGGATTTTTAGTTAAAAACATAATTTTCGAAATACCTATTTAATCCTAGCCATCAAAATCAGATATATCATGGAAGTTGCATACAACCTCCGATTCGAGCAAGTGAATGCTCAATTTTGACTAGCTCGACAAGCCCGACGAAACCGTGGACTCGGATCTTTGAGAAGAGGTTTGTTTCCAAAGATTAGATGAAGGTTACTCTTGAAAGGGGTACAACGATTTCTACGGAACTATTTTTAATTTAAATAAAAGAGTACCCAATGGTCGAATATCTCGGAGAGATGCTCTCGACACCCGTCTCTGATTTGAACTTCAAGGACAGATAAAATGGCCGTAGGTGGAGATGAAAAGAATCTTTGGTTGATGGGAATACCCAATAAAATTACGGGGTATTACAGTCTGCCCACCTTAACAGGAACTCGCCCTCGAGTTCTTTATTCTGTTGGTTCTACTTGAGTACAAGCACAAACATCGTTTAAACGATCACTACCACAAAAAAATTATGAGGTACTCATAACCAGAAAAGAAAATCACGGCACAAAGCAATAGCATTTTAATGACATGGTATTGTCACTACACATCAAACAACAACGCAGTCAAATTAGATAGAGATACCAAATCGGAAGGCATTCTATGCAAACAAGGAATACATGAATACGACAAAACAGGTTGTAGCAAAAGGAGACCCATAAGAAAACACACGAATGATCTAGGAAGGGTTCATGTAGGCCATTAACCAAACAAGTGAAACAATCAAGCCTGTTAGGTAGCAAAGAAAGGAACCATCCTTAGCAAACAATTTACTTACAAGACAAGGCGAACCAGCTCAAGTGAACATACACCTGACACACGTGAAAACGTCTCAAGGATATGGTCTTGGGAAGACCATGCAACAACTTCACAAATTATTACCGGGTCAACTTAAGAATAGCTCCCGCACAAGAGCCACACCAGGATGTGAGGCAAGGCTTGAAGACAAAACGAAGTGCAGAAGTTCATGGAAACCAGCTACTCCGCCTATGGTTTAGGTTGTCAGGTATTAGCTCATTGGAAGCTAGCAAAGAATCACTCAAGTTCATTTCTCCATCATAACATGGGCGAATAATAAGAGCAAATTATATGGTTGATCAGGCCATAATTTACTCAAACTATTTACTTCGTATATGAATAGATGAACATGGTTCTATCTCTCGGTCGCCTCACATGGCATAGTGAGAAGATTTCAGGGCACGAACATGAGTTCGAGGTCGACTCCCATCAGTCCAATCACAAGACCAGAACATACTCTATGTTTTTTTTTTCCACAGACTGTAGGCACGGCTAGAACAAGAACTAGCTCGTTGAAAGATACATGGTTTTCGATAAGAGGATGGTCAAACTCTTTTTTTTTAGACCAGGTCTGGAGAGCTACAGCTGCAATCAACACAAGGTTGAAAGAGTTAGGGTCCACCAGATCTGCATTACCAACACGGAGAGTTGCCAGTTCTTGAACTACAGGTACAAAGAACCAGGTATCTATGATAACTGGAGAAGGAAAAGCATTATGATAAAATGACAAGTTGTTTCATGACTCGGAGGCAAGAGCCACACGAAACAAACAAGAATTGATTTAACCCGAAAACTCGGCGATGGAATCAATAACTTATCCTAAAGGCTAGAACAAAGAGTAACCTAGTCTTTAGGAATAATCGATGAACAAGAATTTAGTAACCCGCACCAAGGAGTTCCAAGGTTCATCCTCCGAAAATATGCTCCACTTGGTGAAAATAAAAACATTAGAAAATTGTAGCCAGAACGAGGGTACGAAATAATGGGACAATACAAAGGTCACTGAGTAATAGATTAAGTAAAATCTTCATAGGTAAGATGGAGTAATCATTGACTATGGAATGATTTTGGAATTACATCCACACATGCGGGGCTTCGTCATATTTTTGGGTCATAGCCCAACGTCGGCTCATTGGGGAAAATAGGAGAGATGTCAGCTCCTTACGTACGAAAGGAAACAAACTTGAAATTTCACCCAGGAATGGGACAACGGAGAGTAGTGCAACCAAAGAGTATCATAGTTGGTATAAGACATTATATTCATGTAGTGTCATGTCGACATGGCCATGGATAAGAATAAAACCCTCAAAGTTTGATCCAACAGGGCAAAAGAGACAAAGACAATATCCAAGTGTCAATACAGAATAACCGACTATACCCAAAGTGTTCAGACAATGGCCTACTGATAGCGGCGAAGGGTATAATTCCAACATACCATGATAGCAACAATAGAAGACCGCTGGATTGGTTGAATTATAAAACACTTCACCATTCTAGCCAATGCGTAACCACCAGCAATCCCATATCTATAAGGGAAGTATAGAGGCTGATGCCACCCTAAGAATTTAGTAAGTACCACTACTGTGAACACACCATCAGAAAAGAACAACTTTGCTAAGAAAGTCCTAGATATGCTCGATCGAGGGGCTTCAAAGAGACCACAGTCCATGGAACTTGGCTTGAAGGTTAACAAACAACCGATTGACCCCACTGTTAACGGGTGCCACTTGCAAAAAGAGTTGTTTTGAACAACCGATAAGAACTCATATACTACTCAAGCAACTACAAGTTTTAAGTCTCTGATGGCACTCATCTCTAGAAAGGACTCCAACCACCAAAATGGAAACTACTCAACTGTTGCCACTCGAATATGCAACCTCTCTTTTGAAAATCAAGGACAACAAGTGTCCTGAACATCGAATGAACCACTAAGCTGCCCACTGGAGGTTCTGAACAAACGATAACTCCAAGGCGAGCTTTATGAAATATGTGCAACATATTTCACACTGGTCGCGGCTACACAAAAACGCATTTTCTGAAAACCACTAGAGCACCACTGAAATATAATAGAACTATACAACACCCAAGGATTACCAGCCATATGGAAAACTACACACTTTTCCCAATGGCAAGAAGTAAGAAGAATGGAAACCTCTTAGTACTTTGTTAACAAAAGCACACTTCGTAGGTACAGATCATGAAAGTTATTGTGAAATCCTCAAAACTGTTAGCGATAGCCTTCCCTAGCTATGACCAACAACACATAAAAGCAATGTGCATAATACGTTAGGAGCAACACTACAAAACGACACAACGACACATTAATGCACAATCAGATAATGGCATGCACAAGCCAATGACATTCGATCAATCAGATCAATAATATGATATTCACATGTTAAGAATACTTGCAATGCGTAATCACAAATATTGAAGGTGATATAGCAAGCATGGAGACATAACAAAGGCAATCAATTCATTCAACACCATCATATTGACATCACAAGCACAATTACTGAAAACATTCATCAATAAAGAAAGGTATTAATGGAAGCATTAATGAGATGCATATCCCAAAACCCCTCCTATTGTGCACCAGTGTGTCAAATTTTAATGTTTATTAGCCAAACCTAACATCAAATTTTAAGTTACACACTAACTAGGTCACAAACTGGGCTAATTTAAGCACTTATATCAACCAAATTGGGATATTTCACCCAACCTCAACAGGCTGACGCCCTCGTCAGTTAGATCATACCCCAAGTCCTAGAACCTTTTCCTTTCTTACATGAGCTTACGCACATGTAGCAAAGTCTACCGGTTAATCTGATACCAACTTTAACACCCCACCTTAAAACTAAGATGGAATGCCACCACCCCTACAACATAAGCGGAAGGGTACAAGCCCACGAACAAAAGCCGGTAGAGTCTCCCTTGTACCGGAGGTCATCCACGACAGGCAGTTGAATAAAATCAACAAAACACAAGAGTTTTAAGAATATAATCACACCAATGGCCTTAAAAGACCGTTAACCCAAAAAGTACTTCACATACGAGCACTAGAGGCTCTACACTACGATACCACAAGCTATACAGGAACCAACCAGCAAACACTCGTGTGGTGAAGTTTATAGGTTCACATGAATGACTGAATTTGTGAAGTGTATGGAACATGTTCTACTCCCATGTCTCCCATATGCATGCAGCTATCCGTATGACACCTGAAAACAACAACATTGCAAACGTGAGTTCAAAGAACTCCGTAAGCAGCATGTACAGGAAGGGATAGCAAGAAAGTATGATACCACATTCAAGGTTAGAGAGTCAACATTTGCATATTGCACTTAACTTACCATCATCGCACTGGGTAAAGCCAGTGCTATCAAAGAAACATTACCATAAGGTCTTAAAATCCAAGAATTGTCAAGTCACTGAGAACTAGTGAACCATGGAAGATACTACAACCCACTGAACACGAGGCTACTACAACTCTTAAGCTCTGAGGTATCGAAGTCACAATGTACGAGTGATCTGAAACCTGTAGTCCGTATGAAGCCAATGGCTGGTAAGTGGTGACATTACTCGTGTATCACCCATGAAAGCCAACATGGCTGAACACTACATACCACACTACTCTTCACTGAATCCACCGTTGAACCAGATGGTTTACCCATGGAAAGAAATGAAGTAGGCAACGAAAAACAAAAACTTCTCTTCGAGCTATTGCCGGCAAAGCTAGGGTGGACGACGTCTCATCCGAGCCCTTCAACCCACACAAGGTGAGAAGACCATATGAGCTTGAACCCGAAGGACCATAAACTCGCAAGCGCGGGTCACTCCTTGTACCGGAAAAACTTCGGGTCCATAACTCGCAAAGCGAGGATCACTCCTTATACTTGGAAGATTCACTCATGATGGATTTCTTTATCAACGACAATGAAAAACCAAACCCAATTATGGTGTATTGAAGGATACACAAGGGTGAAATATGGCATTCTGCAACCACAACTAGAAGCATGACGAGGAGCCAGGGTGATCTACAACACATGTCATCCAACCACTCTAGGCATTGTTGTCACTATTTTATCTCCTGATAATTCCTAGAGAAAAGGGCACCACAGTCACAGGTACCACATGAATAAGGTGAGTCGTTCCTTATATAATAAACCGAAGGAATAATTGGGCATGACTGAGCCATCCCTAAAACATGAACTTAACTTATACAAATATTGAATAACATAAGCCATAGAATACCACATTCAGGGAATAAGTAATTAGTTTGCGATGTGGAATCACACGATTCCTTCCATCCCAACATGTACTTGCCTTTACCAATGACGAAGTCGTTGAAGGGAGCCAACTCTTTGTACCTGTAGGCAACCAGGTACACACCAGTCTCAATATGTATCACACGCAATACAAAGAACATACAAGCCTCAAGCAGTACACCATAACATCCAATCTAGGGAACACACGTGCACTCCGAATGGCATTCTTGGGAAGCAACCCTTTGATGCCTCTTTACTGATACTAATAAATTAATAACTCGAGCCAGGAAACTCTAAATCGAGCAAAAGATATATTTTTGGATTCATAAGATGATCATTTAGAAATAACTCTGGCTTAGTAAACTCTGAATTAGGAATTTGCTAGGCCATATTGAATGAACACTGATCTGCTGTTTCAGAATTCAGCATATTGGTTAGGCCTTTTACAAATTTTGCCACAAGAAAACTATTGAACCAAATTGAGGACACCAAGTTGATCTAGGAACTAGGAGCTCCCAGGTTTCTCATGTATTTTATTTCACTATTTAACGACACCAGAACACTCTGAAATCTTTAGCCCAAAAGCCTAAACTATCTGTTTTTGCAACAACAGGACAGAATCTTGTTTCTGTCGCCCAGGACAAACGACTGGGCCGAACGTGGCAAATGACCACTCAAAATGACCGTGAGAACAAACCCTACAATTCAGCTCATATAACCTTTACCTAATTCAGCCATCTGGGCCGTCGAAATTAGGGATTACCGTTACTGATGTTAGAATTACAGCAGCAGTCATACGTTATCATAATCCTCAATTTAACTTGCTAATCCCCAACCTAATCTCCATGGATTCACCAACCAAAACGAAAGCTGAGATCATACATGGTGGAATAGCTCACCTATGTAGCAAAACCACATGAGAGTAATGAGAAATCTATTGGTGAGGATGATTTCCCAAGTCCTCTCCTCTTCTCCCTAGCTTGTTCTTGTTCTTCTTATTCCTCCTCTTCTTGTTCCTCCAGCACCAATCCAAGCACAGCTCACATGGGTGAGGGGGTTTGAGATGGAGATATGGCAGGGGAGGAAGTGGATGGGGATCTAGAGGAAGGAGGGCCTGGCTGTATGGAGAAGAGAGTTGGGAGGGGGTGCCACGGTGAGGGAGAGAGATGGGGAAAAGGGGATGCCGCCTGCCGCTTGCAGAAGAGAAACGAGATCGATGCTCCTTGCCTCAGGTGGATAGGAAGGAGGTCACGTGGTGAAGGAAAGGGATAGAGATGAGCTCAGGATTTTTAGTTAAAAACATAATTTTCGAAATACCTATTTAATCCTAGCCATCAAAATCAGATATATCATGGAAGTTGCATACAACCTCCGATTCGAGCAAGTGAATGCTCAATTTTGACTAGCTCGACAAGCCCGACGAAACCGTGGACTCGGATCTTTGAGAAGAGGTTTGTTTCCAAAGATTAGATGAAGGTTACTCTTGAAAGGGGTACGACGATTTCTACGGAACTATTTTTAATTTAAATAAAAGAGTACCCAATGGTCGAATATCTCGGAGAGATGCTCTCGACACCCGTCTCTGATTTGAACTTCAAGGACAGATAAAATGGCCGTAGGTGGAGATGAAAAGAATCTTTGGTTGATGGGAATACCCAAAAAATTACGGGGTATTACAAACATCAGCTTTGTTCATTTGTACTAAAGTAGTAATATTTCTCAACGTCATCAACACAAAAATCTGCACCAAAATCGAAGCTAGCATGATGAGGGATTAAAACAGCAAAAGAAATAGGTTTTATCCAGCAGATTCGTGGATTAATTTCCACTCAATTACTCGAGACAACAAACCTAAGTCTGTAATAACACCGTAGATACAACATATGGTAATCCATACAAGCATGCCCTCCACCCGTAACACGTTCGACATGGCAAAAGAAACAAAATCGCAAGAAATGCAGCTGCTGGAGGAGGAGGCGAGGGACCTCACCGGGCAACTGCAGGTTGGGGAGGTGGCTGGCGGCATCGGGAAGTGGAGGTAGGCGTTGGCATCGGGAAGTGGAGGTAGTCGTTGGCCAGCAGCAAGAGGTCGGGGAGGTGGTCGCCGGCAGCAGCAACTCCGGGAAGGCGACCACCACCCCTTTCTTGTTGCCGAACGCCGTCACCGGCAGGCGCCGTGCAGCAGAAGCTTCTTCTCCTTATCTGCAGCGGAGGAGCAGCACACATCATTAATTTATTCAACATGGGAAGTAGTGGTAGTATTATGCAACCAGAACACACTTTGTTACTTTATTAAACATGGTAAGGAGAGAAAAAACACAATTAAGCAAGAAAAAACACATGGAAAGTGGGCAAGTAAAAACTTAGTGCTAGTAACTAACTAAATATGCAAGTCCGCGAACCAGAACAAATTCTATTAATTATTCAACATGGGAAAGGAGAGAAAAACATCATTAAGTGAGAAATGGACGCAGCTTATTCAATATCAATTATTATTATACAGACTATAGAATAAATAGTGACCATCGGGCACTATTAAGTATGCATCCAGATCTCAAAAGAATAGCGTATACATCCAATAGGTGAACAGACTGGGTACCAATCTAACCATCCTTAAAAAGAAGAAATCATATGACCATTAGCATGCATCAGTAGCTATCATAATCCATGGCTACCATGAAAGGTAATTAAGCTGACAAATAAATGCAAAAGCATTTTATTATGGTCAACATCAACTCCTTTCATTGGTACTGAAGTAGTAATCTTTTGTCAACATCAACACAAAGATCTTTTCATCAGAATCGAAAGCTAACATTTAGGGACTAAAACGGCAAAAGAGATGGGTGGTTGTCCAGCAGATTTGTTGATATTAAGTTCCAATAGACACAACATATGGTTAACAAGGGATGCAAGGGAGTGTAGGAGGAGGAGCAGGTCCTCACCGGGCAGCTGCAGGTTGGGGAGGTGGTCGGCGGCAGCGGGATGGGGACGGAGTTATGGCCGGCAGCAGCAGATTTGGGAGGTTGTCGCCCGCAGCAACTCCGGGAAGGCGACCACCGTCTCTTCCTCATTTCCGGCCGTGGTCACCGGCAGGAGCTCCTTCTCCTAATCTACAGCGGAGGAGCAGCGCACATTATTAATTTATTAAACATGGAAAGTAGGGAAGTAGTGCTAGTATTATGCAACAAGAACGCACGTCATTAATTTATTCAACACGGGACGGGAGAGAAAGGAAATCATCAAGCGAGAAATGGGCGCAGCTGAATATTTCAAGATCAACTAGCAACCCATGGCTGGCTGACAAACAAATGGAAAATCATTTTATCAGTTATCAACGTCAGCTCCGTTGCTCCTCCGGTCCATATTAAATTACATTAGCAATATTTTTTCTCAACGTCAACAGCGAATATCTGCACCAAAACTGAAAGCTAACATGAGGAGGGACTAAAGCAACAAGGGCGAAAGAGACGGGTTTTCCTCCAGCACAGAATCGTGGATATTAATTTGCACTCGATTAGATAAATCATACTCGAGACCATTTGTAGACACAGGCATGGCATGGATGCTAAGTGTTATTGGATGAAACCCTAAGCCTGCAATAGTAACACCGTAGATCTAGGATGTCCGGGTACGGCGATACGGATACCGGTACCGCGATACGCCGATACGCCGATTTTTCAAAAACACGGATACGGGGATACGTTTGTATATATATAATTAAGTTAATAATATATATAAATTAGTGATTTTTTGTACGAGAATGATAATTACTAGTAGTATATAGGAGTCTTCGTGACTTTCTGTACATGCCTGGCAATTCCGATCATCATTTGGAGGAATACATGAGTAACATTCAACATCTGGACTGCATTTGATCGAGGCGGATAGCAATGCATCAAGTTCGATGGAGGCGTTCTGTATCCTGATGTATCCGATATGTATCCCGTATCCGATACGTATCCAACCCTGATACGCAACTTTTCTGCCGTATCCGCGCTTTCACTAGTAGGAAAAGGCTTATAGCCACCAGCGTACCGCTGGCGGACAACGTCTTCATCCGCCAGCGCTACGACCGCTGGCGGGCGGTTTTTCCTGTCCGACACTGGTTCTGGACGTACCGCTGGCGGACAACAGCACATCTCGCCAGCGGTAGGAACAGGAATCTGGAACGAGGCGGGGCAAACTACCGCTGGCGGGCACAATACGCGCCCGCCAGAGGTATTAAACGTACCGCTGGCGGACGATAGACAGGGCCCGCTAGTGGTAGTTGCCGCGGCTGAGCTCAGATGGGAAAAAAATGGGGACAGTACCGCTGGCGGGCTGACGAAATAGTACGCCAGCGCTCCGTTCAGTACCGCTGGCGGGCAAGCTGAAGCGTCCGCCAGCGGTAACCTGGGAAGTAACATATACGTGCGGCCGCACCTACCACCCTTGCTCACTTATTGCACTTCACTCTTCTCTCTCTTAGCTCGAGTTTCCCCCATTTGTGGCTCTTTTCCTCCATGAAATTAATCACTTTTAGCCAACAAAAAGTGATTTAGTTGATAGATCCCACTAGATCTCTCCCCCACATCCAACTTTGACCAAAAGAAATCCACTCAAGTCACTCAGATCTCAAGATCAAGATTTCATCTTCGGCCGACTTCCGCGGTTATTTTGACGTGTGTTTTAACATTCTTAAGGTGATCTTTTACCGATATAAGTTAAAACACATTCTTAAAATTAATTTGGTCGGATAAATGCGCCCGCCGTAACCATGCGAAATGCTGGATTAAAAATGTGTGAAATTGAGTTGTGATGAATAAATTTGTGTTGTGATGTGTGAAAATTAATGAGGGTGCCAATACCATGCCGGAATGTTGATTCATTTTCCGTTTCGGCAACTTTTGGCACTCTCCTTGGGTCCTATTTGTAGGAAGGTCATGGCGAATTTTTTCGTGAAATAAACCCGATAAAATATTAAATGGTGCTTAATTATTGTCTTGATTATACAACGTGCAGGTGATAATGGTTATTATGAGTGAACATGTCGTGAATACATACTTGAGACACGCGACGGAAGAGATGCTGCAGAATAAGCGCAAAGATATACAGTGTCCGTGTCGCGCATGCAAACTCGAGGTCGGCATCAGTCCATTTACCGGAACTTTGCTGGAACACCTGCTCTTCCGTGGTTTCATGGATGGCCACACTCGTTGGTTAACAGATGATGAACATGATGGAAATGATGGTGCGCCGGAAGGAAATAATCAGGATCAAGGGCAGCAAGACAATAACAACGAGGGGCCAGAACACGAAGAGCCTGATCCGGATCCCGTGCAACATGATGAAGTAGAAGAAGACACACGGACACCGCTAACTTCAGTCGTGCGGGACCCTCATCTAACAGAATTGTTTCTTCAGAAGACGGCTAACAGGGAATCTAAGCTGGCGCAATTGGAGAAAGATTCAAATACTCCGTTGTATCCAGGCTGCGACCCAGAAGCTTCCCGCTTGAAAGTATCGCTTGATTTTCTGCAGATGAAGACAAGACACAAATTGAGCGATATAAGCGTCGACGCTAACCTGGAATATTTGCACGGTATCCTTCCGAAGGGCAACACGTGTCCTAAAAGTTGTGACGAAGCCAAGAAAGTCGTGTGCCCCTTTGATTTACCGCACGAGAGGTACCATGTGTGCATCTTCGATTGCTACATATTTCGGAAAGAGGACGAGGGAATGACCAAATGTCCAGTGTGCAATGCCAATCGATACAAGACCGGGAAGAAAGCCCCTCGCAAAGTTGTGTGGTACTTTCCGCTCATTCCTCGTCTGCAGCGATATTTCGTAGACCGTAAGGAAGCAAAGCTTATGCGCTAGCACGCGGAAAGAAAGGCGGCAGTGGTGCAAGATTCAGACCGGAGTGAAAAGATAATTCTGACACACCCTTCGGATGCAAGCCAGTGGAAAGCATTAGACTCTTTCGATGCAGAATTTGGAGACGAGCCAAGGAATATCAGATTGGGTTGCAGCACCGACGGTCTCAATCCGTTTGGCAACCAGAGCAGTTCACACAGCACGTGGCCCGTGTTTGTATGGATATACAACCTACCGTCTCAATCCGTTTGGCAACCAGAGCAGTTCACACAGAATGTTGACATGTTGCAACGCACGAACACTTTGCTATATATCTCTACTATATAATACGGTCTAAGGAGGTGTTGGTACGTCGTGGTCGTTTTTCACTTAAGCCCCTAAAGTTTAGGAAAATCAACCCGCAGTCCAACACTAACCCTGACTTTTCGTGAGACCACGACCAAAAGAAATCTGAACCAATCTCTGTGCCCAGCAGCGGCGCGCCGGCCGTCAGTTCCATCCCGATGGGCGACCAGGCACTGCCTAGAGAGAGTGGCTGCCCGTGGCCAGATGCGTTAGCAGATGCACATAGCAGCGGCCCCGAACGGGTCCGTCCCGGAGGTCAACGAGGCGGCCGCGTATGGGGAGGAGTAGGGCGACGAGGGCGACGAGCGGGAGCGGCTTCCTGGCAGCAACGACGACGACTTCGCGATTTTCCACGGGTCCGTCCTGGATTTCAACGAGGTGGCCACGTATGGGGAGGAGTAGGACACCGAGCGGGGAGGGGCTTCCTGACCTCGGCTACGAGGATCTCGCGATTTGCTCGCGCCAGCTACGACCACCTCGCCGCCTCCCTGTCTAAAGAAAGGAATTCGGAGAGTAGGAAGATGCGTGGATCCACCCGTCGCTTGTCCTGGAAGAATTGATCGATGTTGGAATCTGAAGAGAGGAGAATTCTTAGAAGGTAGGTAGGCAGACCGCCGAGGAGGCGCTGGAGCAGCACGAGTGATTGAGCAAGTCTTTACCGTTCTCGTAGCGCAGGCTCCCGGTCTAGGCATCGCAAATCTTGAATCCGTCCTTCGTCCCGACAGGGAACAAGCTGAAATTCCATCGAGGACACACAGAATCAGAGCTCCCGCCCGATGAATCCGTCCCCAAATCAACCGTAAATCGAGCATGTTCCGCCGCATATGTGCCGCGCGTACCTGTTCTCCTGGTTGTAGGAGGCGCAGAGAATCTGGGGCGGGGACGAGCCGCTCGCCATCGCCGGGGGAGAGTTCCTCGCCGCATGCTCGTTCGCCAGAATCTTTCCCGTTCCAAAAAAAAACACTTCTTTGCATTTGCTTTGCTTGTGTTCCCGTTCCTGACCGGGAATTGTTTTTTTTCATACGTATGGTTGCGATAAGATTAAACAGAAGTTGTTTGTACTCAAACTGATTTAATAATCGATCAAAGGGAGAAGGAGAATGAGATCGCTGCCCGTGTTCGCCGGGAAGGAGATGAGTGGGTCGAGGCCTTGCCCTCTGAGCTGCCATCCACCCTACTGCCGATTGGATGAGGTAAGAGTCGCTGCCCTCTCTCTCGTCCTCCTCCTACTCCCCCACTCGCAAATTTACTATCGAGGCAGATGCTTCTGAAGCTTCAGGCTAAGCGGCGCCGGCACGGCTGCATTTGTTCCCATCTTGGAGTGAATTGGAGCTCAGCTCAACGTTGGTGAAGACCGAAGAATTGGCATCATCGTTGCTGACAGCTTTCTCACAATATAAGAGCAGAGAATTTCTGTCAACGTAACCTATGCTGTACAGATAGTTCGCTTCAGTTTGTCCGTGTACAGTAGCAGTAAAAACGTGATTGGGAAATAATGCAGCCAAACACATAGGCCTTCAACGATGGAGTTGAGCTGTCCACAAGCCGACTTACGAGCTGGCTCTACTACCCACTCTTTCAGCTGTTGATTTCCACCACCGTTGTGCTTAAGTTGCGCCAAGAGGGAAGACAGCATTGGGAGAGTAGAAAGTAGTATAAAATGTTTTGCTGCGATGATAATCTTCAATTCCAAAGATAAGTCCGGAGGGAGTACCAGCCATTTGACCATACTGTTGTTATGGAAAAAGTTATGTACAGTCTTTGAGCACTATATAGAAAAACTACTTTGCCAACAAAAGTAAATACATCAGTTTTTATTTTCGAGAGTACCTTGGTTGTATTGTATTTGAACTAAGTGACTTAACATAAACTAATGGGAAATTGCATTGAAAATATCTTAATATAAGTCATGTCATATTAAAAAAACTATAGTTCCTCAGCAATCAAAAATATTTTGCTTTTGTAGCAACCGCACATGGTAGATCGTTTACAACTGATGATGTGAAAGAGCCGCCACCGCCTATCGATAATGGCCACTTCAGGTGCCTGCACCGATTGTAGTTGTGTAGGAGCAGCCGCTGGTCGGCAATGGCCACGTCTGATAAGGTCACCACATGTAATAGTGAAGTAGCCCCCATCGGTCGGTATTTGCCGCATGACACAAGGGTGACATCTGCGATCGTGAAGGCAATAACAGTCGTGGGAGATACGAAGAATGCTGGCCGCCGATGGGTTGTGCAACTTAGTAAAATAGACATGTATTCAATAAAAGTCAGCCCGTAGCAACGCACGGGCACATTTGCTATTTCATATAATATTCATAGGCGGCCAATGTGTTTTGACCCGATCTCACTGACTTTTTTTCTGAATTATTCAGAAGTTTCGACAGACTTTCTTAAGTTTAATTTTGTTAATGTTTTCTCTTGCATTGTAGCGAGAAATAAAGAGTGAAAAACAAGGATTGAAACACCAAACAATATCAACAAGCTCTGTTTATCTTGTTCTCTTTTTGGGTATATATAAAATAAAATAGGAGTAGGAACAGCAAACCACCTGGACCCCTTCCCCGTTCCCCACCTACAGTGAACCGGGCGATTTTTGGGCGACTCCCGTGCAAGCCAGCTCGCCGCCGGCGATCCGGCCGATCCCTCGCCCTCCGCGGCCGCTCCGGCGGCGGGAGGACGGGAATCGCCGGATCCCGGCGTGTACATAGTTTAGGTGTGCGTGGGGTGCCTGCCGGCGGCGCTGTGGAGGTGGCGGCGTGGCCGGAGAGGCTTTTGGCGGCGGCGGTGCCCTCCTCTGTCCTGGGTGCTCCGGTGGACGCTCGGGGTAGATCTGTCGTTGCTGGTGCGTCCGCTGCTCCTCGGAGCCGTGGCGTGCCTCCCCCCGAGCTGGTGGCCGTGGTGGCGGCGCTAGCTCTTGTCCTCGGGGTTCTTCGCCTTGCACCGCAGTGCAGGGTGGTGCTTTTGCTAAAGTTCTCTGGGAGTTTGCAGGCGAGATGTTCTCCTTCGTCGGTGGGCGCGGTGGGCTTCGCGGAAGATGGATGGCGCCTTTGTTCTCGTCTCCGGCGTGAGACGGCGACGGCGCTCTGGCGGCGGCTCGGGGCCGATGTTCTTTCATCGCTCAGATTCTGCTGCTTGCGGCAGATGGATCCTGCGGCATTTCAACAAGGTTGGTCGAGGCGTTTGCTTGGGTGCGTGGTGGATCCGTGTTTGCCGTGCGTGGGGTGGCTCTTGCTGCTGTTCGTGTGTGCTTGTTCGTTCTGTTCTTGATCTTGTACACGAGCTCCTTTCAAAAAAAAATAGGAGTAGGAAAGAAACAGGAGTCCGAGAAGTAGTCGTGAAAAGTAAAAAGGCCAACGGCCCAACGAAATCGAGACCCAAACGAAACAGACTTACAGAGGGCTGTGCGTATCGGAGTTTGTGGAGAAGTCGAATTCCGTTTTCGTCGCGTACGTACACGGGCGGGTGCTATTAGTATTAGTCCCACGTCGAGAGCCGACGGAGATGCACTTGACCTTGTCATCCTATTCTCGGCAGACGCGACCCGTTCGGACGAAGCGGCCAAGCCGTCGTGCGATAGAAGCAGCAGCAGGTGTTCAGATCACCTCTGCCCCCTCCATGAAGCGGCCAGGGAGGAGTGCAAATGCAGCTCGTTCAGCCTCCCGTAGTTCGAAGCTGACGCTAGATCCTTGCTCAAACCAGGGCGGGAAGCGGGCAGGTCCGAGGCTGCAGCAGGAGGAGGAGCTGCCCGGCGCGAAGCGGCCACGGAGCACCGACCTGCCCTGCCCTCCTGATAACAACAACGACAACTGGTACGTGCCGTCAGAAGCATTTCCCCTTGTTTACCGCAACAACCGTGATTGTGATTCTGATCCGATTTGCAGGAGGGACTGGGCTAATCTCTCTGATGGGCCAGCGGGGCTCATCGCCGAGCGCGTCCTCGCATATGACGTCGCCGACTATGTGCGCTTCCGCGCTGTGTGTCCTCCATGGCGGCAGTGTTCTACCGAACCACGCTCGCACAGCGGCCTCGACCGCCGGTTTCATCCCTGGAGGTGGACCATGCTCCGGGAGGAGCTCGCTAAGCCGGAACGCCGCTGCTTCCTCAACACATCCAGCGGCCAGTGCATCCAGGTCCACGTCCCGGAGCTCCGCGACCACCACGAGCTGCTCGCCGTCACCCCTGAAGGACTCCTCGTCCTGGTCCGCAAGACGCAGCGCGCCACCGTCCGCCTGCTCAACCCGCTCACCCGCCGCCTCACTGAACTCCCGCCGCTCACCACGCTGCTGCCCCTGGAGCACCACGACATGATTTTGGAGCACAATCACGATTTCAATGAGCAATTCGCAGCGTGGGGCTCGGGCATTGCCAATGATGATTCCACAGTGGTCCTCTGCTTCGACTGGCTCGGCATGATTGGCTTGGCTAAGCCTGGGGATGACTCCTGGAAGTTGGTAAAATACGGCAGTGGCAGAGGTAGGATCGCAGTGGCACCTCTAATGTTTGCAGGCCGCTTCTACTGTGTTAACCTCAGTGGTGTGAGGGTACTGGAAATGGGTGCAGATCACCCACCACAGCTTAAGGTGGCTGCCAAACTGAGTATGCATGTCTCGCAAATGGCAGATACTGTACACCTTGTGAACAATTGCGGGGAGCTGATGCTGGTACATCGTCGGGGCACACAATTGACAGCGCGGAACAAATCAGGGAGGAGCTATGACGCTTACCGAGTGGATTTGGACAGGGGGACACTATCCCGCGTCAAGAGCCTGGGTCGCTGCGGCGCAGGGCGTGCGCTGTTCATTGGCCGGCATTGCTCTCTTTCGGTGCCTCTAGGCGTCTTCCCATCCGGCTCAATGAGAGCTGACACCATCTACCCGAGCTTTGACATTCGTGAGAGAAGTTTATTAACAGCTGGAGCATATCATCTCTCATCTGGAAGAGTCGAAATCCCATCTAGCAAGGTGCCGCCACGGCCGCATACTCTCATTGACTCTCTGTCTTTGTCCAATACCGGCTGAATGATAATTTAGCCAGCATGATTTATGCAGTGTGCATTCTTTATCCTAATTTGATAGCTCGCATTTGAGTGTATGTATCTAGCTAGAGTTATGTACGGATGACTGGTCCTGCTTAATTTGCATACCGAATCCACCAGCATACATACATATTTGTAAGCATCCATCTGGCTAGCCTAGTACGGAGTGTAGTTTAGCCTACTAGTGTTATGAGGATGTGATGCTGAATAAACAAATTGTTGCATCTGTGCTAGAAAATCTGTGTACTTCATTGTTGCATCTCGCATGTGGAGCTAGGAAATCTGTGTACTTGAGACTGAAATTCGATTGGAAAAAATATCATTCTGTACTGCTATTCTATTTTATTTACTTATGCAACAAGTTGCTTGTGTGCCATAAAGGCTAATACAATTCATATATTTCCCTTGACATATCCAATTATTTTGGGATAAGCAATGATATTTTTCGAGGGGTTCAAAGTATTATGAACCTGCTAACGCTAACACAGTAGCACATGTTCTTGTTTGGATATGTAATCAGGAGATAGTTGCCGGCTAGATAGACATGTGGGGTAAGTTGCTTGCATTTGAATCCATGTAGGAAAGGGGAGCATATCAGCACCTTTTGGCACCTGTTGGATACCTAGCATCTCTATAAATTACAGAACCATGCAGGTGCACCTGTTGGATACCTAGCATCCCTATAGGCTATAAATTACAGAACCTTGCAGCTGCAGTGTATACATATGACCAAAATACAATATTGGCTCTTCATATATAGTGGGAAGCAAATGCCGGTAGTTCGTGATATAAAAAAGATTCATGTCCTATTTCAGAGGCAAATATGCGCTAATTTATGTACTAACCTTGTGGTTCTCACGCCGCTTGTCTATTGAAGAACTACAGTTCACTGTCCGTAGACACCTGGGTGAATGGAATGTGTTTTTCAGGAAGAAGCAATCAACTACACCACCTGCTGCAGCTACTAGTTGGCAATCTCACTATTAATATTGATGGTGCTTTCCGAGCTGAAACTGGAGGTGGGGGCTGGGGCTGTCTTGCTAGAGATCATTCGGGTGACCCTGTTTTTCCTGCAGATGGAAGTATTCAGAATGCAGGTGAAGCACTACGTACTGAAACCCATGCTCTAATACAGGCTATCTCTCGAGCAGAACAGCATTGGGCGGCTAATCTTTGCAACGGACTTCCTAGTTCTGAAGAATGTGATCAGCTCTAACATCTATGATGCTGCTCCCCTTGGAGCCTTGTTTAGAGAAGCAAACTCCTGCAGGTTTCATTCATTGATTACCAAATTGTACACATAAGCCAGCACATGAACTGACTTATGCCATCCGGGTAGAAAAAAGAGTATCATCGATTGTAACATAAATTTTCCAATTATGTTATAATATGTGAACTCGTTTAACTCTAATAGTTTAGCGGTGTATGTCAATGACAAATTTGATAAGTAGACTATACTTCTATGAAACAAATTCAGGTAGACAGTAATTAATTCAACAGCCGTGAATGGCCAATACTCAGTGAGAAATGGCTCGAGACGACTTGTGGACTAATTCCTGGGGCTAGCAAGCAACCATGTGATGCAATGCTTGAACAATGCACATTAGGAACAATTTGTATCTGATCTAAACGAACCAATAGTTCATCAAACCTCACTAAAATGACCTAGGAATTGTGAATGGGTCATGGTGTTTACCAATAAAGCAACCCAAGTGACAGAAGTCAGATCAGTAGTATAGTTGGAGCCACTCGTCCGGCTTATGGGGCCTTCCTTAATTCGTTTTATTGTAAAGAATATAGAGTTGCAATGTCATGAATAAAACTGGTCCGGACATCGACGATTCACAGGTCTTGCTAGCAAAATGGTAAAATATTTAAAACAAGATTCGTATTGGAACCACAGACCGATCAGTTCATTATTACTCAGTAGGCACAAATTGGCTAACGGGGGCCTGGAAAGAAGCGAATGCAACATAGCAGGACTCCATGAAAGTATGCAGCACAAGAAAATGCAATCTCCCCATAAAGTTCATTAGCTCCAGCATTAACAGTTCAAAGCATCAAAGGGTTTCTATGGGAATAAGCAGGCGGTACTTAAGATGCAAGGCGTCACTGAACAATCTCCGGGCTGCCAATGCCAACCAGATATTCTTTTGCATTAACAAAATATTTGACAACAGTGAACTCGTACCAACGAATTTCCATCCATTCCTCTTTTGAAAATGACAAACGACTGCAGACTCCAATCAACAAGAACCTTCAATATCATTCATGTCCCAATGCTCTAATCATCATCACCAACCAGAGAAGGAGGCCAGGCCATAGTATACAGATGGGCAACACCATCAAAGCTCCCCTCAAGCAGTAGCTCAAGCTCCATGGTCTCCAATGGAAGGGAGAAGAACCAGCACTTGAGTGTGCCATAATGGGTGATGCATGTCGCCGACAAGTGCACCAGTCCAGACCTTACTTGCACGATTTTCAGCTCGAGTTGCACGTCCAGAACGGAGGCATGAGTGAGCCGATCAACCTCTGCACCCATAAAGCGTATAGTCGGCAGCCCCCAAGTCTCGATCCCATCCACACCCGGACGACGAATCCAAACATGAAGGAAGAAATCAGATTCATAGACAACGCAGAGTTCACCATTGCTAGTCTCGCCGATGCCAAAATTGTGCCCGGCCACCTCCACTTGCGGGGGCAGATCCACAGTGCAGATATCCATGGTGGCGGTGTCGATCACTACCATTTGCGCTTCGCCGTGATAAGGCCAGAAAACAAAGCGATCCACCAGAGTGCCGGCCATGAACTTGAGGCTGCAGTCTCCACCGATGATCATCCACGGCCGGATGAACCACTCCCACGTCTCCGAAAAGAAGACGGCCACGCGGACCCCTCGCTGATCCGCGCAGACGCAGGAAACGCGGAACGACCGGGGACTCTCGTCGGAGCACACCAGGTGGAAACCGAGGACGGCGAAATCGCCGCGGCTCAAAGCCTCGATCTTGCGGGGTACCGGCGGGAGGACGTGGAGGGCCCAGGTCATGGGGTTGAGGGCGGCGACGGACGGCCTGTCGGGACATCCGTTCCACAGGAGGACGTAGCCCTCGCGGCAGTCAGCGAGGCTCCAGCCGGTGGACGAGGGCGGGAGGGAGGTGAGGAAGAAATCACCGCGGCGGAGGGCGGCGGCGGCGACGGGGTCGGAGCGGCGCAGGGGGAGGAAGGAGGGGGCGCTGGCTTGGCCTATGTCGAGGAAGAGGCCGATGAGCGGCGCCGGGTGGAGGTCTCGGAAGAGGCGGCGGAATGGGCGGGAGGAGCGGACGGCGCGGAGCCATGGGCGGCAGGTGAGCGCGGCGCGGATGAGGGCCCGGAGGTCAGGCAGACGGAGGAAGATCTCGCGGAGGTCGTCTTCGGTGAGTGAGAATACGGTGGTGGCGCTGGTGCCGGTGGCGACGGTGGTGGTCGTGGACGGGGACGCCGCCGCCGGCAGTTCAGTGGCCATTGCTCAGGAACTTCTGGATGGAATGGAACCCTAAACTGAAATTGCGTTGAGCCCAACTGAGTAGTCCTAGGGCCCGTTTAGCTTGCATATGTCGGATGCTTTGAATAAAAAACAGCGCCCAATCTATAAAAAAGATGTCCATTTGGATGACACAACAGATTTAGGTTTTCAAAAAACAAAGACAGTTAGGTGCCCGTGCGTTGGTACGGAATAAAACAGTTTTTATAATTTCAATTGAAAACGTTCACCCATTGCTCCACGAGTGTACTAAGAATCCTGATTCAATGCTTATACTGAAAGAAAGAATCATATGGGTGATAGCTTTGTTCCCCATAGTTCATCGAATTTATGATGGTTTGAGGCACTTCGTTGTCGAAAACAGGGTCAGCTAATTCGACTCCGATTTGCAATGGGTTTGGCCACCAGGATATACTCTGCGACGACATTAGCAAACATTTGCCCACACATATTAAAGAACCTTGAAAATTAATCCGATCAAATTAATTTGCACATTTTTGGTCAACTATCCATAACACAAAACTGATATGTTCACAATGTTCTATATTTTTTGCTTGTCATGCTACTTTTATATTGTTGCTACATGTTTTATGATGATTGAATAAAATTTTATAGCATTTTGCTGGACTAACATATTAACACAGTGCCAAGTGTCAGTTTATGTTTTATATTTTTTTGTATTACAAGAAGGGGAAATAAAATATCGTCGAAAAAGACCGAGACTTTATGAGGATTTTTGTATTGTCACAAAAAAGACCAAAGACGGGGGCAGCCCCGACGGGACCCACAGTTGACACACGGCCAAGGGCCGCAGGCCCCACCCGCATGAGCCCCTTGATCACCTCCTCCCGAGGGGTCTTTGCCATAAAATTCCTTCTGACCTAAAAAGTTCCGGAATGAAAATATTTTGCGAATGAAGATACCAAGCCGCCGCCCCTCAAGATACTAAGCCATGGTGACATTGTTGTCGGACTAGGGGAACAACTTATTAAACATTCTTCTTTCTGCATACCTGATCAATTTACATAAGCAAATCAAATTAGATGCGAATGATTTTTTTTAGTCCTAACAGACATCAAATTACATATTTAAAAAACAACTAGTGGGACAAACTTTGATATCTGTTCCAGCTGCTAAGTAAGTAGGCAAGTTTCTTTGTAGAATACTTGAACTTCAACAATTTTTCATTTTTCAATTAGTGGGACAAACCTGGATAACAACTCCAGTTGTTGCAATCGATACATATTAAATAATGCTTAGTGTGGATAGCCGTTTTCAACCCATACGCCGCCACTAGAGGCGTTGTTCCATACTTGTGTTTTTTTGATTAAAATTGTATTTGTAGAACACTTTTATCTTGAATTATTTGTTGAAGATTGCATAAACTCTATGGTGCATCTGTATTTGTGGTAAATATATCTAAAACGTACACATGATCCCTAGCAAATAGTAAACATATTTTTTGAAAACTTCTAGAGTGACTCACTTGGCTAGGTGAGTTGATGTACAACCCAACAACCTAGATAAATCCTCACAAATCACGAGTTCGTGTTATTTTTAATATGTTGAAAACATGTGTTTGCAGTTCACAGCGGATGTATTTTTACGTGCAGCATAGACGTACTAACAGATGTTCTTAGGTAAAGCATGGCGGATGTACTCACATATGCAACGCTGATGTACTCTTCCGCTGTCCTATGGAGAGACTGGTCTTTTCTCGGAGACGGGCCGGCCGGGCTGATCGCCGAGCGCGTCCTCGCCTACGACGTCGCCGACTACCTCCGCTTCCGCGCCGTGTGCCGCGCGTGGCGGAGGTGCTCCGCGGACCCGCGCGCGCACGGCGGCCTCGACCGCCGGTTCCATCCCTGGCGGTGGACCATGCTCCGGGAGGAACTCCCTTCGCCGGAACGCCGCTCCTTCCTCAACACGTCCACCGGCGAGTGCGTCCAGGTAGACATCCCGGAGCTCCGCGACCACGAGCTGCTCGCCCTTACCCCTGAGGGCCTCCTCGTTCTGCTCCACAAGCCGCCGCTCACCACCGTCTGCCTGCTCAACCCGCCTCGCGGAGCTCCCGCCAGTCACCACCCTGCTGCCCTCCAAGGACCACCACATGATTTTGGATCGTACTAGCTGTTTCAACATGGAGTTCATAGCGTGCGGCTCCGGCATTGCCTCTGATGATTCAACGGTGGTGCTCTGCTTCAACCGGCGCTGCATTCTTGGCGTAGCTAAGCCCGGAGACCACCGCTGGACGTTGCTCGACTACTACGGTAGAGGGATGACAACGGCATCCCTCATGTTTGCAGGCCGCTTCTGCTGCGTTAACCTTACCGATGGTGTCATGGTGCTGGAAATGGGTGCAGATCAGCCACCACAGCTTAAGCTGGCTGCCAAGCTCAATATTCATGTCTCGCCAACAGTGGAAAGCAGCGTGCACCTCGTGAACAATTGTGGGGAGCTGATTTTGGTGCAGCGTCGGTTCGGATATACATCGGGGAAATTGGGTTGGCGGTACAGCATGTATCGAGTGGATTTGGACACCGGGACAGTACTGCCGGTCAACAGCTTGGGCAGCAGTGCAGGGCGTGCGGTGTTCATGGGCATGTTTTGCGCTCTCTCGGTGTCTCTAGAGTGTTTTCCCTCCGGTTCCATTAGTGCTGACACCATCTACTTGAGCTTTGACTTCTCCAAGAGAGTTATGGTACATGTTGGAGGATATCATCTCGCAGATGGAAGCGTCGAACTCCCCTGTTGCTTGGTGCCACGGCCGCATACTCTTATTGATTGTCTATCTTTGTCCAGTACTGTTCTTGAATATTGATAATTTAGCATGCATGGTTATGCAGTGTGCACTCTTTATCCCATTTGCTGGTTAGCTACTATTTGAGTGTATGCATCTAGCTATAGTTGTGTATGGCTGACTTGTCCTGGTTATTTTGCGTATTGAATTCACCAGCCATACATTCAGATTTGTAAACAACTATCTAGCTTGTCTATCGTGAAGAGGAGTTTAGCCATTAAAGGCAAAGGCCTAGTATGCACATGATCTTTTTCCCAGTCTTGTGAGGAGGTAATGTAAAAATCTGTGTACTTGAGACTAAAGTTTGATTGGAGAAAATATAAATCCATGCTGCTACCCTTTTTATTTATTTATTTATGCAGCAAGTTGCTTGTACAATTTAGCTATGCCAAATAGGCTGCTATGCAATCTGAGATTTAAATCTCGAGTTCACTCGACTGAATAGATGTCAGCATAATTTAGTTATCTGAGTTAACTCTCTTGGATATGGTGGTCCTGTATTAAAGCTGCATTATTGTAGAGTTGTACAAATCAGTTGGCAGTAAGGAAGTAAGGAAATGCATGCTGGTGCTGTCCAACTGCTGGCTTTGCGTGCCAATGCAACGTATCAAGGTTGCATCATAATTCTGCTATCATCATGTCAAAGTTGGTTTTCCATTATTCTCCTAGTTCTCTTGTAACATTGTACTCTTGTGAATGCAATCTGAAAGTATTCTTTGTTGAGGGGGATTTATGTAATTCTTCTAGGTGCTTGGGCTCGAGTCAATGGGAACACAACAGGTCGATTCCTTATGATTCATAGATGTGGAGCTCTGTATGCAAGGCCCTCGGTTTAGTCGTGTTCTAGCCTGAATGGAATTTTATTTTTACCTCCAATTCTAACTTGATTTCTGTGTGCATCCAAACACAAGAATTGTGCATGTCCAATTCCAGTTCAGGAATTCTGAGCCCAGATTTAACATTCAAAGGGGAGCGTTGCTTTTTGAATTGCTCATAACATTCTAAGCATGGCCTTGCTTTCATAAATCATTACCACTACACATAATTTCTCATTTGAATGCTTTTTTTCACCCTTGGAAAGCTAATGAACGTGAATGGAGATTGTGGAGCACTTTCTTCGGTGGCAAGGTTTGGAACTTATAATTTCTCATTTGAACCCATACACCAGTGGGATGCGTGACAATGTTGAAACAAGCCCCCTCTTGAGTACAGGGACAAAGGTAACTGAGTTTTCTCATAGCGAACTCAAGTCTTCTTTTAACACTTTACGTACTGATACATTTAATTTGTCAAGAATCATTGAGGAAGCACAGTCATGAAGCTACAGTTTAGAAATCTGAATTCTAATTTATCCTCATTTTTAGTTGACCATTATCAAGTTTTTTATTGTTTTGAAAAAAATAGCAAGTGTTTTGGTAGCCGCTGTCGCTGTAGCTTATTCTTGTATCCCAGACTGTAGTGCCAAGTCGGATACTGAAAATGTTTGGATACCAGCTCTCACTACACAGGTAGTTTATTAGACGTGCTGATTTTGAGGTATATGAGTATATCATGTTCCTGTTAAGTACCTGCTACCTTCTTTTCATTCTTATGAACTGCATTCGTGCAGGCTAGGCATCTAAAAGCACAGTCCCGCGTGCAGCAAATCAGTTAAAGGTTTAACTGCACTGCACAAAGCATATTTAACTAGCATCACATGATGGCGCGATTTAAATTTAAATTTGAAAAGCACGATCCTTGGAAAATCATTGTCATTTTTCTGAAAATAGAGACACTACGAGTTTGTCCTTAAACTTTGATTCCTTCTTTTATAAGGAATATATAGTTGATTTTCAAGAGTTAAAAAACTGAATCATACTGCCGATTTTTAGTACCCGTATAGTTCTATTAGCAATGATATATATGGGATAGCATCTAAAGTTTGAATTGCGAACAGAATGCACAACAAAAATCTTAGTATACTGCCTTTATCAAAGAGAAGAGAAAATCAAAATCATTGCAATCTTGGCAATACTACTTTTTCGTCTGTTAGCGTGTTATGTTGTGCATTACTCACTTAAACTCCAAACAATTGGTACTGGGATATGGGACTGATCTGATACTGATACTATGCGATGACTTCAAATTTGTCATCTGGTCTCTTGTGATGGCAGGATGCCAACACCTTTATGCTGCCCTAACAGCATGAAACCGCAAAACTGACTCTTCTCCTTGAGAGGCTCTTATACTTATCCCATCCACAAGTCAATGATTCGGACAGGTCTGTTGATGTTTCTGTAGCTTGCTGTTTCTTGCTCTCACGGTGCACTGCACTGCTTATTTATGTATTCCAGACTGTAGTGCCAAGTCGGGTACTGGAAATGGAAGAGGCGATCCAGAATCGTCCAATTTAGTACACACCCCCTCGTAGTTTAGTTGATAAATTCATTTCTTCATGAAATGTCATACATATTTCTTGCAAGCATTAATGCCTGGAATTAAGCACAGGTCGATCCATTGACGATAATGCGCCAATAGCATTATTCTTGTGATTCTTTCAGACTATTTCTTGACACTCAGTTTTTAGTACTATGTAACCTTTCCTTAGTTTCAGGTACTGGAGCTTTTGTCAAAGAATAATCCATTCAACGGGGAAAGGAGTAGTTGCTGTTGTTGTGAAATTGTTTGCATCTTCACTGTGAGGAGATAGCTAGTTCTGCTATGATGTTTGAATTAAAGTGACGCCTTTTTTGTTATCAAGTCTGCACATTTATTAGCTCAAGATTGTAGTATAATAAGAGTGTCTGAATTTATATTTGTTGTTATGCTGTCATCGTGTACCAACATCAGATTTATTGTACAAGAAAGTGTGATGATGACTATTGGTACTTCCTTTTGGCAGCTATTGTATTGCTATACACGGATTTATATTTGTTGTCAGCTATTGTACTGGAGCTAAGCCTTGGGAAAAAGATTTGTATTAGTATTGATTTCCTTATAGTTCATGGTTTCTCGCAGCTGGTTCCTGTTCGTTAGATGAGCAAGTTACTTTTTTGAACTTTCGCTAGCAATCTACACGAAAACTACATGAAGTGAGGGGATTGGATTTGGAAAGGATTGGGTGGAACTCCTAGAAATGCATTCACAACAGCACAAGTAACTTTTGTCAGCCCGCCATTTATTCATTTGTAATTGTATAGACAGTATGCTCATCGAATCATCACAGTAAAACCCAAGTTGTAAAATCAATCGTCTCTCTCTCTCTCTCTCTGAATTTCTTCATTCAGTTTAAGGTTGAAATTTCACCAGCACAGGTCTGTCAATTCTGAAGATAGCTGGTCGCAACCGTCGCACACCCCTCCGCCGCCCAGATCCCTCTCCACCCTTCTCGCGGTGCCGACCTCTTCTCGGCGGCCCGACTGCGCACGCGCCGCTCTCGGCCGGGATCCGCCGCCGCCGCCGCCGCCGCAATGGTTCCCTCCTCCTCTCCCGCCCTAACGAGGGAGTGGTCGGATCTCGGAGACGGGCCGGCAGGGTTCATCGCCGACCGCGTCCTCGCCTTCGACGTTGCCGACTACCTCCGCTTCCGTGCCGTCTGCCGCGCGTGGCGCCGGTGCTCCGTCGACCCGCGCGCGCATGGCGGACTCGACCGCCGGTTCCATCCCTGGAGGTGGACCATGCTCCGGGAGGAGCTCTCCGCGCCGGACCGCCGCTGCTTCCTGAACACCTCCACCGGCCAGTGCATCCAGGTCGACATCCCGGAGCTCCGCGACCACGAGCTGCTCGCCCTCACCCCCGAGGGACTCCTCGTCCTGGTCCACAAGCCGCAGCGCACTGCCGTCCGCCTGCTCAACCCGCTCACCCGCCACATCACTGAGCTCCCGCCACTCACAACTCTACTGCCTCCGAAGGATCACTACAATCTATCTCAGTATAATATCCACACATACTGCCGAGCATGGGGCTCCGGCATTGCCAATGATGATTCAACGGTGGTGCTCTGCTTCAATAGGCTCCGCATGCTTGGCATGGCCAAGCCCGGAGACGACCGCTGGACAATGCTGACTTACAACGGCCATGGAATGACAACGGCACCCCTCATGTTTGCAGGCCGCTGCTACTGTGTTAACCTCAGTGGTGTCATGGTGCTGGAAATGGATGCAGATCAGCCACCAAAGCTTAAGCTGGCTGCCAAGCTGAGTATGCGTGTCTCGCCAATGACGGATAGCCTGCACCTCGTGAACAATTATGGGGGGCTGATGTTGGTGCACCGTCAGTGGGGATATACATATACATCGGATAAATTGGTTTGGCAGTACGACATGTATCGAGTGGATTTGGACTGCGGGGAACTATTCCCGGTCAATAGCTTGGGCGGCGCTGGTCGTGCGGTGTTCATGGGCATGTATTGCTCTCTCTCGGTGTCTCTAGAGGTTTTTCCCTCCGGTTCTATCAGTGCCGACACCATCTACTTGAGCTTTGATGTTAACGAGAGAATGCAGCATAAAGTTGGAGCATATAATCTCATAGATGGGAGCATCATACGTACCAGACGGAACAGGGGTGGCTTGGTGCAACGCCCCCATACTCTTGCTGACTGTCTATCTTTGTCCAATACTGTCCATGAGTGAATCTGTGTATGGTAATGCAGTCTGCACCCTTGAGTGTATGTATCTAGTTAGAGTTATGTATATGACTGGACCTGCTTAATTTGCATATTGAATCTACCAGCCATATACCATCTATCTAGCAAGTCTAGTGAAAAGAGGAGCTTAGCCATGAAAGGCAACGACATCGTATGGACATGATCTTTTTATTGATGTTGTGAGTAGGTGAACCTGAATCAACACACTGTTGCATGTTGTGCTAAAAAAATCTGTATACTGGAGTTGGAAGTTTAATTGGAGAACAAATCAGTCTATATACTGCCAGCCGTTTTTGTTTATTTATGCAACAAGGTTTCATGTAATCTGAGAGGTTTTTATGACTGTTGCCTTAAAATTTCAGTAACCTTTATATGACTTTGCTCTAAAGTCTTACCAAACCAGGTTGCACGATGGTGTTAAGAAGTAGCAATACATGTATTTTCTTGGAGCCAATCAGCTCAACTAATGGAAGCAAACAACATTGTGAGTCCCTGCTATCCGTGCCATGCTTAATATTTTGAACTATTGGAAAACAAGACCTGGAAGTTCTTGAATACAAATGTATCACGTGTGTAATCAGCACTGACTATTTGAAACAGCATGTAATATCTGTAGCATGCCAAATAGTTTTTGACCCAAAATTGCTTACTTTGGTTCTGAAATCTATAGAAGTTCAGACCAACTTTCTTAATTTTGATTGTTCATGCTTTTGGCTGCATTGTATCCAGAGTTGCGCAGTGAAGTGGTGCTCCATTTTCACATTTGTGAGTTTTTCCTACCCTTATGATGCACCACAACAAATGACCATCGTTCTTATGCCTATCAAACATAACAGAAAAGATAGCAGTGTCCTCCCTTTTGTGTTGTATATGATGTCAGTATGGTGTAGCAGCCCACACTACTAGAAATCCCCTTATTTCCGACGGTGATATCTAATAGCCGACGGCCCCTCGGCTAACATATTAATAACCGACGGTGGCATTAATGCCCGACGGTTATCATCTACCTCACGGATATTACTCTAATAGCCGACGGTATATTTAGTTTACCGAGGGGGAAACTTCAACTCTCGGCTATCCAATCTAATGACCGACGGTTCATACAAATATCCGACAGTTTTATTACCACGGTCAGGTATTAACCACTATAGCCGACGGGCCAAATGTAACTCTCGCTTATGCACGACAAATGGCCGACGGTTCAAATTCAACCCTAAGTTATAGGTGCAAGTAGCCGACGAGAATTGTAATAACCGACCGTGGACATTGACGCTCGGTGATACTCTATATTTTAATGGTTCATTGCGAATAAGCATGGGGATGACCATGTCGACCTAATCAGGTAAGATATTGGCCCAACTGATAATGGAAGGCAACCTCTTACGATAGCTATAGAGGCTAAGTACGTACTATTTTAGTTGATTATAGTAGGATGCATTTACAATTATAAATGATCCAAACCGTGCACCACCAGATAGATTTATCGTGCCGTCAAAAGTGTTAACTCCCTCGCAAAAAAAGTGTTAACTGAATCCGCCCTATATCGCGTGCGCTGGCGCACGATCGCGTCCACGATCCACATCCTATAAGTCCCTACATTCACGCAGTATCCTGATCGTGTTCCAAACTGAACCCGCCCTCTACTCCGAAAAAGAACTCGCCCTCTCCTCTGAAACCGATCTAGGGCGCTCTTCGACAGGTGCTCAGGCGGGTGTCCCATTCTCCTCATCGCCGGCACCGGGCGCAAGACTCTCGGATTCAATCTGACGGCTAGGTGCCTGAGAGTTCGCCCCCTTCCATCTGATTCTAGTGCGACGGCCAGTCCGTCAGGCGCCTGAGTTCCTCTGCAATGGACAACCAAACCGACACGCATGACGGCAAGGTATCCAGTAGTGGATGGTAGTTCTTCTCCTTCTTCTTTTTTCAGATTAAAGGGGTTCCGCTTCCGATTTCATTCTGTCTCTGTATTTGTTTCTCCTTCTCTCTCTGTATTTGTTTTTCTTAGTATCTCTGTTTCGGTTGCTCTGTAGGATGCGGTGAAGACAACGACAAGGGCGAGCTGTGCAGGTGTTCATCCCGGAGGCGCCTGATCCGGAGGTTAGTGTGCTGCCGGCAGGCGGCAGGAGCTCAGCGTCCCTTCACTTGCAGCTATATCACCTACCACCGGATCAGTCCGCTATGGGCTTGCCTTCGCCAGATCCAGAGGAAGGTTGCTACTGTGGGAGACGCGCTAGATCTTGTAATTGTGATTACATTTTATTTTTATTTTTGCAATTGCGAATCTGCAATCTGTCAAAACTCTTCAATGTTGAATGTATTGGCTGTTCTAGATGTTTTGCATTCGTCCGGCGTGTATGAAATCTTGCGACAAGAGTTGGGATAAACGGAAATAAAACAACCGGGATTTTACAAATCTTGGACGACATTGCTGTAATATAAAATCATGGGCTAAAATAAGGGAAGAGCGACTCAGAAAACAAAATGGACCGACCTTTCTACTATAGCAATCCCCATGGTCGATAATTATTTGGTCGTTCTTTGATAATTAACTCTGGCGGGTAAAATGTATCGTCCACTATTAAAAAACTGACGGGAGACAATAACATTCGGAAAATGTATATCTGACGGGGAACGGTCAGCTATGTGTGTCGTCAATTTACTGCAAGGCGGATGTTGAGAAAAACATGTCCGACGGCTCACCGTCGGCCTTTTACTGTGGGTAAAGATATTAACCGACCGTACCGTCGGTTGTTAGTGTAATGGCCGACCGAGCATAGCCGACGGGAGATGGCCGACGGTAAACCGTCGGATATAAGTGTATCCGACGGTGAACTAACATAGCCGACGGTAATTTGACCCTCGGCTATAACGGGATATCTAGTAGTGCCAGTTGCTTGCATTTGGGATAAGCAATGATTTTTTGAGGGGTTTGAAATATTATGAACCTGCTAACGGCTAGCACAGTAGGACGTGTTCTTGTTTGGATATATAATCAGCAAGGTTCTATTAAGTGCTAGGCGCTAATTGAGCGTTTTGTCTCCGCTTTTCTTTTTTCTAAAGGATTAAAGCGCTAAGAGTGATTAAGCGCACGTTTAAGCACAGTTGAGCGCCTAAGCGAGCTTAAGCGTGCGCTTAAGCGCGCTTTTTATAACCTTGATAATCAGGCAAGTTGCTTGCATATGGATCCATGTAGGAAGGGGAGCATATCAGCACCTTTTGGCACCAGTTGGATACCTAGTACAACTGGTCAAAGAAGAGGCCATGCTGTGGGCTAGGGCAGGTGCCTTAGGCTTAGGGTTATCTTGCTGCCGACCTGGGACGTTCACTGAATGTAATTTTCCTGTTATTTTCTCCCTCTTAGGAGGACTGTAAGCAAACCTCTACCTTTCCAATAAATTGAAACGTAGAAGTCTTTGGCGTTTTCTCGAAAAATGAAATAACAGAACCATGCAGCTGCAGTGTATATATATGACCATATATATGACCAAACTAGAAATAAATATTGGCTGTTCATAGATAGTGGGAAGCAAATGTTTCTAGTCCGTGATATCAGAATTTCACGTGCCATTTCAGAGGCAAATATACCCAAATACATGTACTAACCTCGTGGTTCCCACGCAAAACCAAGTGCCAGGAAAAAGGAAAACACTAGGGTAAGCGTATTTATTACTGCATCCTTTAAATTGTCGTGAATATTCGTGTCAAGCTTGGATTCCCTTTTATTTTCTGCAGTGAACGCACCCAGAAAGACTTAGGGAATATTTCTTAGTTCTCCTAATATTGTTACTTTGCCAATGCAATCTGCATGTATTCATTGTTAAGGGGTATGTATGTTTTTCTAGCTGGATGTCGACTATTCTTCTAGGTGTCAATTACACCTTCATTTGCTATTCATAATGAAAGGGAAATATTATGCTTATCCAACTGTCACCTCCTGAATCCTATTGTTAAGGCTGTTTTACTTATCTGCACTTCTTTATTTTATTTGGTTATCTAGAGGCATCAAAACATGGCAGGTAGAATTATTTTTCTTTGTGCTGGACTGCTGGTTGATCTCTGCAATAATTATGCTTGGCTTAAAGAAATTGCAATAACTCTGTTACTACTGAAATTCTGGAGTTAAGAGTTGCCCTGTCAATCATTACAGGATAATCAGCCTTATGGAAAAGTGGAACCACTCGGAAGGAACCCCACAGGTATATCATGTTCCTGTTTAACACTTGCTACATTTTCGATTTTGCGTCTGTGCTGCCTAGATCGAAATACGGCTCTGCTATGCAGCAAGTTGGTTAGGACATGGCGGTACAAGCATTTTGTTTTTACTGCAGTGGGCAAGTATAACAAGCATCACTCGATGGAGCAATCTAACTTAAATAGAAAAGTGTGAACCTGTATAATTATGACCATCTTTTCTGGAAGTAGCGAAATTACTAGTTTATGCTTATGCTTTGAACCATTCGTTTTTAGGGAGCGCATAGCTCAATTTTGATGAGTAAATCATGGCCGTCTTTCTAAGTATGACTGCTAGTATTAGCTTTGGAGTAGCAGATTTTTTAGATACTTGTATAGTTCTGCTGGGTGTTACTCTATTAACAAATATCTAATGTATTGGTGCTGGATGATGTGATTGATCTGATTCGATTGGTTCTTGGACTAGCGCTGCAGAATACGAATTGTACTTCACTACGCTCCCATGATTTTTCAAGTAATGCATAAGAAAACTTAATCCTTGTGTACGTTGTACATTGGTGCTTGTTTTCTTGAAAGAGTGCATGCATTCAAGCTCTGAACCTTTCTACTGAGGTTGGCAGGGGAAGAGCTAGGAGTTTGAAAACCGCTGCTCAAACCTGAAGGCTGAAGCATACTCTGATTTTTTTTATACCAAGTACCAGCAGCCGGCACTTAAATCCTGTTCGCAGACTGGTTACTTCTACTGCATCGATCTGGGTGGTTTCATAATGGTGAGACGAGTCCACCATGGTTGGCAATGGTTTCCAAGCTGCGTACGCGAGTTTACACAATGGTAGACTGTGTACACCTGTTGGACAATTGGCAGTTGATTGATGCTGAGGTATGACACATATCGGGTAGATCTTTATGCTTATGCTTTGAACTCTCTATCTAGGGGACATACAGTTCAGTTTGGTGTTTATCATGAAAACATGAACTATTACTGCTAGTATAAGTTTGGGAGCAGCCGTTTGTTAGAACACTTGTATAGTTTTGTTGGGTATAATTTATCTACTGAATAGCATCTGAAGTGTTAATTGCGAAAGGATTGTACAAGAAACACCTTAGTATAATGATGTCATTGAAGAGGGAAAAAAACGTTGCAATCTCTGCGATATCACATTTGCATCTGTTTGTGCAGTCTGTTATGCATTTCACCTAAACTGCAAACAACTGGTACTGGATGATCTATTTTTGCGTGAAGACTTCTAATTTGGCATTTGTTATTTCATAATGGCAGGTTGCCTGCACCTTTGATGCTGGGCCTAACGCTGTGTGCTACAAGCTCGAAAGAGGGCTGCCACTTTCTCCTTCAGAGGCTTTAATACTGCTCCCCTCCACGGCTCCACAGGACAGTGATTTGAACAGGTGTGTTTGATATTCTCAAGATTAAACCTAGTGTTTATTTCTTTTTGGTATACTATAAACTTCTGACAAACGTGATCATGACAATTATATGGTCGGCCATAAATCGATCCTAAGCAACGCTGGATTGCAATCCGTAGGTGGCGGGCTCGTTGAGGACATGAAAATACAACAACAACAACAACAACAACAAAGCCTTTTTTCCCAAACAAGTTGGGGTAGGCTAGAGTTGAAACCCATAAGATCTCGAAACCAGGTCATGGTTCTGGCACATGGATAGCTAACTTCCACGCAGCCCTATCCATGGCTAGTTCTTTGGTGATATTCCAATCCTTCAAATCTCTCTTAACAGACTCCTCCCATGTCAAGTTCGGCCTACCACGACCCCTCTTAACATTCTCATCCCGCTTTATCCGTCCGGTATGCAATGGCGCTTCCGGAGGCCTACGTTCTATATGACCAAACCATCTTAGACGGTGTTGGACAACCTTCTCTTCAATTGGTGCTACCCCAACTCTCTCACGTATATCATCATTGGCGGGCTCGTTGAGGACATGAAAATACAAAATTCAAAATTGGCTACTTCGTCCGCAGCAGGCCTGTAGTGTAATCTTAGATGAATATTGGTATGATACTGTAGGTTTGTGTAATATTGGCTTCCGAGTTGACATTAATGTAGAGCCCATGTGTGTGCTGTAGGTATAGTTTTCGTATTTCCATCATTTTGTCAAACTGTTGTAGTGTTCTTGCCGCTTAAAGAGCATGGTTTTCCTGGTTCACCAGCAGAACCTTGCTCCATCAGAAGCCTGGCTGTTGCCCGGGTCTTTTGCCTGACGTGCGTCAGGTTCAGCAGCAGCTAGTGGTCCCAGTAAGAGCATCGCGAGCTGAGCCCGTAAAATGCTGAACTGAAAACGCGTTTTTCAGTTCGCGTTTTGCTCTGCTTTTCAAACCATGGTGCGTTGTGGTCGTACTCCACTGATACGGCGAATCTCGGTGGTGATGGTGCCAGAGGCGTGAAGGAGAGCGAGACCAGCGGCGGCGGGATCGATGGTTTGCTTGCTAACGAGGTGGAATTTTGCGACAGGTCGAGCCCGGCCGCCATGAGCTCGCCGTTCCCGTTTTGCCAAGGTTTTTGTACGGCCACTCCGACGACGCAGAGCGAGTGGTGGACTTCTTATTATGTCAAGGAGAATGGGTTGCAGGCATGGAAATTTTAGATGGAATGGCCTAGCTGACAAATCGAGGCCGCTGCCCATCACATCGCTTGTAAGGATGCGGCCGGCTGCTGATGGGACGACCTCATATATGTACCTACATAAGAGAGGATCATCCCGGCCGCCGTCGCTGGCTGGTGTCTTCTCCGTCGTCGGTTGTACGTGGTGGCATCGCGCGCACAGGCTTTTTTCGCCGGAATACAGTGGTTCGTGGGTGGTTTGGGTTGGAGAGAGATGCAAAGTGCAGCCATGGTAGGGGAGGGGAACGATTGGAGGGTGTCCGGACCGTGTGTTTCCACAAAGACAGACTTGCACCGACGTACTAGTATTGACTATTGAGTACGGGTAAGCTAGAGTTAAGTCGGACACCAATTCATGAGTCCCCAGTCGTGATATATGCCAGCCAGCACAGGAGCAATCCCATACCCTCGATCTCGAACAGGATGGAAGCCGCCGAATCATCATCCCGCCGGCGCCGGGCGAAGCGGATACCGTGGTCTCCGGCGTGCTGCTGCTGCGAGTCCAGGCCAATTCCGAGGAGGAAACATCATCACGAGGTGCCGCCGTACTCCACCCAGCCGCCGCTCCCGGCAAGTTCCTGGGGCGCCAAGCGCGCGCGCACCGCCCTCCCGTGCTCTCGTGATGGCAATAACAGCTACTGGTACGTCAAAATAAATTAGAATCTGGTTTCTTCCTGGGTGTTCTTTTAAGCGGTACTAGTTTCTTTCTCCTAGAGCAATACTTATACTCCGTTTCAATAAATAAGGACCATGAATATGGTCCAAAGTCAATGTAATCCAAGTCACTGGTAAAACATATAGGAGTAGTACAGATGTTCACGATGCCAAATCAATATCAATAAATTCATCATAAATATATTTTCACAGTGTATATATTTAGTATTGTACATGCTCGTATTTTTTCGTCCCTATATTTGGTCAACACTTATTTACTTTTGGCTAAATTTATTCGCTTTATTCGTTGAAACGAATGCAGTGGTAATTAATCCGTGACGTGCCATTTGTGCTACCTTATCATTGCCCATTTCACAAGTTGAGACAGTCCACAACAGTATGTAGTTGTAGCGTAAACTTACTGGAATCGACCGAGCTCCTATTTTACTGTTAGTGTAGAAATTCTTTTCTACTTGGCCACCGACGTTGATTATGAGTCTGATGCGATTCGTGTTACCTGCAGGAGGGAGTGGGCGGACCTCGGGGACGGCCCGATGGGACTGATTGCCGAGTGTGTCCTCACCTACGACGTCGCTGACTATGTCCGCTTCCGTGCCGTGTGCCGCTCGTGGCAGCGGTGCTCCGTTGATCCAGGAGCGCACGACAGCCTCGACCGCCGGTTCCATCCACGGCGATGGATCATGCTCCAAGAAACCCTCGCCAATCCCAACTTTCGTCGGTTCCTCAACACCTCCACCGGCGAGTGCGTGCAGGTCAACATCCCGGAGCTCCATGACCACAAAGTGCTCGCCGTCACCTGTGAGGGCCTCCTTGTGCTGCTCCACGACCACAACCACGTCCGCTTGCTCAATCCTCTCACCCGTCATCTCGCACAACTCCCGTCGCTCAGCACGCTGCTATCCTCTGAGGACAACAACATGCTTTCTCAACGTGATCTCTACACATACTTCTCAGCATGGGGCTCTGGCATCACCAATGATGATTCGACGGTGGTGATATGCTTCAAAATTCTCCAAGTTATAGGAGTGGCCAAGCCGGGCGATGTTTCTTGGACGCTGGTACCGTTTGACTATAGTCGGCTGCTAAAGTCATGCTCAATGTTCGCAGGCCCCGCTTCTATTGTGTCACGCGCGACGGTGTCATGGTGCTGGAGAATCAGCCACCAAGGCTGGAGCTGGCTGCCAAGATTTCTATGATGATTCCTACCATGTCAGATAGTGCGCACCTGGTGGACTGTGAAGGACAACTGATGTTGGTGCATCGTACGTTCTCGCGAAAACATGCCCGCAAGAATGTTTACAAGAGCTACGATATGTACCGAGTAGATCTAAAGACCAAATCTCTGCGTCCAGTTAAATCCTTTGGTGGCAGGAGGCATGCCTGTTCATCGGCATGTCTTTCTCTCTCTCCGTGCCTATAAAGACTTTTCCCTCTGGCTCCATTAGAGGTAACACCATCTACCTGAGCTTTGACGTTGCCGAGAGGTACAAAATCGAGGGCTACAATCTTGCAAAGAGAAGACCAATTAGTAGTTGGAACCATGGTGATGGCCTCTTTGTGATCGGATTGACGACATTTTTCTCCTCCTTTTAGATGTTGCGAAAAAAAATATTTTCATTATTATACAGATGCGGGCTAGGTTAGAAACGAATCAGAACTGTGCCAGCCCACCCAAGTTAGGCAGCCCAGAAGCCACCACCAACACGGACGGGACTTCCATCCATCCATCCAAAGCCTTCCCAATTTCCTGGCGGCGCGGCGGCGACAACGACAGAGGGCACGCTCCTCCTCCGCTCAGATCAAGTAGCGGGCTGCGGCCTCGCTTCTCCATCAGTCGCCGCCGCCTTCATGGCTCCCTCCTCCCCTGCCCCTGCTCACAACGGGAGGGACTGGGCGTCTCTTCCGGATGGGCCGGCAGGGCTCATCGCCGACCGCGTCCTCGCCTACGACGTCGCCGATTACCTTCGCTTCCGCGCCGTCTGCAGCTCGTTGCGGGAGTGTTCTGCGGACCCGTGCGCGCACGGCGGCCTCGACCGCCGGTTCCATCCATGGCGGTGGATCATGCTCCGGGAGGAACTCGCCGCCCCGGACCGCCGCTGCTTCCTCAACACAACCACCGGCGAGTGCGTCCAGGTCGACATCCCGGAGCTCCGGGACCACGAGCTGCTCGCCTTCACCCCCGAGGGCCTCCTCGTTCTGGTCCACAAGCCACAGCGCACTGCCGTCCGCCTGCTCAACCCGCTCACCGGCCATCTCACTGAGCTCCCGCCACTCACCACGCTGCTGCCTCCGAAGCATCACGACAATCTATCTCAATATAATATCCACACATACTGCCAAGCATGGGGCTCCGGCATTGCAAATGATGATTCAACGGTGGTGCTCTGCTTCAATAGGCTCCGCATGCTTGGCATGGCCAAGCCCGGAGACGACCGCTGGACATTGCTGGCCTACAACGGCCATGGGATGACAACGGCACCCTCATGTTTGCAGGCCGCTTCTACTGTGTTAACCTCAATGGTGTCATGGTGCTGGAAATGGATGCAGATCAGCCACCACAACTTAAGCTGGCTGCCAAGCTCAGTATGCGTGTCTCGCCAATGACGGATAACGTGCACCACGTGAACAATTATGGGGAGCTGATGTTGGTGCACCGTCTTTGGGGATATACATATACATCGGATAAATTGGTTTGGCAGTACAACATGTATCGAGTGGATTTGGACAGCGGGAAACTATTCCCGGTCAATAGCTTGGGCGGCGCTGGTCGTGCGGTGTTCATGGGCATGTATTGCTCTCTCTCGGTGTCTCTAGAGGTTTTTCCCTCCGGTTCTATCAGTGCCGACACCATCTACTTGAGCTTTGATGTTAACGAGAGAATGCAGCATAAAGTTGGAGCATATAATCTCATAGATGGGAGCATCATACGTACCAGATGGAACAGGGGTGGCTTGGTGCCACGCCCCCATACTCTTGCTGACTGTCTATCTTTGTCCAATATTGTCCATGAGTGATAATTTGTGTATGATAATGCAGTCTGCACCCTTGAGTGTATGTATCTAGTTAGAGTTATGTATACAGATCTTTTTATTGATGTTGTGAGTAGGTGAACCTGAATCAACATACTGTTGCATGTTGTGCTAAAAAAATCTGTATACTGGAGTTGGAAGTTTAATTGGAGAACAAATCAGTCTATATAGTGCCAGTCGTTTTGTTTATTTATGCAACAAGGTTTCATGTAATCTGAGAGGTTTTTATGACTGTTGCCTTATAATTTCAGTAACCTGTATATGACTTTGCTCTTAAAGTCTTACCAAACCAGGTTGCACGATGGTGTTAAGAAGTAGCAATACATGTATTTTCTTGGACTTGGAGCCAATCACCTCAACTAATGGAAGCAAACAACATTGTGAGTCCCTGCTGTCCGTGCCATGCTTAATATTTTGAACTGTTGGAAAACAGGACCTGGTAGTTCTTGAATACAAATGTATCGTGTGTGTAATCAGCACTGACTATTTGAAACTGCATGTAATATCTGTAGCATGCCAAATAGTTTTTGACCCAAAATTGCTTACTTTGGTTCTGAAATCTATAGAAGTTTAGACCAACTTTCTTAATTTTGATTGTTCATGCTGGCTGCATTGTATCCAGAGGTGCGCAGTGAAGTGGTGCTCCATTTTCACATCTGTGAGTTTTTCCTACCCTTATAATGCACCACAACAAATGACCATCGTTCTTATACCCATCAAACATAACAGAAAAGATAGCAGTGTCCTCCCTTTTGTGTTATATATGATGTCAGTATGGTGTAGCAGCCCAGTTGCTTGCATTTGGGATAAGCAATGATTTTTTGAGGGGTTTGAAGTAGAATTGAAGAAGTGTGTGAATGCAGGTTACAGTTTCTAAGGATGACACAGTTATCCTTGATGGAGCGGGAGATAATAAGGCCATCGAATAAAGAGCTGAGCTGGTCTGTTAATTAACTTAGTTTGTTATGATGTGTTTGAACATTATACTGTATGCTTCTAACTGTTAAATTTGTTTTGAACAGTTGAGATCTGCAATTGAGCAAAGCACTTCTGACTATGATAAAGAGAAGATACAGGAGCGGTTGGCAAAACTCTCTGGCGGTATCGCTGTTCTGAAGGTAAAATTTATTATGTAATGCGTAAATTGCCAGGTAGACATGCTTATTGGGGATATAATTGGTAGATTAGTGCTGATAAGAAATATAGCATCACAATTTATGTACTGATTCTGGTGATTTCTCTGAGTTGTTATTGAGTATTTTGATTCTGATGCTGTGTTTAGATTGGTGGAGCGAGTGAAGCTGAAGTTGGTGAGAAGAAGGACAGAGTGACCGATGCACTAAATGCTACCAAAGCTGCAGTAGAGGAGGGTATTGTACCAGGTACCATACTTGAGCTCTGCTGTTGAGTTTACTGGTGTTGTCAAGTATCAGCTTGTCAGAAGGCTTATTGTTTGTGAATGTGTTTACAGGTGGTGGTGTTGCCCTTCTTTACGCTTCAAGAAACCTGGACAAGTTGGAGACCGCAAACTTTGACCAAAAGATTGGTGTCCAGATCATTCAGAATGCTTTGAAGGTATGTAAATAAATTCTCTCTTTTTATTTGGTCGTGTCCTGCTTGCTTGCATGGTCTGATGGCTGGAGTGTTCTGCAGACCCCAGTACACACCATTGCTTCAAATGCGGGTGTAGAAGGTGCTGTCATTGTTGGCAAGCTTTTGGAGCAGGAGAATACCGACCTAGGCTATGAACCTGCTAACGGCTAGCACAGTAGCACGTGTTCTTGTTTGGATATATAATCAGGCAAGTTGCTTGCATTTGGATCCATGTAGGAAGGGGAGCATATCAGCACCTTTTGGCACCAGTTGGATACCTAGTACCACTGGTCAAAGAAGAGGCCATGCTATGGGCTAGGGCAGGTGCCTTAGGCTTAGGGTTATCTTGCCGCCGACCTGGGACGTTCACTGAATGTAATTTTCCTGTTATTTTCTCCCTCTTAGGAGGACTTTAAGCAAACCTCTACCTTTCCAATAAAATGAAACATAGAAGTGTTTGGCGTTTTCTCGAAAAATGAAATAACAGAACCATGCAGCTGCAGTGTATATATATGACCAAACTAGAAATAAATATTGGCTGTTCATAGATAGTGGGAAGCAAATGTTTATAGTCCGTGATATCAGAATTTCACGTGCCATTTCAGAGGCAAATATACCCAAATTCATGTACTAACCTCTTGGTTCCCACGCAAAACCAAGTGCCAGGAAAAAGGGAAACACTAGGGTAAGCGTATTTATTACTGCATCCTTTAAATTGTCGTGAATATTCGTGTCAAGCTTGGATTCCCTTTTATTTTCTGCAGTGAACGCACCCAAAAAGACTTAGGGAGTATTTCTTAGTTCTCCTAATATTGTTACTTTGCCAATGCAATCTGCACGTATTCATTGTTAAGGGTATGTATGTTTTTCTAGCTGGATGTAGACTATTCTTCTAGGTGTCAATTACACCTTCATTTGCTATTCATAATGAAAGGGAAATATTATGCTCATCCAACTGGCACCTCCTGAATCCTACTGTTAAGGCTGTTTTACTTATCTGCACTTCTTTATTTTATTTGGTTATCTAGAGGCATCAAAACATGGCAGGTAGAATTATTTTTCTTTGTGCTGGACTGCTGGTTGATCTCTGCAATAATTGTGCTTGGCTTAAAGAAATTGCAATAACTCTGTTACTACTGAAATTCTGGAGTTAAGAGTTGCCCTGTCAATCATTACAGGATAATCAGCCTTATGGAAAAGTGGAACCACTCGGAAGGAACCCCACAGGTATATCATGTTCCTGTTTAACACTTGCTACATTTTCAATTCTTTTGAACTGCGCCTGTGCTGCCTAGATCGAAATACGGCTCTGCTATGCAGCAAGTTGGTTAGGACATGGCGGTACAATCATTTTGTTTTTTTACTGCAGTGGGAAAAACATGTAGAACGAGCATCACTCGATGGAGCAATCTAACTTAAATAGAAAAGTGTGAACCTGTATAATTATGGCCATCTTTTCTGGAATTGGCGAAATTACTAGTTTATGCTTATGCTTTGAACCATTCGTTTTTAGGGAGCGCATAGCTCAATTTTGATCAGTAAAATCATGGCCGTCTTTCTAAGTATGACTGCTAGTATTAGCTTTGGAGTAGCAGATTTTTGTAGATACTTGTATAGTTCTACTGGGTGTTAATCTATTAACAAATATCTAATGTATTGGTACCGGATGATGTGATTGATCTGATTCGATTGGTTCTTCGACTAGTGCTGCACAACACGAACTGTACTTCACTACTCTCCCATGGTGCTTCAAGTAATGCATAAGAAAACTTAATCCTTGTGTACGTTGTACATGGGTGCTTGTTTTCTTGAAAGAGTGCATGCATTCAAGCTCTGAACCTTTCTACAGAGGTTGGCAGGGGAAGAGCTATAATTGAGAGTTTGAAAACTGCTGCTCAAATCGGAAGGCTGAAGCATACTCTGATTTTTTTTATACCAAGTACCAGCAGCCAGCACTTAAATCCTGTTTCGTTAGGGCTGGATCGGCCAGGATCTAGAGCTGATCCACGTAGATCAGCCCGGCCGGGCACTGATCCTGGGCGATGTCCTTTGGTCGTTTAGTTTGCGCTGGGATGTCCTTTTGGTATTGCACCGCTGGTGTGTCACACCCAAGCTAATCCAGATAGAATCAATCACAGATACAGATGATATTCAGAGAATAAGGTGTGAAAAGCAAAGCAATTGGATAAGAAATAGAGAAAGTGGTGAGAAATCAGAGATAGTCCCAAGTGCCCCCGGCGTCTAGGGTTTGCTTGTTCATATAAAATAGGAGATAAACTCTAGGATGCAATGCTACTGGCTTTATATGGAAGCTCAGAGCAACGGGATAATCACGCCAAATTTGGTAAACTAATATAATCTATGAACAAGAAACAGAAACGGCGGGAGCCGTTAGCTGACATCATTCAAAGTGGTCCACCCGATCTTCATAAGTGAACTGTTATCTTGCGATCTCAGCCGCTCTTTCACTGACGGAGGATAGCACTTGACACTTGCACTATTTGGCCTTCAGATTCATGACAAATTCTCCCCTCTGAAGATCACACTTGTCCTCAAGTGTGGAACACCGTCCGCCTGCTCAACCCGCTCACCCGCCACCTCACTGACCTCCCGCCACTCACCACGCTGCTGCCTCTGAAGCATCACGACAAGCTATCGCAATATGATATCCACACATACTGCCGAGCATGGGGCTCCGGCATTGCCAATGATGATTCACCTGTGGTGCTCTCCTTCGACGGGCTCTGCGTGATTGGCATGGCTAAGCCTGGCGGCGACCACTGGACGTTGCTCAAGTACAATGGTGATGCGATGACCAGTGCACCCTTAATGTTTGGAGGCTGCTTCTACTACTTTAACACCAATGGTGTCATGGTGCTGGGAACCGGTGCTGATTAGCCACCACGGCTGGAGGTGGCGGCTGCCAATAGGAATATGCGTGTCTCCCAAATGGGGGATAGCGTGCACATCATCAACAATTTTGTGGAGCTGATGTTGGTGGGCGGATATAGTACATCGGGAAATTGGTTTGGCGGCACCATGTATCGAGTGGATCTGGACACCGGGACACTATTCCCTGTCAAGGGCGGCGCAGGTCGTGCGCTGTTCATAGGCATGAACTGCTCTCTCTCGGTGTCTCTAGAGGTTTTCCCCTCCGGCTCCTTGAGAGCGGACAGCATCTACTTGAGTTTTGATGTTTATGATAGAAAACTGTTTAATGTTGGAGCATATCATCTCGCAGATGGAACCATCGAACCCCCTCATAGCTTGGTGGCACGAGCACATACTCTAGTAGTTGATTGTCTATCTTTGTCCAATACCTTCGAAGAGTGACAATTTCTGTATAGTTATGCAGTACAGTGTACTCTTTATCCCTTTTGGTGAGCTAGTATTTTGATGCATGTATCTAGGTAGAGTTATGTACTATGATGGCTGGTCCTGCTCGATTTGCAATTTGAATCCACCAGACATACATACAGATTTGTAAGCATCTATCATATTACTGTTGTTGTGACTTGTGAGGAGGTGATGCTGAATCAACGCATTGTAAATATCGAGTTCACTCAACTGAATACACCTAAGCATAAGTCAGTTGTCTTTTCGTGGGTTGAATTTTCTTGGATATGGTTGACCTGTATTAAAGATGCATCAGTGTAGAGTTCTACTAATCAGTTGGAAGTAAGGAAGGATGAAGCAGAAAAGCTAGTGAAGTGCATTTCTCTTTGTTCCAACACATCAGTAGATAGTTATTATTGTCGTGCTAAAATTATCAGGATGGTGAGCCCGTATGCCCTGCTTCCTCTCTTCTATTTATGTATGAATCTAATTATTAGTACTGGCTCGTTTCTTTCTGGCCGTGCTTTGTTGAGTTTGATTTTAAGGCCAGCAGACACATATTTCCATCTTAATCGTAGACTAGTCTAGTTTGACAGAAGAGTTCAGCGATCCTAGCAATGAGCGTGGGACACTGCTGAAGTTCAGTGATCCCTCACAATGGCACCCCTAATGTTTGCAGACTGCTTGCTTCTGCTGCATCAGTCTGGGTGGTTTCATAGTGGTGAGACGAGTCACCATGGTTTGGAGGTGGCTGCCAAGCTGCGTACGCGAGTTTACACAATGGTAGGCTGTATAACCGGTGGACAATTGGCAGTTGATCGATGCTGAGGTATGGCCCATATCGGGTAGAACAGTAAACATATACATCTAACACCCCCCCTCAAACTCATGGTGGGTCAACAACACTGAGTTTGGAGAGAAAGAACCCATGCTGCGCTCGAGTTTGTGCCTTCGTGAAGAAGTCCGCCAACTGTAACTCAGATGGCACATAGTGAAGGGCAAGAAGCTGGTCCTGCACAGCAGCACGCACAAAGGAGGCATCTACACCGATATGCTTGGTGAGTTCATGCTTCACCGGATCACGCGCAATGCTGATGGCGCCTGTACTGTCAGACAATAGAGGAGTCGGTGCAGCAGCAGAAACACCAAAGTCCTCTAGTAACCATCGCAACCAAGTCACCTCAGCCGTCAACATGGCCATCGCTCTCAACTCAGCCTCTGCACTGGAGCGGGAAACGGCAGTCTGTTTCTTCGTCTTCCAGGCAATGAGGGATCCTCCAAGAAATACACAATAGGCAGACAGTGAGCGGCGATCAGAAGGATCACTAGCCCACGTAGCATCAGAGTAGGCCTGGAGCTGGAGAGAGCTGGAGCGAGGAAAGAAAAGGCGGCGAGAGATCGTGCCACGAAGATATCGTAGAACACGGAGAAGGTGACTATAGTGGACAGAGCTGGGAGCTGAAACGAACTGACTCAGAATGTGGACAGGATATGAAATATCTGGACGAGTGACAGCTAGATAGACAAGACTCCCAACAAGATGGCGATAGCGAGTGGGGTCTGTGAGGGGATCACCATCAGTAGCACGAAGCTGAATATTGAGCTCCATAGGAGTCTCAGCAGTGCGCTCATCACCAAGAGCAGCGCGAGCAAGAAGATCCTGAATATATTTTTCTTGGGAGATGAAGAAGCCATCAGAAGTCGAAGAAACCTCAATCCCGAGAAAATAGCGAAGTGGACCAAGATCAGACATCAGGAACTGCTCACGAAGGCGGGCCTTGACAAAGGCAATATACTCGAGTCGTCGCCAGTAATGATCATGTCATCAACATATAAGAGGAGGAGCGTCCGACCACGAGGTGAGGTGTGGACAAACAACGCGGGGTCATGGTCGCTAGGCGACAAACCAGCGGCAGTCACCACAGAGGCGAAACGCTCAAACCAGGCGCGAGGGGCTTGCTTAAGGCCATAGAGGGAGCGCCGAAGACGGCAGACCATACCATCAGGAACAGAGTACCCCGGTGGTGGCTGCATATAAACCTCCTCACGCAACTCTCCATTGAGAAAGGCGTTCTGGACATCAAGCTGAGACACAGACCAATTACGAACAGAAGCCACAGCGAGAAGAGTGCGGACAGTGGTCATGTGGGCTACGGGAGCGAACGTCTCATCATAATCGCGTCCCTGCTCCTGCTGAAAGCCACGAGCCACAAGACGAGCTTTGAAACGCTCAAGAGAACCATCGGAGCGAGTCTTGATCTTATAGACCCACTTGCATGTGATGGGACGAACACCAGGTGGAGGGGAAACCAGATCCCACGTGCCAGTGCGCTCAAGGGCAGCAATCTCCTCAGACATCGCAAGCTGCCATTCAGGCTGAGCCATGGCATCACGGTAGGAAGTGGGCTCAGCAACAGCAGAAAGGCTGTACTGGGAAGGAGAATAGCGATCAGGAGACCGTAATGAGGTCCGAGAACGAAGGTTATGAACCGGTGTACACGGGGAAGGTGGCGCGCCGGAAGTAGAAGGCATGTCAGAGGGATCATCGTCAACACGCGGCCGACGAGTGTAGTGGAGAGGAAAGGGAGAGAGGGTAGTATGCACTGGAGAGGGAGGTGGTGAGGGAGGAGAAGAGGATGGTGTCGGCGGTGCATCGGGAACAGTGGGACTTGGCGGAGGTGGAGGTGGAGGAGGAACATGAGGCACGGAGGGAGATATGTCGGGAAGTATAAGGAAGGAGATATCCTCAACCGAAAAGGTCGAGGCAGTAGGACGCGGATAGTACGAACGAGACTCATCAAAAGTCACATCACGGGAAATACGTAGCCGACGACTAACAGGATCCCAACATCGATAGCCCTTGTGCTCATCACTGTAGCCAAGAAAAACACACTCCACCGACTGAGCGGTCAATTTGGTGCGTTCGCGGGGAGCAAGGAGAACATAGCACACGCACCCAAACATGCGAAGAGCGGAGTAGTCAGGAGAACGACCAGAGAGACGCTCCATAGGAATACCACCCTGCAAAGCAGCCGAAGGCTGGATATTGATGAGATAGGTGGATGCGGAGACAGCCTCAGCCCAAAAGTGGGGTGGAAGAGAGGCGGCGATCATCATCGCACGAGCCGTCTCAAGAAGGTGGCGATGCTTGCGCTCAGCAACGCCATTCTGAGCGTGAGCACCAGGACAAGAGAACTGGGCGAGAGTACCCTGTTCGGCAAGAAAACCACGCAACATCTGGGAGATATACTCACCAGCCGAGTCAGCACGAAAGACACGAATGGGCGTGGAAAACTGGGTGTGTACCATGGCAGCAAATCGCTTGTATATAGGGAGAACCTCGCTGCGAGATTTCATAAAATAGAGCCAAGTGTAGCGAGAGAAGTCATCAATAAATAGAACATAGTAGCGATGACCACCTTTCGAATCGAAGGGAGCAGGGCCCCATACATCAGAATGAACTAAGTCGAAAGGACGCTGAGAGACTGACTCACTCGTAGGATAAGGTAATTGAGTCTGTTTGCCAAGTCTACAACCATTACAATGTAAAGATACATCGCCAGAGACAGACCCTAAGACACCTTGATGCACTAGCGAGGACAAGCGAGAGCCACATATATGACCAAGTCGATGATGCCACTGTTGGAAGGACGCAGAGGAGGAGGCAGCAAGAGCATGCGAGCTGGCGGGTGTGGTGGCAGCGGAAGGAACACAAAGCCAGTCAACCTCCCAAAGGCCCTGAGCCTCACGGCGCCGAGGGCCAGCTCCAACTAGAACCTGGGTGCGACGATCCTGAACAGAACAAGAGTCGGTATCAAGAATGACACGACAGCCAGAATCAGCAAGTTGAGCAGCGGAAAATAGATTCATGGTAAGACGGGGAACATGAGAAACACTAGGAACAGAGAAGGACGGAGTAGAGAGAGTGCCACGACTAGCAACAGGAAGAGGTGTGCCATCGGCAGTGAGAACATTGAGAGGAGAATCAAGAGGTCGAAGAGAGGACAGAGTGGAAGAATCAGAAGACATGTGAAAGGAAGCTCCAGAATCCAGAACCCACGGAGACGTACCTGACTGTGTAGGCGGTGGTGGCGGAGCACAGTAGTGGAAGCAGTCAGCGAGGCAACGGTGCCCGTCGAGGAAGAGCCTGATGAAGCCAGTATACGCTTGAGCCGTACAATATCCTGGTCAGTGAGTGACGGAGTCGCTGAGGGCACACGAGCCACAGGAGAGGAGCGACTCAGGTCACGCTGCTTCTTGAAGCAATCTGACTCTGGGTGACCGGGCTTCTTACAATAGCCACAGAAGATGCGAGGCCGGCCCGCTCCTGAATAAGGAGGACGCCCACCTGAAGGAGGACGCCCGCCCACCCCCCCTGAAGGAGTGGGTAGCAGCGGTGGAGCAGACGACACAATGGCTCGGGCAGCTAGCACAGTGGGAACCGCAAGCAAACCAGCAGAACGGAGGCGTGTCTCCTCAGCTCGGACCTCTGCAAGCACCACTGATATAGAACACGACCACGGGCAAGCAGGTGAGCACGCCGAGGCTCAAACTCGGGACGGAGGCGAGACAGGAACTCATGAACACGCTGAAACTCCAAATCGGACCTCACTGTCTGACAGCAGCGACAAGTACCACAAACAACAGTCCTCAGAGAGTCAAGCTGACGCCAGATGGCAGAGCACTGTGTGTAGAACTCATCAACAGTAGAATCTCCCTGCTGAAGATCATGCTCCTGACGCACTACAGATAGGTAGAGAGCATCACCAGAGGGCTGATAGCGCTGACACAGATAAGTCCACATCGCAGCAGCAGTGCCCAATCCCATAAACTCAGAAGCAAACTGGGGTAGACACTAGCAGTGAGGACAGCAGCAGCACGAGCATCATCATTGCACCACTGAGTGTAAACAGACAGAGCATCCCGATAAATGGAGAGGGACTCCGAGTAATCTGATACCTGCTGATCATAGGCTTCAACTGCAAGATCATCAGCATCCTTCGCGGCAGCCGATCAGCCTCAGAGGCATCAGCAGCAAGAACGGGGGCACCGGTGGAGTAGGAGCCACAGGAGCAACGGGGCATGGCGGACAAGAGACCTCGCCAGAGAGAACACCCCAAAGCAGGAGGCCACGCATGTGGATACGCATAAAGCCCACAAACTCGGCGTAATTGGTGCCATCAAATATGACAGAGCACCGAGGAACTGCAACATAGCCCGAAGAGGACATCGCGGGCTCACTGATTTTTTTTTTCACTTTTTTTTTTTTAGAGGTCAAAGGAGAGAGAATCTGGATCGAACCAGAGCCGCACGGCAGCAACGGAAGCAGGCGCGATCGATGCAGGCCAGAGGTGGCCGGAGGGCAGACCGAGCGGTCGAGCAGGCCGGAGGTGGCCGGAGGTCCGGCGGTGGCCGGAGGTCCGGCGGCAGGTCGGAGGGAGCGGCCGGCGGGAGCAACGGGAGCCGGGGCAGCGGCGACGGCCGGGCAGCAGGAGGACGGCCCGGACGGCGCGACGGCGACCCGCCGGACGGCGCGGACGGCGCGAAGAAGCTCGGGCCGACGGAGCTCGGAGCGGACGGCGCTCGGACCGGACGGCGCGACGGCGACCCGCAGGAGGACGGCGCGAAGAAGCTGACGGCGCGAAGAAGCTCGGGCGGGCTGAAGCTCGGACCAGCAGCTCGGGGAGGAAGAAGCAGGGACGGGGGCAGCCACGCGTGCGGCCAGCGACGGCAGGCACGGGGGCGACCGGAGTAGCGGCAGCAACGGCGGAGGAGCACCCAGAGTTGCTACGGGTGGGGAGGAGAGCAAGAGCACCTGTGCTCTGATACCATGTTATGAATGAGCAACTGTATTTCCAGGGGGCCAGAGGCCAGTACTTATACATGTGTGTCATGAACAGTAAACATATACATCTAACAGAAAGCACGATCTATTACTGCTAGGATAAGTTTGGAACAGCCGAATTTTTGAATACTCGTATAGTTCTGTTGGGTATAATTTATCTACTGAACATCATCTGAAGTTTGCATTGTGAAGGGATTGCACAAGAAATACCTTAGTATAGTGATGTTATTGAAGAGACAAAAACATTGCAATATTACTGCAAACAATTGGTACTGAACGGCAAACAATTGGTACTGGATGATCTATTTTTGTGTGAAGATTTCTAATTTGGCATTTGGTATTTTACAATGACCTGCACCTTTGATGCTGGGCCTAACGCCGTGCTAGTAGCTTGAAACAGAACTGACACTCTTCTCTTTCAGAGGCTTTTACACTGCTTCCCTCCACAGGACTGTGATTTGAACAGGTGTGTTTGATATTATCAAATTAAACCTATGTTTATTTGTTTCTGATCATGGCAGCTACATGTTCAGCTATAAATCGATCCTGTGCGACGCTGCATTGCAATCTGTAGCAGGCGGGCTACTTCTACATGAACCAGTTCCTCCAAGGATAAAGACAATAAATCAAAATTTCAAAGGTGGCTACTTCTTCAGTTCTTCTGCAGCAGGCCTGTAGTGTAATTTTACATCATTACTGGTACTGTATGTTTATTTAATTATTGGCTTCCGAGTTGACATTAATGTAGACACGTGTGTGTACGCTATAGGTATAGTTTTGGTATTCCCATCCTTCTGTCGAACTGTTGAAGTGTTCTTGCCCTTAAAGAGCATGGTTCAAATTTAGTTGAAAATTATCATTGATCTCATTTTTCTGTGTAATCAAATGCAATGCATGGATGGAGCTATTTTTGTAGCTTTGGCATTTGAAAATAACATATACATTAAGATATCTCTGAGGCAGCGCCTGTCCTGTCCTTTGCCTTTATTACCGGCTTACATAATTTGTATAAGCAGTCAGGCAGATGCGAGGCAATAACCATTGCAAGAAAACAAATCTCACTTTGACATAAAAACGAGCACACACGAGAAGAAGATGTGGTTCCTATCTTTGGATTCGCCACAAAGGTGAGACCGCGTATACTAGGTATAGTATTTTCCTAGAAGTTTGAGCTCGGATCGAGTTAGCTGTTCCTATTCGACAAGCGAACGCGGGCACGACTTGACCTGCAGGCAATATACAGAAAGTGACTATGAACGGATAACGTCTTGGCAGAAGCGACCGCTGTTCTTCCCAGGTCTGCATGAAAACTACCGTTGGAGCAAGGATACTAATCTAAAAAAGAGAGAGGGGTGGTAAATTTTAATAGAGAGAACACCAGGAGACACTAGCACGACAGTCGCAGTACCAGTCAATCATCAGGCTTTGTTCTCTTATGTATTTCAACCTAATAGTATGCATGTAAGCTTGTACACAATAAGGGTACCAAGCTACTTTTGCTCTCATCTTATTCTACAATAAGGTTATTGACAAGAATATTGAACTTTTCAAGTGGAAATAGTTAACGTGTCCCATTCCACAGAAGGTATGGACGTATAATATTTTAATTTGCAGAAGTTAGCTGATGTAGTGCAACCTAGGCACACACCACCAAGTGGACCAATGACAAGAGCAAGAGTGAAAGCTCTCCATGATAAGGTGAACTCGCTCCTATCTATGTGTGACCTTGACACTCCTTGAATGGCTTGCTACTTCATTCCGATACATTGTGTGTGCTCAGCTATGATGGACGGAAGACCCTATGAAGATCTCCAAGGAAGTGATGAAGATGGCCAAGAGACGTCACAAGACGAAGGAGAAGAAGCAGTGGAAACACCAGCCGGCCCCCAGGCCGGGCTACCTCCAGAGCCAGCCGGCCCCCAGGCCGGCCTAGGCCGGCCACAGGCCGGCCACCTCCACGCGACCGGCCCTCCAGCCGGCCTAGGCCGACCCAGGGCCGGGCACCACCCGAGGCAGCCCGGCCTCGCCAGTCTCCAACCGCCCCCAAGCCGGCCCCCAGGCCGGCCTCCACCCCAGCCTCGGCCGGCCTCCAGGCCGGTTTGCCTGACAACTACAGCCTGCGCGCTTGACGGGCCCACGTGGCCTTGTATCTCCCACCTTTTCACCCACTCGTGACTTAGACTATAAATAGACCTTTCCCCTCCAGATCTAGGGTTAGACTAAGATTTGAGAACTAAAGTAGAGCCTTGCTCCTTCTTCTCAAAGTGTCTCTTCCTCCTATGGAGATGAATCAAGGCCTCCACATGTGGAGATGAACCAAGGCCTCCTCTTGAGGAGAAGATCCCTGCGTGGATACCAAGGCTCCGCTTGTAGTTGCGATTACTTGCTAATCTTCCATCTTTAGTGGCTAGGTTGGATTGGTTGGATTGACCAATTGGACAAACAATCCTAAGAGTAAGGTGTGCTTGGGAGAGGAGGATTGGGGGGCCCACGGGGATTTGTTACCAATCGAGTCTTGCCGGGTTGCTACTTGCTATTTACCCTTGTGTTTTGATTTCCCCTCTTTTGTGTTCTTCGTTCTCGCGTGTTCTTCGTGTCATCTTCCCTCCGCACAAATCCGTGAAAATCGGGACCTACCCATCATATGGTATCAGAGCTCTAGGTTGACACGGATTTGTTTTGTGTTTCCACCAAAATCCACCAAATTTTTCTTCGTTTTTGAGAAATTCGAAAATTTCCACAAAAATAGCCATTTTGGGATTCGAGCGATTCGTCGATTTGATGAGTTTTTGGTAGTTTTGATCCATGGATCTGTTGCTTTAGGACCCCTCCACCCTTGTTTGCGTTCCCTAGCCTTAATTTTGCCAATTTCCCACGAAATCGAGGATTTTCGCGTCGTTTTTTTCCGCCCAAAATTGAGGATTTCGAGATCCAGAAGCCGGCCCCCAGCCGGCCCAGGCCGGGCCACAGGCCGGCCTGCACCCGACGCGTCCGGCCCCCAGCCGGCCCAGGCCGGCCCCAGGGCCGGTTTGCCCGAAAATTTTTTTCCTCCTGCTTTTTCCTCGGTTCGTTTGGCAATTCTCCTTTGTTGTTTGAGTCCTTTTCCTGGTGTGCAACGTCTACAACATCGACAAGCTTCCGCATCAACGCCAAGCACAAGACGACACCAAGGACTCGGCATTTCCCCTCATCGGAATCCGTTGTGAACCCTTCTTCCTTTCGCGCAACTTGAACCTATTGGACTAGCTCGGTGATATTGCGAGGCATTGCACGTGTTGAGTGTTTGTCTTCAAGTATTGGCGAGTGTGTATCGTTAGAGAGCTTGGCACTAGCAAAAGAGAAGGAATCATCGTCAAAAAGCAAAAATCAAAAAAAAAAGAGAAGAGAAAAGAAAAGAATCAAGTGGTGCCAAGTATCATCTCTTGTAGGTTGCGACAAAGCGACCGCCAAAGTGAGTGAGTGTAACTCTTGTGCAAATCCGTTGCCCACAAAAAGCAATTGAGCTAGCGTCCTTCTTGTGTTGGGTGACATTTGAGCACGTAGTCTTCGTTAGGTTGTCTACTTCGAGTGCTCGCCCTTTGGTCGCCCAACCCCATCATTCGCTTTTGTGTGTGTTTCTTGATACTTTGTGGTTGGAGTTTCTTTGGTAATTTGATCATTGTGGATTTTCTCTACCTTTGACAATACTTTCGCGGTTTGCTTGTTTCGTTTGCCACTTCATACCTTCCTATCCTCATAAGTGTGTGTGTTGGGTGTTAGAACCGGATACTCTCCTCTCAAGCCACATTATACTTGGGATATAGTTTGTCTTGGTTTTTCCTTACCACATATCTCACTTGTCTTGAGAAAATGTTTAGGGGAAGTACAAACGGAAGCTCAAGCTCGGATGAGGAAATCCATGGTGGAGTTCGCGGTGATCATGGCTATGTCACACAATCGGAGCTTGTTGGCATGCGACACTTCTTCGTGATAACCTAGGACGCTACGCCGAGCGCCGTCTCAAAATCAAGACAACTTCAACGACCGCATGCATGCTAAGAAGCAAATATGGAGCGGTTGACCGAAGCTATCAACAACCTTGCGCGACAACGAGCTCTTCACACTCAAGCCGTACAAGAAGCACCTCAAGGTCGACACAAGCACGTCATGGACGTCATGAACCTCGACAAGAACGTCAACATGATCCAAGGCGCGACGCCCATGAACGACCTCCTCCTCACGTTGAACAACCACATGATCTTCACGCGAACAATGCCAATGCGCATCAAGAACAACCTCACCAAAATGATGATCGTCGTGAACGCATACCATCACCACCACCGCAACAACGTGATCGTCATGACCCATTGGCTAATGACAATGGCGTTCCGGGTGCGAATGACTTTGGTGAACAAGGACGTCACCCTCGTCATCCTCCAAGGCCACGTCATCAAAACCATGACAATGCGAACAATGTCGAACAACCCGTTCCTCAACAAGAGCTACCTCCTCAACATGCGCCTCGTCAAGAGCTTCCTCATGATCGTCACCAACACCAACGTTCCGAGTCAAGTGATAACGAGTCAAGCCAACACAATGGTGATGGACTCAACGAAGGAGACGTGGACGTGCATTCCCACGTGGTGGCCACGTGACGACTATGATGACTTGACCAACGTCCGCTTTGACATACCCAAGTTCTACGGCACAAGTGATCCGGAAGCTTACTTCTCATGGGTACTCAAGGTTGACAAGATCTTCCGTGTGCAACGCTTCTCCGACAACAAGAAGGTTGCCTTAGCCTCGATGGAGTTTGAAGAGTATGCCCTCTTGTGGTGGGAACAACTACAAGATGCTCGCGTCGCTAACCACCAACAACCAATTGACACTTGGGTTGAAATGAAAGAAACATGTACAAGCGCTTCGTGCCAAGCCATTACACTAGAGACTTATACAAGAAGTTGCAAGAGTTGAAGCAAGGTTTGAAGTCGGTTGACGAGTACTACAAGGAATGGAAATCTCCATGATGAGAGCCAATGTCAACGAGTACGAAGAGCAATCCATGGCTCGTTTCATGAATGGCCTCAACTATCCATCAAGAAGATCGTGGAGTTCCAACCATATGCCTCTTTGGTAGAGCTAGTACATCAAGCTTCCAAGGCCGAGCGCCACGTGCTTGAAGAGCTCAAATACCTCAAGACAAAGGCATTCTACGCCAACAAGCCTTCTTCGTCAACTCCTACACCTTCACAAGCTCTTCCTCAAGCGAACACTCGAGGTCCTCCAAGAGTCTCTACATCGACACCTCAAGCGCCTCAACCTTTCAAGAAAGTACCTCCCTCCCAAGGCGCCTCAAGGATCTTCGTCCGGCACAAGACTTTGCAATGCTACAAGTGCGGCGGACAAGGGCACAAATCTTTTGAGTGCACCAACAAGAAGGTCATGATCATCAATGACATGGGAGAGTATGAATCTATGAGTGAAGATGAGTACAATGCTTTGAACAAGGTCGCCACAATGCAAAGTGCTCAAGAAGAAGAAAGTGAGACTATTGTGATGGCGACAACAACCCTTCCTTGGTTGTGGCAAGAGCTCTAACCACCAATGTTCAAGTGGAAGAAGACCAAAGATGCAACTTGTTCCAAACAGAGCGGGAATCAATGGAAAGTCCATCAAGGTCATCATAGATGGTGGAAGTTGCCACAACCTAGCGAGCAAAGAACTTTGTGATAAGCTCAACTTGAAGTTCAAGAAGCACCCACATCCTACCATGTGCAATGGTTGAGTGATACCGGAGCCGTCAAGATTCAACACATGGTGCAAGTGTCCTTCAAGATTGGAGCCTATGAAGATACGGTTGATTGTGATGTTGTGCCTATGAACGTTTGTCACTTACTCCTTGGGCGTCCATGGCAATTTGACAAGGGTGCTATGCATGATGGACGAACAAACTACTATAGCTTCAAGAACAACGACAAGACCTTCGTCCTTCGTCCCATGACACCAAGTCAAGTCATCGCCGACAACGCCAAGACCATTGCAAGGGCACAACAAGATCGTTCGTCTAGTGAGATGAGTGGTGAGCGAGAGACCCACCATAAAGTGAGTGAGAGCCACAAGCCAAATGAGTGTGACACTTCAAAGAGAGTTCCCACAAAACTTACACTATTTGCCACAAAAGAGAGATGAGGGAGTTGAGAGAGAACCCATCCACCCTCACTATGTGCTCATATGCAAGGGTGAAGTTTCTATGACTAACACTTCACAAACCTTCCTCCTTCTTTGTTGTCTCTTTTGAAGGACTTTGAAGATGTCTTCCCTCAAGAGTGCCACCGGGACTACCTCCTCTACGTGGAATCGAGCACCGCATCGACCTTGTTCCCGGCGCACCGCTACCAAACCGCGCTCCTTACCGCACCAACCCCGAAGAACAAAGGAGATCGAGCGGCAAATACAAGAACTTCTTGCCATGGGACACATCCGCGAGAGCTTGAGTCCGTGTGCCGTGCCCGTCATCTTGGTACCCAAGCACGACAACACTCTTCGCCTTTGCATGGATTGTCGCCCCATCAACGCCATCACCGTTCGGTATCGCCATCCTATCCCTCGCTTGATGATATGCTCGATGAGCTTTGTGGTTCCGCTATATTCTCCAAAATTGATCTTAAAAGTGGATATCACCAAATACGCATGTGTGAAGGTGATGAATGGAAGACCGCATTTAAAACTAAGCTTGGTCTTTATGAGTGGCTCGTCATGCCATTTGGTCTTTCCAATGCACCTTCTACTTTTATGCGTCTCATGAATCATGTTTTGCGTCCTTTCATTGGCAAATTTGTTGTGGTATACTTTGACGACATCCTTATTTATAGCAAATCTTTGGAAGAGCACACTTCTCATGTTGCTCAAGTTTTGTTGGTTCTTCGCAATGAAAAGCTTTATGCAAATCTTTCTAAGTGCACTTTTGCCACCAACAAACTTGTTTTCTTGGGTTTTGTTGTTTCTTCGGATGGAAGTCGATGAAGCAAAGATACAAGCAATTCGGACTTGGCCTTTTCCGATCACTTGAGGAGTTGAGACGTTTTCTTGGTTTTGCCGGATTTTACCGCCGTTTCATCAAGGATTTTTCCACAATTGCTTGCCCCCTCCATGAACTTACAAAGAAGAATGTACCTTTCATTTGGGGCAATGCACATGATTTTGCTTTCAATGAGCTCAAACGGTTATTAACCGAAGCACCACTCCTTGCCCTTCCGGATTTCTCTAAGACATTTGAGATTGAATGCGATGCAAGTGGATTGGGCATTGGGAGTGCTTATGCAAAATGGTAGACCCATCGCATACCATAGTGAGAAACTAGATGGAGCTCGCTTGAATTACCCCATTTATGACAAAGAGTTATTTGCTTTGGTTCGTGTTTGGATGTGTGGCAACATTACCTTCGTCCTAAGGAATTTGTCATTCATTCCGACCATGAATCCTTGAAATATTTGAAAAGTCAAACAAATTTGAACAAAAGACATGCTAAGTGGGTTGAGTTCATTGAGTCTTTCACTTTGTAATCAAATACAAGAAAGGTAAAGACAATGTGGTCGCGGATGCTCTATCCCGCAAGGCCAACCTACTTACACGTCTTGACATTAGTGTCTTGGGTTTGGATGAGATTAAAGAGTTGTATGCTACCGATGCTTTCTTTGGAGACATTTTCGCTCAATGTTCGGAGCACAAAGGAATTGGTGATTTCTATTTGCACAAAGGTTTCTTGTTTAAGGCTAACAAACTATGTATACCCGAGTCTTCGCTTCGTTTGGTCCTTTTGAAGGAATCACATGGAGGCGTCTTAATGGGACACTTTGGACGTGACAAGACCTTTGCCATGCTCTCCACAAACTACTATTGGCCAAGGATGTACCGATGTGAACCGCTTGGTGCGACGATGTTCAACATGTCTCAAAGCTAAGTCTACTCTAAACTCTCATGGTTTATACACACCTTTGCCTATTCCACATCACCCATGGTCCGATATAGCTATGGATTTTGTCTTAGGACTCCCACGCACTAAAACAAACAAGGATTCCATCTTTGTCGTCATTGATCGCTTCTCTAAAATGGCACACTTTATACCTTGCAACAAGAGCGACGATGCTTCACACATTGCTACTTTGTTTTTCAGGGAAATCGTCCGTCTTCATGGAGTGCCCAAGACCATTGTGTCGGATCGTGACGTCAAGTTCGTGAGCTATTTTTGGAAGACTTTGATGGCCAAGATGGGAATCAAGCAACTATTCTCCACCGCATACCACCCTCAAACCGATGGCCAAACCGAAGTGGTGAACCGAAGCCTATCCACACTCCTTCGTGTGTTGATCAAGCCTAACTTGAAGAATTGGGAAGAGTGCATCCCACACGCCGAGTTCGCCTACAATCGAGCACTACATCGCGCAACAAAGAGAACACCCTTCGAGGTCGTCTATGGCTCCAACCCCTACACCGCGCTCGACATGCTACCACTTCCACTCCGTGAGCAAGTCAACATGGACTTCGACAAGCGTGCCGCTACATGAAGAAACTACATGAAGACACAAGGGCCACGCTTGAGAAGCACAACGAAGACCATGCTACGAAGATGAACAAGAACAAGCGCCCCATGATCTTTGAAGAAGGAGACCTTGTTTGGCTACATCTACGCAAGACCGCTTCCCCGATGAGAAAAGTCTAAGCTCGCGCCAAGAGGAGATGGCCCTTTCAAGGTTCTCAAGCGCATCAACGACAACGCATACAAGATCGACATACCAAAGTCCAAGTACGGCGTTCATGACACCTTCAAC